>VZRL01000787.1:424006-653878 GCA_013397895.1 Origma solitaria
CTCCGTCGGGGAGCTGGTCCTGAGCTACCGCCTCAGCAGCCTGGAGGCCGGAGAGGCGAGGCCCGCCTGCCCCCGCGCTGCCACGCCGCCTGCCACCACGCCTGAACCGCGAGGCGAGGAGGAGGAGGAGAAGGAAGAGAAAGAAGAGGAGGAGGAGGGTGAGGAGCTGGAAGGCAATGTCTTTTGCCCTCCGCTGCTCTATTACAGCCGTGAGCCGGCTGAGCCCCAGCGGCCCCCAGCAACAATTGGGCAATGGGAACATGTGGAGCCCCAGAGACCACAGAAGGACAAGGGCCAGAGCCCACCACGTCCAAGTGCTGGACCCTCGCTGCTGCACCCCGCCAGCTCTGGACAGCCCCACAACCCCCTGGTGCAGCTGCCGCTACTCAGTGCCTTGCTGGCAGAGCTGTCAATGCTCACCCGCAGTGCTGTGCCTGCTGCTGCTGTCCACCCCCATCTTGCCTGGCTCTGCCAGGCCCCGGGGAATGGGGACACGGCCGCACGGCCCCCCAGTCGCTCGGCTGCCCTCAAGCCTGCAGAGCCACCTGTGGGGCCTAGCAGGAGCAGTGGAGCCACGAGCCCTCAATTCAAACAAGGCTGTCAAGAGACCACCTCACCAGTGGCTTCTGGAGCTGGGAGAAGACCCAAGAAAGCTGTGCCCCAGGGACAGCCAGCTTCCGAAAGGAACTGCACAGCTAAGGAGAACAGACCTCCCAGAAAGAAATTGTTGTATGGGCTGACAAATACACTGAGGCTACGCCTGCAGCAGACCAACCCTGATAAGCTGATAATTCATGAAAGGAGGGAGCAATACAGAAAAAAGCAAATGGGGTTGCTGAAGGAGAGAAGCCCCTTACCCAAGGGAAAGCTGCTCAGAAATGCTGGAGAACAGCCTGTGGTTTCTTGCAGGCATTGTAGCATGGGAGGCAGCTCAAAGCAGAATAATCAGTTGGATAAAACTGTTCAGACTTCATTAGAAAACAGTGCTCTCTCTGAGTCCATTTCTGTGACAGGAGATGTGTCCCCTGGCCTGCAGAAACAGGCTATTGTGAGTCCATCCATGAATGATGCAATTGCAAGCAAGGAACATCCATACCAAGTAACTACAGCTCCCTTACTGGAGGAAACTCTGTTAAAATCTGCTCATGACAAAAACTATGCAAACACTCAACTCCCAGCAGCGTTCCTATCAGATACTAATGTAAAAGGAAGTAATGATGATGCAATACACTTAATCCATCATAAAACCATGGAGCATGATGATGTGTCTTTTGTAAGTGGTCATAAACTAAATCCCAGCAGGAGTATTGAAAACAACTCTGAATTCATATACTCTGATGACTTTGTTGCTAGTCCAGAGAACACAGTTTATTCAGAAGATTTCAGGAGTGCTGAGTGTACAGGCAGAGACTCAAAAGCTCTTGATAGCAGTCCTGAACCTCTGTGGCTTGAAAGCCCAAAGCAAGATAGGTCAGATACAGAGCAGGAATCCAGCAGGCACAGAATTTCAAAGATAAGTCAGAGAGCTCAAAGTACTTCAGATCTTGTGCCAGTTCCTTCAGCTTCATCTCCAGTCCAGTCTTTGAGGAGAAACTGTGACTTTAAAAGCAACAAGAGAACTAGTGCTGAATCTGCTGACTCACTTAACCTTGATGAGATAGAGGCATCATTATTAGATGAAGAGCAGAAAACCCAGCAGATGCGTAAGGAAGAGAACAGGGGTGATCAACATATTAAAGAAATATCCACACTGAGAAGCAAACAAGTTAAATCTGATACTGATCGGAATACAGGAGAGGGGCAGACCTCTGCAGGACAAAAGCAGTCAGTGACTCAAGTTAGCTCTTACTTGCCATCTAACATGTCTGATCTTGAACATAGTGTCCTGGAAAACAGTATGTCAGACAAAGAAGATCATTTTCTGGAAGAGCTACATGGTTTTAATCAGTACAAAGACATCAGTGAACTTGTAATAAACAAGGTCCCAGGATACACAATGTAATTAAAAGTTTTCACTGTCTGGGTTAAGATACAAAGTTTAAACTCTGTAAGTCCTGTTACATTTAGCTGCACTATGTGCAAGTTAATTTATGATTTTATCATGCACATTTATTACATTAGTGAATTTAGTTACAAGGTTTTTAGAATAAACTACTATTTGAATCTCTAACAAATAAATGGTATCTACGGCATGACTTCAGTGTCAGTATCTTAACACAAAGGTAAGCCAAACAGCGCACAAAACGTAACTTACTGTCAAAGCAGAAATAAAGACAGAAGCAGCAAGAGCAGTCAGTGCCCACAAAACTTGTCCAGGGTAGTAGTAATAACATGGTACTAAAACAGCCAAATAAAAAATCAGTGCCCAACCCAACATAAGGTTTTGTTCCTCCTGAAAATGTTTCCATGTTTCCTTTTCATTACAAATAGTTACTTAAAACATAGTCACACCAACACAATTTTATCAGCTACTCTGTGTAACAATGTGTTTGTTTCCCTGTTCCATCACTAGTGACCAGAACATGATCAGCCCTTTCAGAGTTTCTTAGGTTGACGTTTCTCATTTAAGTCAGGTTTTCACAATTTACTATAGAATAGTGTAAGAGTTATTGGTGGCAGTAAATCTATATAATCTGGGAAAGCTTTAAGAGGTAGATGGAAGTTGCTTGACCTTGAAGACTAAGGGTGTGCAAGGAGTACGGAAGGGCACAGTAAATCTTCAATGCTTCACAACTCCCTGATTGCATTCTCTGGCACTGGGGAAAGAGGTGGGGTCAGCACCCACAGTCCAGAAACTTGGAACAAATGAGCATATTATGTCATGATGTAAAGATTCAAGGTAATGAGACATTTGCCATGTCTGCTTTTCCCTTAAGATAGTTGAACTGATTATTGCTTTTGATTTCAGGTTTGCTTTTCATGGCTTCCTGTTTGATCATTGAATTTAATGTCTTCTGTTTAACTATGGAGATTTTTCTAGAGTCCATATTTTAACTATGGAGATTTTTCTAGAATCCATATCCCTATTACAAATTTGAGACATGTTTTTTGACTTGAATTCCTGCCTTAGTTTTTAGGCTCAGGTACCCGCCTTTCCTCTCTCTTTGAGTATTTCATCTCCTATGTCAGCTTTACATTCCTAACTAGCTCATCAATTAGGACAGTTATCCTCAGGGTTAAATGACAGACTTATCCACTCCCCTTTTCTTTATAATTTACAATCTGACTTTTTTCCACAACTTTTTCATTTCTCACTGTAATTTCCCATGTACTTTACTTCAAGAGCCTGTGTTTACACCTTTACATCTTGAAGGAATTTTTTCCTTTCCCTCCTACTATGTGTTTATTTTGTAGGAATGACAGTACCTCTCCTATTTAAAGTACGAACATCTGTGAGGATTATTGGAGTATCTAGTGTTGACTTCTGAGAACACCACTACTAATATTTTTAATCCAAAGGTAAGCAGCTGAAATTACCTATGTACCAAAGGAATCTCCAGCCAGAGCAATTCCTAAATGTTATTTAGGGTGCCTCTTTCATCAGCTACAATTTAGACAAGACTTTTATTTTTTTCCTTTTTCTTCTAATGCTATGGACTTCTTTGATACACATGGATTCAGATTATCATTTATACATGGCAGTAATTCTGATTTTTTTGATGGAATAATGTCTTGCACTTCTCATGACCAAAACTATCATTAAAATACAATGCTGACCAACCATCATTACAGTGTGGCTGTTTAAAATGAGTTGCTAATGCTACAAGTCCACAATTTGAAGAACATTATTTAAGAAAATTTTACTTCAAAAATAAAAGTTAATTTTCAACCCCAAATGGGTTGAAATTCAAGGGCAAATTTCCAGTCTTCTTTCTGTCCCCTATTCCATCTTCACTTCAATTTCCAGAAGCAAATATAATAGGAGCAGTATTTCTTTTGTTTAAATAATGAAACTAATCTCTTTTCAGCGAATTTTATTTGGAATAACATTTCTAATGTTTACTGTGTAATAACATTTATAATTTTATCAGGAGAATGATGAAAATGACAGAAAATGCATACTAGGAAGACAATAGAAGACATTACACGAGAAAAAAAACTGCAGCATCGTGCCTGCATGTTTTAGTGTGTCTTTTTCTTTCCAAATATAGATTCCAGATAGTTATTATTGCATGGAGAGGTTAGCAGATCGTTTCTACTCTCAGCGATAATAATCTTTTCAGATATTAGTATGTTGTTGTGAGAGTAAATGAATTTTTATTTAACATTCAAACAGCAACTCTCAGCAAAAATGGGGAAGAACTTTATCACTGAAAACTCATAAACCAATATATTGGCAAGAAATAGCTACTAATGACAAGATGATTCTATATGTCAACCCAAGAGAATAAAATAAAGATATTTATTACCAATATAAAATACTTTAAAATGGCAGCAGGGAACTCCCTTTTGTACAATTCCTGTAATAATCCATACCTACATTATACTAGCTAGCCAATTTTGTCATTATAATTTGCATCCTGTACACCTGTTATCAACTAGTTAACATCAGAGGTTTAATAAGAGATTTCTCTAATGAAGGTACTACACCATTCTTTCATGAAGACATAATTTCTAAATTGTAAGGGCTGAGTTGCATGGATGATGTTTGTGCAGGGAACATGGCAGTATGCTGGGAGAAGCAAATAATAGTTGCATATGCACATCAATGCTTGCACAGCTGTCCCAGAAGTAATATAAATACTTACAAATACATGGTTTCATTGATTCATTACATGTAAAAATTTGCTCCACACTATTAAACAGTAAACTTCACAGTAACTATACAGTAACTATAGTTTACTATACTAAACAGTAACTATAGTTACTTTAAATTCAAGTTTTCTATTGTTGTAAACTTCAAACGTTACTACAGTGAAATTAAAAGGTGAGAAGTAATTACTTAAAATTATTATAGATCCTCACTAAACAAAGCCATCTAACTTCTTTAGATTTGTTGCTTTAGCAACATTGCTTTAAATCGGTATGATATTTCAGAAATAAGTTAGATGGGTATTCAAAATGAAAGTTTTGTTGCTTAAGGGTGGTTAAATCAGCCCAAATAAAATTGACTTTCATGTTTTACAACAAGATCCAAAATAAGAAATATACTCTTATTCTTAATATCTACACATTAATTCAGATTTTATGACTGTTGCTATGACTGTTTTAAAACAGTTATTTCAGCATATTATTTATTAAATTTAATAATAAATTTAGATAATTAATAATTATCTAATTAATTTTGATAGCCACTACTGTATAGCTGATGATAAGATGGGAAGGATACCAAATACTGATAATTTCTGGTGCTTACCCCCTTCTATTGTAATATTTTCCTGCTGCTAAGTACTTCTTACAAGTCTTATTACTTGGTGGCTAAGAACAGTGCTAAGAAGTGCCAGCCAGATAGGTTTTTTCTGCTTTATTTTTTGATTCCTCGGCTCTCTGCACTGTGATTAGATGACACAGTTTCTTCTCTGTGATTTCTCTGATCATACTTCCAACCACCTATTTTACTATTGTTAATCCCTTGATCATTTTGGAAATCCTTTCCTCAGTTTTCTGAAATTACATTCAGCCTTGGTAACTATGCAATTGAACTTTTGACTCATTCTTACTATTTTCATTTTTCTAGGTCCCAGTATTTTATGATGCATGATATTGTAATAATTTTGTTTCTCTTTGTGTAAGTGCTGCTCAGAGTTAAATGCTATTCACTATTTATAAATTTTTTGGACTTTGCTTTCCTTTTCTCAGCATTTGTCATCAGCATCTACTTTACTACTTGCTCATCTTTGATAGTCTAAAAATAAGTCAAATCATTGAATCCTGTATTTACACCCTTAAAAGGTTTTGTTACTTCTACATGCAGGACCTTCACCAGCTGCTGTGTAACACCACTCATTCAGAGCTACAGAATAACTGTCCAGGACTGTGAACATTTCCCCATAGTTATCATTTGCCATGGCAGACATCAGGTTTCTCTACCTCTACCAAATCCTGCCTTTAATCCTTTCCTAAAGTTTTGATTTCCAAATTAACCTTTCTTGTAAGATGACTGAGGCCATCTCTGTGAGAACAGACGTTGGCTTTAATTTAAGATGCATTGAGAGCTAATGGCAATCACATCTGCTACAGCTAATGTTGGCTACCAGATAGCTGCTTGCATTTTCTGTCCTTACCTTCAGTCAGTATACTGCTTGATTTTAATTTCAGTTTTGTTCACTTTGAGGTTCTTCCCTCATTTTTTATGAGGGATGCATGGAGTTCTGTTATGTTGAAGTCACCCAGACAAGCTGCAACTTCACTGTCTTCTTGTTTGGCATGGACATTTACCTGCATTAAATTGTTTTTACTTTGGTTTGGCCTTTATGATTTCACTTGTCTGAATTTTATATGGCAATTGTAATGTAAACCTCCCCTGACTTTACAGAATTGCTTGCATATTCCCAGAAGTGTAGTCAGTGTTCTCTATTGTTTTCCAGAGGATAAATTTGAGTGTCTCATGCTGGAGAAAACAGTATTAATCTTCAATTCTGCAGAGACCTCTGCAAGTGATTCATTTACCAATTGTTTAAAATAACATGGCTTGGTAGAGGAAGTGATTAAATAACTTCTGATATACATATTACTCCTAACTAAATGAACATTAAAGACTGATTCAGGTATAGATAGTAAAAAAACCCTAAGCCAAACAAACCCACCTTCCCTCCTCAAACAACAAAAAACCCCCATAAAACTGTTACCTAAACCAATTTCAAATGTCTATTATATCTTTTTATTCTAATCATAAGCATTTTACAAACATTCTGGGTATTAGCTTAAAAATTTCCTTCATGACTTCATGTTCTCTATGTATCTATCGAAAGAAGGTAGCAGGTTTTTAAAAGGAAGTAAAGGTATTTAAATTGTCACATCCCCTGAAATTCCATGAGAGCTAGTCACCTCAAAACCACTTGCGGAATGGAAACCCATGCAGAGGACTCTAACCATATTATCTCTTGGAATGCAAAAATGTTTTTGAAAGAAGATAAGTTATGCTTCAACAAACATTTTTAGGGGCATTTGGAATGTTTAGTGGTATCATGATTGAAAGAAACTCCCTTGGTGTCAAGGATATTCCAGCTCTTTTTCTCTTGTCTTTAACTGTTGGTAGATTCAGTATTTCTCCTGTCCCTTATGCTTATATACTGAGTACATAACTTTTGACTGCTCCCTAAATTTCAATGCCAACAGCATATCCAGAACCTTATTTCAGAGACATCTCCCCGTGCCTGCCCTGTTATGCCTTTCATCGTGATGCCTTGCCTGTTCCAACTTCTCATCACATATTTCATGCCATCTTTAGAATTCATCTTGCCCTACTTATCATTCAGAAAAATTCCAAACACTTCTCAGACACTTTCACTGATTTTTCTCGTCTTTGATATCAAGCTAAAGTTCTGACCATTGTCTGCTGGGCTCTGTGTGGTTTATCCAATTCCTGCTTCCGTGAACCTTAGTTTCCTTCTCTGTACTCATTTCTATGTAACTCTACCTTTATCCCTTTAAAAAAAAAAAAAAAAAGGAAATTGCTGTACATCTGTGTTTCCTTTCTACACATCACCTGCCTCTGCATACCTGTATTGCCTAGAGTTCTTGTCCACGGGAACATGCCAGACATGAATTTTAGATAAAAACCATCAAATCATGTCTGATCTTCTCTATATTGCAGTCCTTAACATTTCATATGCTTACTCATGACAGCTAGTGTCAACACTGGGATAACACTAAGGTAATGATCAAAATTAATGGCATATGTAGTGAAGAAAACTCTTCAGGATGTATTGTCAAACCTTGCTAACATCAAACACAGCATGAGGGAAGTTCTGATGTACCATGGGATGCAGTTTTAATTTTCTTATCCAAAACTCTAACATGACTCAGCAATAGAATTACTCTGTGTATGAAAATCTCTTTGTTAACAGCCTTTTGATTGTTGAAGGTCTTTCATCTGCTGCTGCTTCTATAATGCTACTCTACAACCGTCTGAACATTGTGTGGCTTTATTTGTAGAGTGGAATAGATGCATAGGGTTTCTTCAAAACAACCTTCAACATGGTTCAGGATCCTTCAACAAAAAGGCAAGAACCTGAATTCAAGGTACTTCAGTACATTTCCTTCATACCCATTTTTAATAACAAAATTTGGAGCATATTCACCATTATCAAAATCTTTTATCAACAGGAGATTTAGTTTATCTTCAATAAGAGCAGCAGATTTGCTAACCCAATGCTTCCCGGTTATTCATCACTGTTACAACACCACTTTTTAATTGCATCCTTTTTTCAAATTTTTATCTGTTGATTAAATTCTGTTAAATTACATGCATGCCATGTGAATTTAGTATGGCTTGATACAGTCAAGAGCTACATCAAGGAAAGCACTAATTGACAGAGTCCTAACTGAAATTTGCTTTTTGTTTTTCTGAAACCTTATAGTAGCACAGTAGTCAGCCAAAGAAGCATCCCTTGTCAGTTACTGGCATCACATTTATATGTCCAGAACAGTCATGGCTAACCTAGAGAAGTGTGTCAGGTTGGGGGCTAAGTTCCAGATGTTCCTCTGAAACTTTATTTGCTTCTTTTGAAGTCTTAAAATGGAATTGAAAGTTTGTTCCCCCAGCCTCTATGAGATTTCTAACAAACAAAAGGGAAGACAAAACTAATTTTCTAGAAGGTGTCCCAATCTTCTTAAACACACACACTGAACCTAGACACAGGAAAGTTATTCGAGGAATGTTTACAGAAACCATTTGAGAAATATTTCCATGCACTTTCCCGTTCCACTTAACATCCCAAATAATTTGAAAACAGTGTCCTTCACTGTACTTATTATTTCTACTTCTGATCTCAATAGGAAGAACTGCAAAGATACACATTTTGTTTTGGTTTGAGTTTAGCAATAGTGTAGATCCCAGCAGTCCTGCTTTTACTGGAGCCATTTCACACAGGCCTGCCAACAGATCCGCAACTGGAGTAAATACCAAAGTTATGGATCAGATGTACAGCAGAAAGCAGAGTAAAGCTGTACTGACGCAATAGTAACAAGAATTTGATCCCTGCACTCCAGGTCAAAGAAAGTATGTGTTTCTGGAATAGCTCCATAGGCCTAGCATTTTGACCTGCAGGACATTAAAATGAAGACAGACAAAGAAAGGATGGAGGGAGTAAGTTTTAGGGATGAGTCCCTCTTGGATTGGAACCTAGTTTCATTTGCGTCTCTTTTGGCTAACTTAAGCATCTCAACTGGTCTCTCAATTACCTTCCTGATTGTACAAGGAAGAATTCATTTTTTAAGACAATCTGAATAAAAATTGCTAATATATCAGAAAAAACATTTTGACTATCCCTGCGCAACACACCACAACTTGCTGATCTTTTCTTTCTTTTTAGTTTGGGAGTTGTTCTGGATAAAAACAAGCAGTACACACAGAAACACACATATCACCACACACCCTTTGATATCCCAATTAAAGACAGCAAAGTAAAGCAAAAACAACCAAAGAAGCAAAAAGGAAAACCCTGCCATTTGAAGTTTAGAAACTGCTAGAAAGTCACCAGTGGTGACAGGGATTCCTTATTTTCTCTTTTTTCATCATTTTCCTGACAGGAATTGGGGAACGTCAACAAGACTTTCAGGCACATCTAGAGGTTAAGCGCAAAAATATTTCTTGAAGCAAACACATCACCTAGGAAACCGCCTGTCCCTACTTACGCAAGTGGTCAGGAAATCCATCAAACACCGCATCATCTATTGTTACATTCTATTTTCCAAAAGCTGTCTTCATGAACGTCCTCAGTTCCTATGTCTAAGTGGGCAGCTGGTTCTGTCTTTCAGTAGCATACTTGTTACTCCTGAAGAGACCTAAATAATTTTGTCCATTTCTGCATGACAGCTCCTTCTTGCCATTTACTCAGAGCAGCCCAGATGTCTGCTCTTACAAGTATCTTCTGCAACCACTTTACCTTCTACTCCTTCATTATCCCACTTACAGTCACAGAACCAGCTACAAGAAAAAGGCCAACCCTACCACTTCTTCATGTGCATGACCAAAAGGGAAAAGAGCTCCAAGGACACAGGCAGGCAGGGAAGCAGTGTTCAAACCATGCCCACAAATTTACT
Organism: Origma solitaria; assembly: GCA_013397895.1. Taxonomy (NCBI): domain Eukaryota; kingdom Metazoa; phylum Chordata; class Aves; order Passeriformes; family Acanthizidae; genus Origma; species Origma solitaria. The sequence continues at coordinate 434,213 of VZRL01000787.1, forward strand.
GGGCTTCAGTGATCATCCTCCCTTTCTGCCAAGCATATTCCTGGAGCTCATGACACACACTTCTAAGCCCAGCACAGTGGATGTATTTCCAGGCCCAAAAGGCCCTAAGCAAGAGTTTCAGAAGTATTAAGTGTGTTGATGCACATCCTCTCAGTGTGTATCCTTTCTTGCCTTTCATAAACCTGCTATACTCAGCACATTTCCTTCATTTGTTTGTCCTGTTATCATCTACTCTAACTTCCCACTTTGGGTATCCTATCCCATGTTGTGGAAAGCATTTGCCTCAGGACAGGTGTTACTTATATTGCACATACTGATATGAGACAGTGTGACTTGAATTACCTCCCTGACTGGATTATGGTTTTTACAATCCCTGAAATTCTGATTTTTTAATAAGGACCCACTAGTTTATTGAGGTTAAAAATGTGTTTGGGTCTTGTGGAAGTTTATGACTTTACATGGATTAATACTAAAGCGATTATTTTTACATTATTTAAACACTAAGATATGCGTAATAAACATTTGCAAAGTACATGTAACAATTGTCCCAGTAACATTAGCACAAACATCGTCTGCGGCAATCCAGCACAAAGTATGTGGATATAACTATTAGGAACCATCTGGTGACCTGGCATTTGCTGGTAGAGGAATGAAATTTTAATTAAGTTTTATTATCAGAAAGTGTAAGTGACAGATCCCACTTGAAACCTCCAAGCCAGTAAACTGTCCAAATAAAGAGAAGGATGTCACCCAGTTAATGGGTTGGATCACACTGCTTGATTACATACTTTGTAAGTAATGTGCTCCTTCCCCATGTTCTTGGACATAAATTGCTTGTGCAGTTGGAATTTTAAGAAGAACTGACCATATGGCAGATAAATTGGGAATCACACTGCAATTTACTTAGAGCAGGGCAATACAATAGATAAGTCACTCATTCCCCAGGTTTGGCAAGCCAGGATTGCATTTTGTGCAAGATAAAAAGAAAAGCCCAAAGGAAAGACTGTATTGTAACAATTAGACTATGCCAGCTACTACTGCACCTGCATTTGGGTTTACCTGGAGCTGTGAAACGAAGCTCAGAAGTGTGAGAAAACTTCTTTCCTGCCCCAACATTCACCTTGCTATCAGACAGCGATTCATTCAGGTGTTGGTCTTCAGGGTCCCAGAACAGCAGCCCATCAGCACCAGATGAACAGGCCCTTGATTTCCTGAACTCTCTCAGCCATTGGTAACTATTATTGCTGTCTTTAACATTTAGCATATAACACTAAGGGTCTATCAAAAAAATGTAACCTCATCCAAAAATGCTTCATCTTTTCTCTACTACAGTTGAGTTATAATTTTAGTTCAACTAAAAGCATCACCTCTGCAGGTACTGACCCATGAAAGTTATTAAATATCTCAATTTTGTAGTCAATAAACAAATTTGTGAGTCAATCACAAACACCTGGAGAAGGTCTGTTCTCCTTCAATCCTCCTCAGTTGTCTAAACCAGAATCAGAATTTACAAACAAGAAAATTAAATCCAGATTGTGACCCTTTGCACTTTGGTTTAATCCCAGAAAATTCCACAGATCCACACTACTGAAGAGTTACAGTTTCAATCTTTGGAGAATTTCTCCAGTGCACATTCACAAATATGCAGATACACTTGACTTTGCAACATTAACCTTGAAGTGTCCATAAGCTTAAGAAGTAGAGGATTTCTCTACATTCATTTTTAAAGCTTCAGCGATTTTCCTCTTTTAGCAAGTGACTGTGCAGACAGAAATCACTGCCATCCTCTGCACAACCAGACAATCACGGCCTTTAGATTAAGCTTCATTGCACAAATATAATGTTGGTTATTGTTTATATTTATGCTTTTGGGGCATCTTGTGTTAAATAATGTATTTTTCACTCATAAAATTCTTTCTTTTAGGCCCTATGTTTAGTAAGGCAGCAAGCTTTGTACAAACAGAAACTATTGCCAATGTTGAAAAACCCTAACATAAACTGACTCTACTCTTAAATTCAAGCAAACATCAGTAGCATAATCCTTTTCTCAGAGTAAGCTCTGCTTGGAAACTAAATGGCCAAAGTGCTCCCAAGGGCAGCAATTAGTATTTTAGCCAGTGGATTCATTTGAGGAGACTCTTGTAAATTTAATGAATTCCCCAGTAGTCAATACATCATAGTCAGTAATATGCTGGCAATCTTGCTACTGATAATGTTGCCAATACATTATAAGCCCTCATTTATTGCCTTAAATTTTAATTCAAGGAATTCTGCATGGGAACTCTTCTCAGATGGTGGTGATACTTTGTGCTAATGCAATCATAGATGGGCCACTTGGGAGCATAACACTGAACTCAGTATACTTGGCAGGACGTCACTGGGAAGTCAAGGCACTTTTCACCCGAGATTCTTTATCTCTTACCTCCCTAATATTTGTGCCTCTAAACTAAAACATAATTAGATCTACCCCTTCTGGGCTTCATTTTATGGATTAGAGGAAAGCACAGGGGAGAGGTCTGAGTGAAAACTCAGGCTCCCTATATAGCCATCCAGCTTTTAGACATGAATATGGAAGTGCTGAATTCAGCAGTGACATACAAAAATACAGGCAATAGTGCTTGAAGAAATCGAGAATTCATCTAATCCATGCCCTTGCCCTAAGGCAAAAATCAGCTTGTTAACTATATCAGTCCTGACAGATTTTTGTCTAGCTCTTTCATAAAAAAAACCTAAAAAAACAGTAAGAGAGATTATGCATCTTCCCCAGGCAGCATGTTCCTGTGCTTAATTATCCTGAATGTTAAAAGGTTTTCCCAGTGTCAAACCTCAGTGTCCTCTGACACAATTTAAGTCCATTCTTTTCCATCCATTTTTTCCCTTCCTCTTTAAGGGAGCTTTCTGTATACTTAGGACTTGCCTTTCCTCTTGTTTTTTCTCTGGACTAAGCAATCACAGCTCTTTCAGCCTTCCCTCACAGGCCACTGGTCATTCTTATTGCTTTCCAATTAGAGCCGAACACATCTTCCTTGGAATACAGTACCCTGAGCTATACACTGTCACTCCAGTGAAAGTTTCTCTAGAACCTAATAGGACCTCGCATACCTTTCAGTCTCTCCCTGTTTAGTATTATCTGCAAGTACAATGCACATGCTTCCTCTTCTGTCAAGTTAGCTGCTAATGAAAAGATTGAGTCATAACAGACCCTTACAATGCCTCACTCCTGCTTGCCACCATTTGATCAGTGACCCACAGAGAACTATGCACTGAGAACACAAAACCAGCCACGTGAGAAATTTCGCATCCAGAGCATGTTTCCCCAGCTTATCTGCAGGAATGTGAGAGCATTCTAATGTCAGGGCTCATGACACCTATTGATCCTCCCCATCAAAACAGCCTGTCTATATATGGTCATAGAAAAAAAGAGATCAGTCTGAGATAATTTCTTCTTGACAAATCCATGCTGACTATTATTCAGTTCCTTGTTAACTTTCAAGCACTTTCACAATGTTTATGTGATTATTTGTTACAGCATTTTACCTATCAAATTTCAAAAGGAAAACAGTCTGGCAACATGTAGGTAATCATGTAGTAGTAAGGACATTCTGTCCAGAAAAACAAACAATGAGTAAGGGAAGAAAACATACCTTATTGGCTTATGTCTACAAGCAACCAAAACTCTAACAGAACAAAGTGCAGTTGAGTAGAAAAAATAAAACCTTTAAGTGAGACTAAAGAAATCCTTTATGTTCCTTACACATCTTTAGTCATTGTTAAGGTAGACCCACCAGAACACACAAAAACTTAATAATGATAACATTAAACCACAGCAGCATGATCAGACTCCTTCAAATTCCTGAACTACTGTGCCTTAACAGGATAACTTAACTGTTACCAAACTACACTAGCAATATATGCAGCTCAAGAGGCTCTAAAGAGAAGTAAATATTTACATGAGTCAATAGAAGATGCATTTCCACTAAATAGAAAACGCATTTCTATGTAGGCTGGAAATGATTTATGGTACAGATATCTTACCATCAATGTTTAGGAAAAAGTTCCTTCCAGGTATAATCAGGAAGAGCATCAACCACCAGCTCTTGCTGGCAACAGGAGAACTCAAATCAGAAAGGAACTCAAATGCTTATGGGGGCATAATACTTGGGCTATGTCAAAAATAATGAACTAAGCAGGCCCAGAACACAGACCTGGGCCCTGGTACATGTACAGCCATGCTGTTTAGCAGCCTGCAGCTCACCAGCTGGGCTTTAGTTGCACCCAGCAGCCCCGTCCCACATGTGCAGGCTTGGGCTGGGGGACAGCATGGGCAGGGGGCACCTCCCAGGAGACAGACCATATAAGACTGTCCCTGTCTAGAAGAAAAAGGATGTGAAGATGTTGAAATGATCACGACTCTTCCACTTGACAGTGGAATGGAAGATAAACACAGTCTTCTGTATTTACTATTAGATATGTAGCCTTGGAGACCAGCCTGGAAACAGAAAAGGTTTCCCAAAGAGGTGTAAAGCACCTTACTGAGAATTTGGGACAAGTTCAGAACATGTATCTATCCCATCTCGCAGTGCCATGGCAATGCTGTATTTGTGGTTTAGCCTGGAAGTAGCTTGTTCTCTGCTCACCACATCAAAAAGCCAGACAAGGTATCTAATGGTTCATACAGAAAGGGCAGAGAAAAGGACGCAAATCCCTACAAGCCTTGACCACAGATCCTACTGCATGCCTGTGTAGAGCAGCACACCTCCCTTTTTTTCCCATTCAAGAACTGCATTTTCCTCTTCATGTTATGGCAGATCCCAGTCCACAATCTAGGAGAGATTGGTATAAACCCATTTTCCCTATGGAAGGGCATAATCTCAAAGTTATCTTTTCTCCCCAAAGGACAAGGTCCCTCCAAATCCCAGTTTTTGTGGTACAGAGTCTTGAATGTAGCTGGAAGGGCAGACATTGCAGCTCTTCATATGAACTTCAATATAAAGCAGAAAGTGAAACTAAAATGTTTATGTTTACAGATCCCACTTTACCTCTGGTCTCCAGTTTTTACCTCTTTTTGGATCTGAGACCTCCAGAACTCCTCTTCATTCAACCCAGTAGAACCAATTTACTTATCATTGAATTGAACCTCCCTCTACTATTTATTTTCACTTGTGTATCTCTTGATTGCATTTTACCTTCTTACCATTTAAGCATTCTCTTTTCAAACCTGTATAAGCTCTTTCACAGCTGGACTCAGATTATATTTTTTCCAAATAAAAAGCTGCAACATCCTTCTTTAATTTTTAAAAGTGTTTGGATTCAAGATTCCACTGAGTCACACATTACATGTAAAAGACAGATAGCTTTGCAAAACTTGTGAGTTTTCCATTCATTCATTTTGACCATTCAGTCAGTATTTCATGCCTAGAAAATAATTCTTAAGGAGAACATTTTCAATTTATTGTTATCTGAAAAACTACTGTGTAATGAGCACCATATAAAGCTGAATGGCAGCTTGATCAAAGTCAAAAGTTAGGTTTTATGTCTCAGCAAACAGTGCTGGAATCTATAAAAACTAAAATAAGATTCTTTAGAGTGCAAGAAGAGAGTATTTCAAGATTATTTTTTAATAAACCAACATTTAAACAATAATATTGTTAAGAAAAGCATATGGTATACAACAGATGGACTAACATTTGCATTTCAGTAGAGAGCTTTAAAAGTTATGAACTTTTAAACCAGCAGCAGAATTTGCAAAGCTAGAACAGAGCTACAGCATGCCTTCCTTCATTGCTTATGCATGACTCCAGCCTTAGTGGGCTTAATAAATCATTCCGAGCCTTGTATTCATAGTGAATTTTTAAAAATATCAGTCAAATAGATAGTTCTTTAACTTCTGTATTTAGAATTAATTTTGCTTTAACCCTCTGAAATGTATCCTTTAAATACACACTTAAACATGTAACTATCAGAGTAGGAACTGCAATTTTTAATTTTAAATTTGCCCCACAATGGTATCAGCCCATAGGCTGTTATCAGACCCTTCCTATTTCACAGGGGAAAAAGACAGCACCACTCATAAATGTATTTTGAATTTTATGATTCAGTTTGATTTCACTGTTCATGGATAATCATGAGATGTCATACAAGAGCTTCTTATGTTTTTTCTTAATACTTTCCCTATAGGAAGCTACTCCACAGTGACTGGGTTAGCACAGAATACATTTGTGTGATATGCTCTTTTTTCTACAGCCCATCATAAGAAATTAACTTTTAACTCTAAACTTGGTTTCTGTTCTCAAAAAAATAATGTACAATGAGCCAAATCTGAAGCGGATTTGCTCAGGTGGCTTGGGATTTCAGTAACTGTTACTTCAAGCATGGATATGGAGCTTATAATACAGTTCCTATTACATTATTCAGGCTTGAATCTAGTATAGAAAAAGTGAATTTGTAACTTGTAAACAAAAGATTAAAAAATTCTTTACTAAGTCAGATTTCTCAAGTGCTTGGACTGGAGGCTTCTTGGCAACAAGAAGAGCTTTGCCTTCTGTGCTACTCTCCCTTAGGCAAAAAGAGACAAGTTGCCTGCTTTTACAGTGTGGAGATACATTCATTTGCTGTTGAGTCTTAGCTGGAATCTAAGAGCAGTTAAATCAAGATTTAACAACAGAGGCAACTTGGAATTCCAGGAGCAAATCTTTACTTAGTGCAAGCAAGGAGGTGGGGAGTAGCAGATTGTCAACAATATGGAGAATCTGTCATCTCACTAATACATTTAATAAGCATATTTCTCCAGTCAGCTATTCTTAGATTAATTGCCTTTGGATGCACCACATTTAAAGGTGTTAGCCCTCAGAGCATTCAAATCCAAGAGTAAGATGTTCTAAATTATGGAAGACATTTCCCTTCAACAGAGGACAAACTGGAGAAGTTATCACAGAGACAGAGCACAATAAAGCCTGTCTTTCAGAGATAAGCTAAAAAGACCTTTCTGTTGGGAACCAGCCACTTAGGTAAATGATGATATGCCCAGTTTGAAAAGCTGTTTAATCTAGGACTTTACAAAGTGGCTGTACTAGGTGTAACGAAAGGTCCAGTAAAAACACTAAGGCCACATGTACAACAGCCCCTCCTCAGTGCACTCACAGCTTTTGCTGGATGCCTTGGCCCAATGACACATCCTTGACAACACGCTGATGATCCCCGAGGGCTAAAGTGATCATTTCAGCCAGCTGCACCCCAGACACCCTTGCTCATCCTTTTATCCTGTGGGAACGCACATATGGGATTCTCTCAGATCCTTCTGACCTTCTTTATCTTCCAAGGGCCTGTGTGGAAACACAGCCCATATTCCAAAAGAGAGGTGGCAAAAGCAAAAGATTATTCACAACACACACTTTAGTTCCAATTTTGGAGAAGAAATCTGATCAGGATAACAAGATTAAAAGCACTGGAGGTACTTTCAGGCTGACCTGATGGTCAAGATACCCCAGATCAACTAAGAAGGATTGTAGGTTTAAATTAGGTTCTTTTAAATTAAAGTCATTGTTCTCAGCAATCGACACAAGCCATTATTCAGTCTTTATTTCCAGCACTACTGTGGTGAACTCTGGGTCTTGAGATGAATGCTGGATGAACTCAAAGATAGGTTGGGAGCTCGTCAGTAACATCCTTTTCTACTTTCTGGGCTGATCAAGAATGGCACTCTGTCCATCTCTTGGGTGACAACAGCATGGGGCACACAGTTAATTTTCTAAATGACTGATTCTTTTCCTAAGTTCCTAAACTGGCATTGGCAATGATGTACAAGCCAAAGGGAAAGTTGCTTCTCCACAAGCTCAGCTGAACATGCCATCTTGAAAGCAAGAGGAGCTTATTTATATGGATGAGGCAAGCAAATGAAGGGATGGAGTTACTGACAGCATGCTGGAAGAGCTCTGGTTTTGGAATAGATACTGGCAACATGAAGGCTCAGTGATCAGGCACCTCCATCCGTACATTTCCACAATGCCCCAACCTACTGTGAAGTCGTGAAAGGCTGTGAAACACTGCAAAACTAACTGAAGGGGAAAAGAGATCACTAGGCCTTCAAAATGTCTTCATTTTTCTCTGTTATTTAGCACTGGTTCTACAAATAGGCAGAATATATAGTTTCTGTCAGTCTCTTTTAATCCCCTGAGAGTCCCTTTCTATAAAAAGACATTTATTTTTCTCTTAGATATCTCTGAGTTCAGAAACAATACAAGTTATTCATCATTGTCAACTTTTGTACTTCTTCCTCTTCACAATAGATTTTTGAATAATAAATATTCATTTATTGACCTAGAAAATCTGACTTTTTGCAAGCTTTTTCACTCATCAACACAATCAAATACTGCATTTTCATCTGCATATTCTCCACCCTCAAAAACCCATCCTCCTCTAAAATGCTATCGGTAAAAATAGTAATAATACAAAAGTAGTCTCAAACATAATCCAAACCCTTGTGTAACTGCAACAAATCAAGGCTTAAGGGTTATTTGGGAAAGGCGTTAGACCATGAGGGATTAAAACCAGGGTGATGAAATACACCTCTTGGGCAAATGTCCCACATGGTTACTGAGTCACAAGGCTTTAATTGTTAATTGATAAATTATATCTGGAAAAGCAAAAAGTTTCATAGAGAATTTAGTCTTCAGGTAAGCAGCAGAAACCAGATACCAATAATCTTTTTTCAAACCCAACCCAGTCAAGTATCTATGAGAGATCAGCTCCAGTCTAATTCCCTTAATTCTCCTCTAGTTCTCTCAGTATATGGAAATAAATAGCCTAAGACCTAGAGAAACATCCACTGAATCTCCACTCCAGTGGCCCATCACTCTACCTTCACTCAAAGCAGTAACTTCTTCCCTAGACTTTGTCACCACAGGGACAAGCTAGGACAGAGGCCTACCTCAACAGGGTCATGGAGACCAGCACTGCTGCAACATCACTAGAGCAGGGAGTGACAGCCTCAAGGATTGAAAAGGGGATTGGCTCATGGGCAGGGTGGTCCCAGGTAAGACTTACAGCTATGACAACCTCCACATACCTTTCTCACTGAAGGAACAGCTGGTGTAAAACTCAGAGCCACTCCTTAGGGTAGTCTTCCTACTGCCTTTCAAAATGAGATTGCGTAAGAGGTCTCAGGTCTTCAGCCTAATCCACACAGCTCTTCCCAGTATGAGATGTCCTCAGTCATGTGATGGGGAACAGTTAGAGATACTTCTTCCCCATCCAAACCCACCTGTGGCTGTACTTACTCCTGGTCTTCCCTTGCCAGCACACAAATCATCCTTAATTCCTCCCCTGTTGCCCAAGATAGGGCATGATGTGGCACACCAGCCACAGGCACTTGTTAATGTACAGCAGTGCTGACCCTTGTAATAACCTGTCTGCAGATTAACACTCTGCTTCATCACCAGAGCATTTGGCACACTTTATCAAGCTTCTTTTTTCCACAGTTTCCCAGAAACCCAAGCAAGGGAACAGCAGTGACAGTAGCCATTTACCATCTCATGGCACAGGGGGGTTTCCTGCAAATACAGTTTACCGAAGTGCCATCTGCTCTCCCACACAGTCAGGAATGTTTTTCTTGAGTAAGGAGTTATCCTGGATCTAGTTTATGTAACTCTCTGAGGCATGTTAAGCCCAATGCCTACTTGTTTTCAAGATGAAGATACATTGTTTAGACAATTCGGGTCTAAAAATTATGTGTTCTGAAGTCTAGTTGTGGTTAATTATAAAAAGGAGTAAGAAAAAAACCCTCTTATTTTCTTCTACCTTCGCCTCTGACTGAACTCCCCATTTGTTTGTGCTAGCTCTCTTGTTTATAGCCAGCAGAATCTCACACTGGGCTGTCCCAAGATGCATTAATGATTTCAAAGCATTCTGTTCCTCTGTGCATACCTCACCCTTGCTACACAGTGTTATTAATCACCTAAGAGTCCCATATGTCTCCAAACTGAAGAGCCCATCACTCCCTCCAGAAGCATCTTCCTAAAAGCCTCATGGGTGAGCCTGCCCATCCTCCCTGTGCCTTCCTCTGATGACCCCAGAGTGTGTACAAATTGTGCTGACTTTTCAAAAGAAATGACTGCAGGTGCCTCGTTCTTTGTTTATTCTGGCAAGGCTGAAAATAGCAACTGCTAACAAATATTTTGCCCTTCACAAGGCTTCTCACAGAGATGCAGCTGTTATCTCATCTACTAAAAGTGCCAGCCCTAAGGGTAAAACAGACACTTAATTAGGTTAGGATAAGCTTCAAAAAGGTGACTATCTAAAATTAGTACCCATAATTCTGTGTGGGCTCAGATCCTTACACCGAATTCTCACTTGTATGGCAGGGAAAAATTATTTCAAGCATTTTGTTTCTAAACTTGTGTCTCATGGATTGATGGCTCTGTTTAATCATCAAAAGTAGCAAGGCAGAGGAAAAAGCATGGTTTTGTTGAGGTGGACAGACACGTGGGACATAACATTAAGCTTTTGGAGAATGTATCACCAAATATTTCTGAATTTACAAACCTGCCAAGGCAAAGTGCATCCACAAGGAGACCACTGCAGATTTCACAGTGAGACCATTGTGTTATGCAGAATTTTTGGATTTTTGTCTGCATCCTGTGAAAATCCACACAACAAATGGTGGAACTTGAGACACCTTTTCCCCAGTAAACTTTAGCACCCTAACACAAGGAACTTCCTGTAATTAGGGACACAGTAGTTAGTGCCAAACTTGCAAGGAACAAATTAGGGTCCAATTCAACTATTAATATTCATTTCAAAATATACTGGGCTTTGGACAAAAAGCCCCAAAAGTGAGATAAGCAATTTTATTTTCTGAGCCTCTACCATCCCTACTAAAAGGAAAAGTTGTTCAAGCACATTGCCATTTCTATAAAATAACAAGTAAAATAATACTAACACAGAACACAATTTGTTTTGGAAATTGAGCCCCATACGAGAGCCTCACCAAGGAACTTCTGTCTCACAGTCCTGCTTCATCAGAGTCTACAGGACAAGTTCCAAGAAGGACTAAGCAAAAGGTCAGATCAGAACATTTATAATGGCTTAGTCTGAAGTATCACAAAGCTCTGGGTACAATCCATTAATCCATTTTTGCAACACCTCATCGTCCTTTTTTATATATATTCAAGAAGAGAGTCATGGGCCTTCTGACTTCTTTTTCACATTATGCCTGCTCTGAAGGCTTGAAAACTTTCCTTAAAAGTTTAGGATGGCAACTAGGGCAGCATGTCAAGACTATGTTTCCCTGCTCAGGTATATGAAACTGTTTTTAAAATGATGGGGTACTGTGGTCTGGTTAAGAGGCAAAAGGGATTAAGCCTGATGTAAAACACTTGAGGCTAAACTGTGCCTGATATTTAAAGAAAAATTGCCTTCCTGGGATTTCATACAGGCTATGTCAGTTATATCTGTATTTTCACATAAACACATGACACACATACGCAGTAATTTACTGCACTTACACCAAGCCCTTGCATCAATCCTTAGAAAAGCAGATGTAAAGGACACTACAACCTGAAGTTCTGAGTTGTAAAGATATTCTTTTTAATGGCTTTGACTATTAATGCATTAGATTTCCTAAGATTAGGAAATCAAGGGCTTACATCAAGTAAGGAAAGACACCTCAATGTTCATCTCCAACTTTTGACTGTCATCCTATTTTTCTTCAGACTTGCAGACTTCTGTGCCCCACTATTGCTCAGGAAAATGCTTATTGTATTAAGGATGGAAATACTCCCCTGCAACTGCCCCATGCAGTCTAAGGAAATAAAAGAAATCGCTTTCTTTTCTCTGGATAGATTCCAGCCTCTGTACATTTTTATAGTTAAAACAACAATAAACATTCAGGTCCCTCAATAAAATGAATCATTAAAACCCCACAGTTTCTCCTCTCTCACCAGGGGAAGAAAATCAGTCTGAAAATGGGCATTGTTATTGGAGATGCCTGGGTAAGTATAGTAGCTTCTCACCCACATAATTTTTTGTAAATTTTCTGGGCCATGGCTCTGCTTTTTTCACAAAAAGCATGCAGTAGAAAATGTGTGGACAAGCAGCCAGGATCTAGGGCCACATATTACAGAAGTATAATGTGCATCACAACTATCCTTTTTGTAACAGTCATCATCAAGGAGGGCTGGAAGAAGCTGTGGCTAAGAGTTCCCTCAGGCCAAAAGCAGCATCTGTGGGTTGCTCTGTGGACTCAACCTATACTGGATGACAGCTCATGGATAGGAGCTGTCTAGCCCAGTTTCTATTGCTGTTACAGATAGCAACCCACAAGTGTTCCAGTTGGTCCAGCTTATTCTCTTTACTTTGTTTCACAATGCTGTGATTCACGATTGGATGTTATCCAGAGTTCCCACTTGTAAGGGAATGCAAAATAATGAGCAAGAGCTGTTTCAGGGGTTCCTGACTAAACTGGTTGGGCTCACCTGAACAGTTCTGTTCCAGGGCTCCAAGCATGGTCCCTGCTGAGCAAACGAAGGGAAACAACTCCATTGCTTCATGAAACTCACGCAGCTACAAAGGCTTCTGCACCCTAGGACAGACAGTTCCTGATGTTATAACCCCTCAGGGAGTTAGGCAGGACACATCTGTTTCACTTTTCAAGGACATACCTTGAAGAAATCACCGTGTCACAGAATTTGAGAATTGCAATATCAAAAAATAACTCAAAAGCAGTTATATTTACTTCTGCCAAGGTGTGGGAGGCTAGAAAATAAGTAAAGAGAGAGCCCTAAATGTTATTCAAGAAAGTAATCACTACTAAGTCTTATCTGTAAAATATACATTCCTGAGGGCAACTTACAACTTTAGTCACAAACTTCACCGAGTCTTTTCCCAAAACCATGTCAAATTTCTGACTTCTCAGTGAGAACTGAACTTCACCTGATATCTAGCTTTTGGCACACCCATTGAAGAGTTACTTAGAATAGTTTTTTATTTAGATGCAAATAATCATTCTTTCAACACAAAAGGTAACATGTATCATAATCATTCATGTCACTTAAGTACAGAAGTGGCTGGAGTTACACTGGGGAGCAGTCTGACGCACCATCTTCCAACGTTAAATTAATTGCATGAGGAAATTCACCATTTTTATATTTTACTTTTACAGGTCATTAAATACTAGCATAATTGCTGCTCTGTTTCCTTTCCAGAATACGAATTCTAATTAATAGTATTGTAGTAAGTTAATGTAATATGGTAATGACTTGAGAATAGTTTAATTGTTGTCATTATAGAGCACCTGCAGATGTTCAGTCAATCAGCTCATTCATTATCTGACCATTCTCATGTATCCATACATTGAAAAAACTTTGCCTGCAGGAAGGGTAATGAAGTATTTCCAGCATTACTACTGGAAAAAGCTTTGCTTTTTCTAAGGGTGAAATGTCCAATGGGAAAGGAGGTGGTTATGGCTATGTAATAGAAGGGTTTTTTTGACATCACTGACATTTTAGGAAATTGAACAATCTCTCAATGTCCATAACCAGAATGTCTTGTTCTATATTGCCTTCCACCTGTGGCTATTATAATTGTTGAAATTCATCCTCACATTGCAAATGTCCACAAGTTCTGAGAAAGTTAAGAGTGGACCAATTCTACAGCATTTCAAGCAAATTTGCACATGGACATGATTAAGAATAACCAGATGCACTATTTTTGCTCCACTTAATGGTGCTTATCTAGATTAAAAGATAATTGTTTCTGGAGACCTAGAAAGGGGAAAATTGACAAATACACTTTAAAATTTCAACCCCTATCATCAAGAAACCTCTTTTGTAAGGTGTTACTTCAACAGCAGTGTCAGGGTATTTGAACTACTGGCCTGCCATTTTTTTCAGTATTTGCTTTCCTAAAGATTGGCATTTTCTTTATAACTTGTATACCTTCAAACATAGCCTGGAACTAAAAAAGTCAGTAAAAATGAAGGACATAATATTCATGGAAGTAAAATATCCAATATAAAGATAAGAAGCAGAGGGAAACAGAGTGAAGTGACTTTCCACAGTGATTTTAGTTAGAGATAACATAGGTAACAACTTGGAATCAAATTAAAATTGAGGTGGTCTCATGCAGCCTTCCACTCCCTGCAGGGACACCTTCAAAGGGATAGCATGTTGCTCAGAGCCTTGTCCAGTCAAGCAAGGTTGACTGGTCTCCAAGGATGGAGACCCTTCACGTTCCCTGGACAATGTGTCCCCAAGCTGTTTGCCCCTGACTGTGATATTTTTGTCCCTGTATCAAGCCAGTGCTTCTCACTGCAATGTATGACTGACGCCACTGTATGCCTGTCACTGTGCACCTCCGGGAAGAGCCTGGCTCCATCTCCTCACCCCTTCTAGCTGCAAGCAGCAATCAGATCTCCCTAAGTTTCCTCCAGGCTAAACGAAGTCCCTTCATCTCACCATGTGTTGAAATTGTTTCCATTCAGAAGCGAGTGTGCTTTTATTCTTGGCTAGAGCTTTACAGATTTGCCTGTCCTTGTTTCCACATAGGGTTGGTAGCTTTTCAGGACTGGCATGCAAGACTGTACTCTGCTTTCCTAAATTAGAGACTCTGCATGCTGGGAAGAAGCCAGCAGGAGATGCTTCCTCCTCGGCGGATGACGGTGCCAATCAACCTACAAGGAGCACCAGGCATCTGCGTGAATGTGTAGCTCCTGGCAAGTGTAGGTCCTGGGGCTCCTTCGTTCCCAAATGCTGTCTTTCCCAAAATGCTGCAGGCCCCAACTCTTTTCTCTGCTTGGAAACCTGCCTGCAGTTAGTGCTGCCTGAGCTGCCTCGGTCATAACGACGGAAATAGATGTAACCTTGTTTCCAAAGCATGCTGCAGTTACGTAAAGCATAAAAGGACTGTTCATCTCTTTGTGAAAGGCAATGGGAGTTCTTTACAATTTATTCAGGTTCTCACTCTGCAAGTTAAAACTTACAATGTTAATAGAAGCTCTACCCTGACAGTCTTTAAATGAGAAGGAGGACAGATGACCTTTGTGGCATGTGCTATAGGTTTCTGTAGCACAAGAAACATTACAGCACCATTTTTGGGAGAGAAGAGACGAATTTCTGGCAAAGGAGCACAACCGAGTGAAACAAGCTGCATATGCCTTGCAACCTCCTCTCAGTAGCAGAGATCTGATTTTGCTCTTAGATTTGTTAAAATACAGTAAAGTAACAGCAGAATTCCGCAAAGGATAGACCCTTAATTCACAGTAAGATAAATGTGCCCTTTATTCTGCTTCAGTATAGATCATCCTTATCTATATATTTGACATCCACGTTCACTAAGTCCAGAGACCATTGTGCAGCAGAACTATAAAAGAACATTCATTCTGATATAGTTTTGTAATTAATCTGAGGCCCTTGGATCTAATTCAAGTCCATCTCAGTGTCTAAGTTTTTAGAAGAGTTGTTCTTATTTTATACCAGCATGTGTTAAAGAAAATATTGGCCTCTTTCCCTGGTGCTGGACTTGTGCAATGCTTACATGTAAAAATAATCCCATTGAGACCCCCCTAGCTGCTTTGATTGCAAAAAGACAAATGTTCCTATCTACTACACAGCAAGAAAAAAAGCAAAGGGCTCTGCAAACTGGAAGAAAGGACAAGACAAAAGCACAGATGAGATGGGAAAGAGCTTTGCCCCATATTCCTGGTTAGTTTGAAGAATTTCTTCCATATTTACCCTGCAGTCTGAAATCTGTTCAGAGAAGCCAGCCAGCAGTCTCTGGAAAAAGAATTACCTTTAACAACCAGCATGTTTTTCAGTCAAAGTTAATGCTTCTTGCAGCAATGTCACTAGCACCCAGGTGCGGCTGCAGTCGCCCACTGCAGCACAGAGCAGCAGTAAAGAAAGCAGCTCTGGTGGGCAGGATTTTTAAGGGCAGGGCTACCACTTCTTGGGACAGTGAGCAAGAGCAAACCAGTGCTACTGGCTTGATAGACTGCCACAGCCCTCTGGCTGGAACAGGGCCCTTGAGCCCTTGTGCCAGGCTCCAGAGCGGTAGGGAGGTGAAGCTGAAGTCTGCTGAGCAGCCGTAGTACACACTGCATGCCCCAGCCTTTCCTTTCTTGCTGCTGGAAGTCTCAGATTCGCAGCACACACAGGCTCCATAGCACTCATGCTATCACAAACCTCTTCTCACTCCAGGAAAGTGCTTTGGGTTTATGTCAGTATGCAGAGCATTTCAGATAGCTTGTCCTTGCTACAAAAGTAAAAAGGTAGGAGGCATTTTGCCGATATAGCAGGAACTAGCACAGAAGCAGAGAAATTACTCCTCACAGTTTCACAGGTGCTAAAGTCTGACTAGCTTTTGGCTGACAACTAGGGAAAAAATGAGAGAGATGTGCTTTCTTTGCCCCCTTTTGCTCTCAGGAAATATCTTGAAAGATCTAACTTCAATAAGACTAGAAAATGGAAGAAGAGAGACAAGGGAGGTAGAATAAAGATGACCCCAAACTGACTGTTCACTCTCTCCTCTGTGATTCATTCCAACTCATCCACTTGACCTGCAGACAACTCCTTCCAGCAAGAGAGGAAAATCTCTTTTAGGGATATTAGCATGGTGTTGATAATGCCAAGGTTGCGGGTTCGATCCTCATATGAGCCATTCCCTTAAGAGTGCGACTTGACGATCCTTGTAGGTCTCTCCCAACTACAAATACCCTGTGGTCTTGTGATTTTTCTCTGAATAGAGAATGCTCACTCATCTACAGTTTCCTTCCTCACTGTGAGAGAGATTTCAGTCCAGAATGAAAACAGGAGGCCTGTCATAGCAGTGATAGTGAGTAGGGGAAGTTATCTGTCACTGAAACAAATGATGTAATTAAAAAAAGAAAAAAAGAAAGAAAAAAGAAAGAGAGAATCTGCCAGATCAGACATAAACACGAGAGTCATTACTTCTCTGAGAAAAACTACCTGCACTCTGTCTGCTATCTCAGTAATGTCTGAACTATCTTAAAAGGAAAGAAGGAGTGTTAGAATGCAAGCAAGAAAAGGAGTAAGAAAAAATAGTGAAATTTTGTGTGACAGAAATCGGAAACTCAGACTTTTGTGCTAACACAAAGTAGTGACAGTCCTTTGGAATCGCCCTGTTTGACATCAGCCCCTTGGTGTGGTCTGCTCTGTGTCACCACTACGTGGATGACCGTGAAGGGTATTGGGCTGACAGACAGAGGATCTCCACTGTAGGGGCCTCTGCAGAGCTGGCTGGAGCTGGAAGGAAATGCATGAAAGTGGAACTACTTTTCATTTTTCATTAAAAATAACCCTCTTCCTTTTCTGGATGTGGGAAGAGACAAAGGTAAAATAAAATCTGGATCAGAAAAATTGTCAGCTTCAGTGGATTTTCACTATCATGAATGTCATTATTTTTACTTAATGATGCATCTTGAAGAAACTACTAAGTGTGCACATTACTTCCTGTTAGTGCACATTAGTGCATAGTAGAAGGTAGGGAAAATCAAACCAGTCTTCCTTAAATTTAGAATCCTTGTATTTGGAAAACCTTGCAATACCCTGAGCTTCTACATGCAAGCTGTAACATTTATTGTACCTTACTATATTTTGCTCCATCTTTATATGGTTCTGCAGCAGTCAGCAAAGAGTCTATTCAGAGTTCTTCCCAGTTACAAATTTTCCAAAGGAAATTCATTTTCCAGGGTCATTTTAAAAATATATTATATTCCAAGCTGTTAATGGATATTTTTCTTTGAACTGGTTTCAATTTTTGTTCTCCAGCAGCTGACCCATTTGCAATCAGTATTTCCAAGACTTGTTAGTCACATGAAAGATCCCAGCAACACTACAGAACTCATTGAAGATATGTGATATGGAATCACTTCCCCAGCAGACTGATCCTGCCTCCATAAACTTGCCATTAAAGTTAATTACCTATATCCCCCATCTAGAAGTCTGCACATAGAGGGAACACTAACTTTGAAAGCTCTCCATTTTATTCTTTGGGAATATTTGAGCAGTTCCTATTTGCAGCAACACTAAAGTGACTACGGAAAGAAAGATGTGTATATAGCTTAAGTAATTGCTCAAGAGCTAAGACTATTTTTTTCTCATTCTCCAGTCAGTTCTCAGATGCCTCTAGGTGATGAAAATACAGTTAAACTTTGGGATTTAGAATTATACCACATGCTGCAGATTCAGCTAAAAATGCTTTAGCTGCTGGACCACAATATCATAGTAAGCACATGCCAATTCCCTGAACCACTGCTCAGCCCTCAGACAGGCCATTTCTTTTTCTAACCACGATAACTGATTACGCGTAGTGAGTGATTCAAGATGAGAGCTGCAAACATTGCATCCTGGCAGTGAAAAAAGCTAAACCTGTTCATTCCATGGCTGAATTTGTCCCGTTCTGCTATCAGCCAAGGGTGACAGATGAAACATTGTGTTAACCTGATGTAATTAAAAGATAGACCTAGAGGGAGACAGTACAAGCGACAGCTGTCAAAACATAGTTCAGGCACAATACTTAAGCATCTCTTATCAGTATTTATTCATTCATAGGTTGTACTAATAGAGGAGAGCTTGTGTACAGCTGCAAATGCATGTCTGTACTTGGGAAGACAAGCAGTCCTTGCAGATTTCCCATGGATCTGTGCAACACTGGTTGCTGTGCAACACACAAGCTCAGTATTTGAGTACTCAGTGTCTAAGGGTAGCTCTAGACAGTGTTTTATATTTGCAGGATTATGCATCACAGAAGAGGATCCCAATGATTCCTTGCTCAGTATTCCTGTTTCTCCATCTCAGTGATACCTAATGGGCTTCACTCAGCAGAAATTGTCCCTTTGGATATCTTCAGCTTAGACAATTTCTGGCTTCACAGTGCTGCCTTTGTAGTTAAATACAAGTACTACAAATGAGGAGTGTTTGTCTAGATTTTACCCTTTGTAGCAGGGATGGTCAGGAAAACCACTACCCTGTCTTACAATGGTAGCTTGGGCGACTTGGCTGCCTTCAATTGGCACCAGCATTCATCCCAGTTCTCCAACCTCAATTTCTTAAGGAGAACTGTAGGATTCAATCCCAATTGAAAATGACTCTTCCACATTTCAGTCTTAGGAACAAATTCTAGTGTCTGAGCCTGTCAAGGTCTGACCCTGGCTAAATGCAGGCATCTACGGCATCTGCTCTCTTACGCTCTCTCCTGCTGCAGCTATGCAGAGGAGAGGGAAAAAAACTAACACAAACACACTGGACTCATGAGTTGAGATAAAGAGTGGTGGGAGGACGCAGGGAGAAAATAGCAAAGCAGGTTCCAAACTTAAAGTTGCAAAGTGATTTATTAACCTAACAGAGTCAGAGGATAAATCAGAGGTAAAAATAAGCTCTTAAGACACCATTTCTTCACTCACCCCCCTTCCTTCTTAAGGCACCGCTTCTCAGCTTCACCCCCTTCCCTCTTTCCAACCAACAGCTCTGGGGCAGGGGCAGGGTATGGGGTTTTTTCTCTTTGTCAATCCATCACCACAATTCTTCTGCTACAAACGCGATTTTTCTAGCTCACTCCCCTCCCTATTAAGACACCATTTCTCAGCTCACCCCCTCCCTCCTTCCTTCCAACAAACAGCTCCAGGGTGGGGGCAAGGTATGAGGGTTTTCTTTGGTCAGGGTCAGTCCATCAGGGAGAAGAGTCCTCTACTTAGCCGTGGGGGTCCCTCCCACGAGAGACAGATCTCTGCGAACTTCTTTGGCGTGGTTCCAATCTCCTGAGCAGTACCGCCCAAATTTTGCTGCAGGACGTTTTTTCTCTTTGTCCATAGGTTGCAGTTCCAAGCCGAGGCCAAAGCGAGGCCAGGCTGTTTCCATCCCGGGAACAAGGCCTCTCTCTGTCTTGCAAGGCCTTTGCAACTCTCAGTCTCTACTGGGACTCCCACTGGATCACAGCTTCCTGCAGGCATCACCTGCTCCTCTGGCGTGGGCACCTCCCCACAGGCTGTGGGGGTTCTCTGCATCCCCTGGACTCCATGGGCTGCAGGGGGACCACCTGCTCCCCCACGGTCTTCACCACGGCCAGCAGAGGGTTTTCAGCTCCGGTGCCTGGAGCATCTCCTCCCCCACCTTCTCCACTGACCTTGGTGCCTCCATGTTGTTTTCCCTCATACATTTTCACCTCCTCCTCCTCCGGCTAAAAAGAAGTGCGTGCTCACATTGTTTTGATTTCTTCTTAAATTTTCACAGAGGTGTAACTAACATCTCTAATTGGCCCAGGCTTGGCCAGCAGCATGTCCATCATCTTCAGAGCCATCAGAGATTGGCTGGACATGGTGAAAAATTTCCAGAATCGTTACACAGGACATGCAGGAGCCATCTTTGTACCCCACCCTACTCACTAGCAAAAACTGAGTCAAGGAAAACCACCACAGAGCCACTTCTCTGGCTCCAGTTCCAGGTACCCTGCACTGCCCCATACAGGAAAGTTATACGTGCTCCCCTGACAGACCACATGTGACTCAGCAACACAGGTTTGCCATTCATGTTACAGTTCCACTCTGTCACAAAGAAGCCAAAGGTTACCCTCAGATAGATGAAACTAAATGTCATATTACACTATACAAATACATTCAAAGAAATTTCTAAAACTTCTACTTCGTGAAATGCTATTAAGTCAAGGTGTGAATCACTGCATCCATTTTTCATTGCAGCCCTCTTCAGGGAAGAGATCTAGAGAACGTGTACAACAGATTATTATCAAAGGAATGGGAGAGATTTAACCTGGAAAAGAGAAGGCAGAGAGAAAACTAACTTCATGTACGTAAAACGCTACTGCAAAGCAGGGAACTGACTCTTCGCAATGCCTGTTGCAATAGAACAGGATTAATAGCTTTGATTGCACAAGGGAGATGCAAATTTGACATAATGAAAGCCTTCTAGTGGGAAGGTTAGTTTAGCAAAGACTATGCATGGAAAATGTAGAGTCTCCATCAGTGAAGATTTTTAAGAAGAGATTAGACAACCATCTGGTCAGAACAGGACAGTTAAGGGGAGTGGATTGAAGAAGCTCTCACAGTATCTACTGATCCTGTATTTACAGTCCTACAAAAGATTTTTTGGGTTGTTTTAGTAGAAACTGTCTGGTTCAGACTCCTGCTGGCAGAGATGACATTAATGGAAAGTGATGGGTAAAACACCTCAAAATGGATGTTTCTGCATTTGCTTGCATACTACTGTGATGACTGAAGCTCCCCAAAATTTAGTGTGTTAACGCATCAAAACAGTGCTTTTTTGTTTCAAAACATGTGGGACTGTAAGTGAAGAAAGTATGGATGTTAGGCATAATGAAACCTCAATTCTAGAAGCTCCTGAGTGTTTTCCCTTTGATTTTATGATTGCAATTAAGTTTTAGACACATACACATACATGCAAGTATGATACAAAAGGAATTAATTTGTGCTTTTATAACACAAAAACTTAATTTGAGCATACAGCATTCACTGTTTTCCTCACAACAATATCAGTTCCATAAACCTCACTCATGCAGGTAATCCCCTTAAACCTGAAGGTACAGAACCCATGAAGGAAACAGCACAGCTCATCAAAACAAGAGTGAGGACTATGAGATTTGCAAGGTCAAGGCACCAGTTCATACCAGTGAGCTACTAGTCTTGCATGACATCCTTGTAACTACTGACAGCTGGAAAAAGGAAGATGCTATCTGGAATGAAAATCAGAGATTAGGCAAAAATTATTTTGCTGCTGCCAATGAAAACACCAACACAGGAGGTCAGATTTTTAAAAAGAATATGTGTCAATATGTGGATATGCATGTGTTATCTTTTAACACTGGGTGTTCCCCACTGCTGTATGCAATTTAAAGATCTGCTGCCATCAATAAGTTATGTATCCAGTCTTGAGCTCCATTGTTACATCTTACTGTTCTTATTCTCAAGGACAGTTTCACATTTTGAGATGTATTTTTGTAAGGGAAATCCCTGCTGTACTTTTCCTCTAGTGCTTTATTTTCTTCTGAACTTTTGACCTAACTATAAATGGATTTTAGGTTACAATATTTAATACATGTATCAAGACAAGGTCTCATCTGAAACTTCCTCATCATTCCTTTCCCACACCTCCTCCCCTAGGCTTCACACCGGATTTTTGATATAAGTTTTTGTACCTGACAGTACCATGTGAGTCACTCTTTGAAAACTTCCTGCAGTGGAAAAGGAGTTTTCGTGGTAATCTAACATGCCTTCACAAAACATGGACCAGTTGCATCTCTGTTTTATGACTCCCATTTGCCCATGCAGCACACATTTTAGTACACATCACATGCTCAGCAAGGGATTTTCTGGCCTCGAAGTATAATTCCCACTGTGGGCATTAAATGAAATTAGCAGGTGGCAAGAAGTTCAAAGCAAATGAGAGATTCTTGATGACACAATACGTGGTTAAGCTGCAAAACATCTTAGCAGGAATACTGGAAAATTGGAAAA
Organism: Origma solitaria; assembly: GCA_013397895.1. Classification (NCBI taxonomy): domain Eukaryota; kingdom Metazoa; phylum Chordata; class Aves; order Passeriformes; family Acanthizidae; genus Origma; species Origma solitaria. The sequence goes on from VZRL01000787.1 coordinate 456,708, forward strand.
TTCACAATGAAAAATCTGTAAAGGACTCCTGAATAAAAGTTACCGCTATTGCCTTCAGGGAGTACCTGAGCCATAAATACCTAGATCTTGTGGGAGTATTCTGTGGAGGGATCACTACAGGCTTGCTCTGTTCTTAAATTCCTCTCCAGGCTTCCCCATCTGGCTATCACTAGTGACAGGATAGTGATTAGATTAACCCTTCTCCTGTCCTCGGGTGGCTCTTTGCATTTTCTTACACAGAACTGCCTGTAGGTGATACAAGGTGGACTCTGCCGCATTTGTTCCAGTTTCACGCAGGCAGATTACTCTCAGCTACAAAGTGGACAACATAATGCAGGCCCCAGAAAATCTCAGGTACTGAGCACAGAGAGCGCAGCCTCTCATGTGCTTGCAGCACAGAGCCACGTCTGGCTCAGAGACCCCACAGCCACCACCAAGGCCAATGGCTGCACTGAGTGGCTCCATCTGGCATAGAATCATAGAACCATAGCTTTGGGTTTAGGTTGGAATGGACCTTACAGACTATGTAGTTCCAACCCTCCTGATCTGACTGCAGGGTTTGAACTATGCAATACTATGAGTGGGGAGGTGCTGGAGCAGCAGGGACAGCAGGATGCTGCTTGCAGCATGGGAGGTATCTTGGCAGGGGACATTGCTCAGCAAACACACACAGCAGTCAATGGCATGCCCCCAGCTGCAGCCTAGCGCATGTACCACCTAATCATATAATCCAGTGTGACTGCTCTGGAACCCCTTAGGTCCAGAGTGTGTGCCTCAGTTTCTCCTTAAAGTAATGTAGGCATAAATAATTCGTTATATCACCTCTTGAGCTCGACATACTTTCAAAGACACTCAAAAAACAAACAAAAAAAATCTCCTTGTCATAGAAACTACCCTACTGTTAACGCAAAGCTGAGGCTTTTAAAATCTGCGGTCCTGGGGTTTTGGCCTGGTTCTAGAAGGACTGTGATTCCTACTGATATCGACTGCATCCCTTAATTCAAAGTAGCTGCCGACCCTTTTATTTGTTCTCCGGCCATCTCTCTTCTACAATGAATACTATGGAGCAAAAAGTGCAACCTAAGCAAACATCACTTAGACCAAAACTTTGATGTTGCAGAGTTAAAAGTGATGCTCCCAAATTCACAAGAAAACACCTACCTGACCACTATTAGGATGACTTTTGCCTCAGCCTATAATGAAGGAACAATAACACACCATCAGGGTTACAAGCCCAGTCTAGAGATGAGGAACATGGTCCCCACCAGTGGGTCTGTGCTGCATCACTTCCTCAGGACATCAGCAGTGGAGAGTAAGCACCCCACCCTGTGAGGATCTTACTAGAGAATATATATGAGCCCCAAATTACCAACTTGAGAGATGAAAGTCAGTGAAAACACTTAATGCAAGCCTCTGTGATGCAAGTCACATTTATCACATTAGGGGAATTCATTAGTCATATTATTTTGGGGAAACTGTGTCAGGCTGTGCTCAGCCTCAGAGCTCTGAGCCCTTGTCAAAATACGCTATTTGGAAAAGCCAATTTCAAACCATTTCCTAAAGAACAAACTCTTATTTGTGCATATTTGCCCAAACAGACTTAAAATTAATTCCCAAGTCTTTGCAGACTTCACACAATTCATCAATTTCTCATGATCAGTCTGGGGAGGTGCAGAGGAGGCTCATGGTACTTTCATGTTTTCTCATTAAAAAACACCCATTGGTACATTAATAAGACAAGAGCATCTCAGCAGGACATGGAGCTATATGACATTTCTAGCCTTTTGAAGAAAATGCACAGAAAGGAAATGAACCCCAGCAGCTACAGCCAGCAAGACAACAAGTAAATGAGCTTTTCATGTGGAGAACAAAGAAGAGAGGGTGCCAGGAATGGATGAAGTGAAGATATGACAGAAAAGGGGAGATCATTCTGCCTGAGAGCCTCATTAGTATCAACAGACTTGAAAGAATGAAAGACTTCAGAGGTCAAATTGTCCTGATGTGTCCATCTCACTTAGGGTAGGAGAAAAGACACCAAAAAAACACTGTTCCATTCTTTCCTGTGTATCCCACACTGTACTGAGCCCCATTCTGAAAGGGCTAAACAAACTGTTTACATTTATTGAGTGTATATATTACACTCTGTTTATTTTTAAAGTTTTAGCTTCAGAGTAGCCCGGCAGAGTAGAACAAAGATGGAGTAAACCCTGTCTCATGGTAGGACTCCAGAAACCAGTATTCCTTGATTTTGCTACATATCTCAAAGTTTGCAGACATGCCTCTCTATTTCGGCCTATCCATCTACATGTGATTATCCTTCCCTTTTTTCAAACAAACTTTGTCTGAAACCACACCAACCATGCCTACACAGCTATCAGCAGTAAATCTTCCCCTTTGATGCCACGGCCATATTGACCAGCACTTCTCCACTGGGAGCAGCTGTTAAGCCCCACCAGACTGCGAGACTGAAAGGCATCTGCAAATACTGGCTACAAGTCTAAATATTGACTCCCCTGCTCTAAAGCTTGAGCAGCTGCTGGCAGTAAAAGCAAATAAATACATGCCTTCCAAAAATACTTCCCCCCAGTCTGAGAAATACAAGTTTAATGTGTAGCTGAGCGAATGCATTCCCTACCACCTTTATTAGAAGGGTTTCTTCCTGTAGCAAAAGGAAAGCAGAAGCCTTTTATGTATTCACTTCAATAGTTTTCACTTACTCCCATGTGACTGACAACCATCCTTCTAAGTAGCCTCTACTTTGTTAACATACTGGATTTTTAATCCCATTTTACAGTTTGTTGAACTTTCCCTCTATTCTTTCTCTTTGACCAAGAAATTCAACTTCTACAGTCAAAGGTAGAGAAACATCTTAATGTCTTATATTTTCCATCATATGCCCCCAGGCCTTTTAGATATATTTGCATGCTTTTGACATATAACTTTTGGGGGGAATGCCCATAAAACACATCATACTTTTGTGTTTGGGGATTTTTTTTTTAAACCTTGGGTTCTTTTTATGTAGGAAAAAATACCCTCACAGAATACCAACATAGCATAACCAAAGCTCCCAATTTATTGTACTGCTTTGGAAATTTCCACTCAACAAACTGGACAGTACCTGTTTTTAAGCTACCTTAGAAATGCTGAAGTACAACAGTACAACATACGTTTCAAAACATCTTCATCCTGATGTAAAAACATCCACATTTAGTTTCTAACTAGGGATAGGGTATTTTACTTGCATGACTTGGTCAAATTGCCTTCAGATTTTTTATAAAGTTAAAAAAATGCTTCAGTTAATGTTAGAAAGGCTTCAGTATTATAATCTTATAAAACATACCTCAATAAACAAATTTCAATATATGTGGATATATTTTATCCAAACAAAGGAAATCAGAAACTGAAATTGCTGGAACTTGCCATAAAAACAAAACAAGGAAACTGCATTGTAAAAGGTAAAAATACAGAAATTTTAATTGAAATATCTGTTTTCCACCTCAAAGAAAATTCCTACATAGTTTTGGGGCTTGTGACCATCATAAAAGTCAAGCATTTTCATGAGGAAAATAAGCAATTCCCTGACCAGTTCTTTGAAGCACTTTGGGTTATCTGTCCATATTCGTCACATACAAGAAAAGAATAAAAATATCCCACAAGTGGCTTCTTAAATACTGACTATAATATTAGCAGGCAGATGCAAATAATTAATTTATGAGCTGATATTTATTGTCTTTTCAAAGTGATTAGGAATGGGTGGGTGAAGTAATGGTATTTACTAGCCTTAAGGAGCCTTTTGGCACACCCAGCCTAAAGCACAGCACTCACATCTAGACAGCCCAAAGACAACTAACAGAGAAAAAGTACATGAATGGGAGGCATTCAAAATAGTATTTCTATATCAAAGTGAAGTTGGAAGAAAATAAATACTGGCTTTTATTTTGGTATGACTTTAAGAAACATGGGGGATTTTTAATACAAAATGCTTCAAGATGACCCTTTGGTATTAAACTGCAAATAAACTTTCAGTAAGAACTCCCACAAAACTGTTATTATATTTGCAATAGCACTGACAGTCATCAGAGCAGCAGTTTATAATACGCTAGGCTGGCAGATCAGAGCTACAGATAATAAAGGAAGCATATTTCCAGAAAACTATAGCCTGCAAAAATAATTGTTTAAGTAGTGTCTAAGCTTGTTTTCCTTAGATGCATAATCAGAAAATACTCCTGTGCCAACTCCTAGAGAAAAAGTATTCACATTCTTCTTCCTCAGTAATATTAATCAGGAAATAAATATATTATTAATAATGTTCTTCTTACAAAATTCTGATTTGCTGGATTGTCACCAGAAATTCTCTATAGATACCAAACATGCCATTGGTTTTGATAAGCAATCAAATGAAAAAGTCCACTGAATTTTCTTTCCATTAAAAATATTTTCTTTCCATTAAAAAGAGAAGTGACTTTTGGGATAGTTTAAGGAAGGTGACAGTCCATTTCTACTCTACAGGTACAATATGAGCAGCCTCCACACCTCTGGCTAAGAGCGATAAGTGCTTCTACTCCTAAGCAGAGAGACTGAATGAAGAAATTGCCTACTGGGGCACTGGGCTGTGGAGGAACTTCTGGTAGATTGGACATTTCTACTAAGACTTCAGAATTGTTTCCCATCTAGAACTGAGTGACACTACTTGGATAATAAACTGGAACCCAAACCACACCTATTGTCCTTCCAGTGGTCTGAGCTTTTTATAATAACCCCCTTCAAATACTGAAAGCAGACATCACTTCCTGCAAGAAGCCACACCAAATACACATTATTCAAATACTCGTGAATTATCCTTGTAGCAATTTGAAATGGCTGCAGAAATAGACCAGAGAAGAGATATAATGAAGCTGGTTAAAAACAAGGCAGACAAACACTACACAACACCACACAACTTGCTCTAGAGAGCAGCACCTCTGGGAGTAGCTCTGTTGTGTTGAACCTACAAGCTGAAATAGTAGTATGGTGCTGTCCCAGAGAGATAACATATCAAACAGCAAGAAGAAAAACATGGCACAAGGTTATATTGGTCTCAACTGCTGTGTGCTGAGAGTACTGCCTCCCTCTGAAGCACACTCTTCTGAAGAAATGTTTTATGACTATTTCTCAAATTTTGCTCTTTATTTTTAAACTGTTGACAAATGGGAAGTTTGAACTATCCACTGCCAGTTTCAAGAGCCACCTAGTTTACATTTGAGTCAGGCTTTCTATGTGTATCCCATGTATGTCCTCTGCATATCTTTTCAAAGCTTTGGACAATTTAAACAAAATTTGATATAGATGCTGACAAACAAAAGAAAACAAGTCACTGCATAAGGGAAGAAGACCACCAAAAGTGTGATAGCTGAGGGAAAGGAGGTCAGGCAATCTCACAGGGTAATGGCCACCAAAGTAGGCACATAGGAAAATGAGACATTCTCAGTGCTTCAATGAGGGGAAAGTCTTAACTACTGCAATTGCAGTTCAATCACAAGAAACAAATCCAAGGAGCTCCTTTTGGAACCATACCTCAGTTAATGGTCACTGGATTGTCAAGTGCCTCTGAGGACACAAAGCAGGACATAAATTCTCTTGATGGGTCTCCTGATCTTTGCTTGCAGCCTGGTCACAGCCCTGGAGACAACGTGCCAGTATGACCAGCAGTAACAGTGTTATGCTGTTATCTCCCTTCTGGGCTCTCCCCCTCCCTTCTCCCTATGCCATTCCCAGGGAGGCTTTGGGAGGCTCTGTCGCCCAAGTACTAAGTACCATATAAAGTTCCTTCTTCTCCCAGGTGTGTCATCCCACAGCTGCATTACTGCTTTATGTAAATTCATGGACAGTATTTTAAAAGTAAATATTCATACTAATATTAAATACTAAATATTAAATAACTGGTCAGTCAGACTCCTTGCAGGCAAATATTTTTGTACATAGTATTGGCTTCACAATTCCCTGCTATTCCTATTAAACTCACCAGTCTGTAAAGGTGGCAAACCCCTTGTTAACAAGGGGGTCCAGAATATAAAACTGGATGGTCCCATCAGAGCAGAGGAACAGAGGAGCAATCCATATCCTCTGAGTATGTGAGATGAAAAATCAAAACATCAGATGTGCCTTGAAGACCCAAAATGAACAGAAATGCTCTTCTTCATTCTCAGAACCTCCATTAACAGAAATTACTACAACTGTCTCTATATAAACAAGCAGTTCCATGGGCAGCAAAGCTAATCAAACCTATTTTACTATTAACTGATTTTCTGCGGCTGGATTTGCTGATATTTAACACTATAGAAGAGCTGCTTATATAATCTTTTGCGATTAAGGCATTATATTGTTTTTCTCCCAAGTGTACTCTTGGTGTCTAAAAAGCACAAATCCATCCCACAGCTTTTATTTTTCTTGTGGAGACACTAATAAGGGGTCTCTCTCCCTCCTCCTTGGCTTTTTTCTGAAGCATGTAGGATTATAACACCTCTGAGATCAATGCCCCCCTGCCAATCTGCCTGAAGCCATTGGTCCATCTCGAAAGTTGGTCATGGGGCAAGTGGGCATGATCCCAAAAACCTGTTGACTTATAATAAATGCTGTAAGACAAGACACCTGTGTATAGGTAGAAGAAACTCTTGTACCCCTTCACACTGCACTGAGAGAGATGTAAAATAATCCAGCACCAAAAACAATTTTAAAATCCAGTCTGAGAAAACAGCATGACACAGCACTTGTGCTCCCAGATGAAAAAAAAATCACTGTAGATTTTTCTACAGCCACGCCATCCATGGGATTTGTGGCTGAGTTTGGTGGCTGCTGTGAGATAACAAGGAGTCAGAACTGGCAAAGCACCTCACAGAGTCAAGAAACAAAACACTCACATTGACCTCCACCCTAAACCAGATGGACTTTTACAGCAGGATTGAATTGTTATTTTTCAGTTAATGGCAGGACTTGCGATTTCTGTTATTTGTCTGACTTTTTCCTTGCTTTCTACAGGCACCCATCTTTGCTTTTACTTAAACAGTACCTTCTCTGAATGAAGGGGCAGGAAATATTTCTTAGCAATCTGCATCACCCTTCAAAAGCTTGCAGGTGCAATAAAAATTGAACCCTAAATGGTCAGTATTAAATTAATTCACAGAAGGTCTCTATAGCACAATGCAGTAACTCAGTGCATACTGTGTGACAGTGTGACAGAGTCCCCAGAATTGTGGAAACCTCAGAAAGTATTGTAGGAACTTTCTGACAGCTGCATGTATATGCAAGGACTTTTTCTCTACAGAACCAGAAAAGCAAGATAAAAATCCACTTCCTTCACTTGAAACTTGAGACAGTGAGAACAAGTTAATGTAAATCCTCTGTACCAGAATAGGGAAGAAAAATGGGCTTTTTTCGCATCCTCACCCCACAAGAAAAAGCATGGAATATTTTAACTAGGTTTATAGGCCTCTGTTGATAACACCTACTGGTTTGTGGTCAGTCAATCTCTATCAATGGGAATGAACTCACAGCCAAGCGGAGCTGGCTGTGTGTAGTGCTCTGTGTGCTGGCCCCTGAGGAGCACTGATGAAGGCTGGGGACAAACTATTAAGCTATGGATGCTTAAAAGAACAGGGGAGGGGGAGTTCTGAAGAGCTAATGTTTTGGTTTATGAGTCTTGACAGGTCACAAGCATACTGTTGCCTTAACCTGTGCTTTCTATAACAAAATCAAACATCTCAAGGTAGTCAGGCCACATGTCCACAACGCACACTGGGAGCTGGGGACAGAGATGCTGAAGAGAGAGCAGAGGCCCCACGTGCTCTGTATCCAAATGCAGGGCAAGTAAGGTCAGCACTGCAAGATACCTTCCTGCAACTTGGATCCTTGTTGCAATATAAAGACGATGCTGTTTCTCCCTTCCAGAACCATAATTTGCACATGGACAAACCTAGAGAAGATAAAACCAAATCAGGTAATTTATAGCTTTAGCATCTCTATATTTAATTGTAAAAATGCATTCTCCGAGAACTGCTCAGCTCTCAGACAGGCTCAGCCTGGGACTGCAAAGTGGAGAGAGAAAAGAAGGACTATCAAGGAAGGGAGACCCCATCCTTTGACTGCAGCTAGGACCACGGGAAGCCAGAGGTGCAAGTAACTTAGAACCTACAACATATGTCACTACATCCATGAAGGTGAATGGATGATCTGCTGCTCTCCTGCATCACAGAATATTCTGAGTTGGAAGGAACCCACAAGGATCAAGTCCAGCTCTTAAGTGAACGGCCCACAGTGGGATTGAACCCGCAACCTTGGCATTATTAGCACCATGCTCTAATCAGCTGAGCTGATCTTAGGGTCTGCACAATCACTTCAGTCTTGAAACACAATTAACACATGAACTGAGCACAGCACTGAACAGGACTGTATTGAAAAGAGAGACAGGAGTCTCTTGGAGATGCTTCCTCTGAATTCACTCATTTAAAATGTTCAAAGGGGGAAAAGTGACTTCTTTTACTGCACTGCACCACTTTCTTGTGTGATTCTGGGCAGCCTAGGGAAGCTACTTACACAGCTTTGAGAATTAATACATTTCCATGTGTTGGGGACTTTACCAGAAACAACTTCCTCCAAATCAAACTGACTGAAAAAAACACTTGTTTTACAACCCAAACAAACAGAAACCTTGCTGTGATGAGCAACCAGCAAGTTAGTCCAGAAACCACAATATTGAAAGATTTATACTATGATAGTGACTCATAAAGTAGGAGAGATTACTCTGACAGGAAGTAAAGCGTTTAGCTAAAATTACAGATAATAAAATCATTCCCTTCAGAGGTATTTCTTCTGTGATATGGAACAGATGCAACTAAAGGTGCTACAATAATAGATGCTTTGGTATCTTTAGATGACCATTTCAGCAAGGTCAGGTTCAAGCTGCTTTTGGATCCTACCAGAACTTCTTCTGTGCCCAGTGAATTGATGGAAGGCATTATGGAGGGCATCCCTTCAACACAGCAGGCAGAAATGAAGCAGAGAGTCCAAGTAAAAACAAAGCAGTGGGAAGCGGAGGGAGAGAGGAGAAGAAAAAGAGGAGGGGGGAGAAAAGCAGTAGCCCCTATGAGACACATTCCATCTTGCAAAATTGAGCAGGATTTTTATTTTCCTGGACCTCCCTCTTGCATTGTTGAGATCACAGAATCACAGAAAACTCTGAGTTGGAAGGGACCCACAAGAATCATCAAGTCCAACTCCTAGTTCTGTACGCGACAGCCCCAAGAGTGACATTATGTGCCCAAGAGCATTGTCCAAACTCTTCCTGAACTCTGTCAGGCTTGGTGCTGTGACCGCTTCCCTGGGGAGCCTGTACCAGTGTCCAGTCACCCTCTGGGTGAGGACCCTTTCCTAATATGCAACCCAGACCTCCCCTGACACAACTTCAGGCCATTCCCTTCCTGTCACTGGTCACCACAGAGAAGTGCCTCCTCTTCCCCTCAAGAGGAAGATGTAGTCTGTGATGAGGTCTCCCCTCAGTCTCCTCTTCTCCAGGCTGAACAGACCAAGTGACCTCAGCCACTCCTCACACAGCTTCCCCTCAAGGCCCTTTGCCATCTTTGCTGCCTCCTTTGGATACTCTCTAACAGTTCAATGTCTTTCTTACATTGTGACACCCAAAACTGCACACAGCATGGGAGATGAGGCCACCCCAGTGCAGAGCAGAGCACGACAATCCCCTCCCTTGCCCAACTGGTGATGCTGTGCCTGATGCCCCCCAGGACACTCTTGTCCCTCCTGGCTGCCAGGGCACTGCTGCCTCATGTTCAACTTCCCATTGACCAGGACCCCCAGGTCCCTTTTTGCAGTGCTGCTTTCCAGCCTCTCATTCCCTCGTCTGTCTGTACATCCAGGGCTGCCCCATCCCAGGTGCAGAATCCAGCACTTTCCCTGGTTGAACTCCACATGGTTGGCAATTACCCAGCCCTCTAATTTGTTGAGATCTCTCTGCAGGGCCTCCCTGTCCTTGAGGGAGTCCACAGCAGCTCCTCCCAGCTTTGTATCATCTGTGAACTTGATTAGTATCCATTCCAGTTCTGCATCCACATAATTTATGAAGATGTTGAAGGGCACAGGGCTGAGGGTGGAGCCCTGTGGAATCCCACCAGTGACAGGTCCCCAGTCTTATGTGACCCCATTCACTGTAACCTGTTGTGCCCAACCCTTTGCACCAACTGCTCACCCAGCTCATGACGTGTTTATCCAGCTGTGTGCTGGACATTTAGTCCAGAAGGATTCTGTACGAGACAGTATCAAAATCTTTACTGATATCTAAAAATATTACATCTGGCTTCACTTGATGAATTAGGTGAGTTACCCAGTCATAAAAGGAAATCAGGTTTGATAAGCAGGACTTCCCTCTCATGAAGCCATGCTGGCTTTGAGACAGGTCACTCTTATCAAACACAAGCCTATCAGTGGGAAGAAGCATATAATATACTCATACCAGTACAATCCCATGTAAGTAACAAAGGTGTCGTAGAGCAGAATGCGTCCCACAGACATCCATCTCTTTGGGGACAAAAGGGGTTACTTCTCCTCACCACTGCAAGTTATGTTGCTAAAGCAACTGCAGCACTTGCCTTCAGTTTGTTATAGATAGCTTTGAAAGTAATATACTTTTACACTGAACAGAAATGGATTGAAAACTACAGCTACAGAAGATGTGAAGAATGAGAATACTCATAACAACCTCTGAGTAGTTCAGAAATGCTGAACAACCTCTCCTAAATTAGCAGCATCAAATTCTTTCACAGCTGTACATAGAGTTTAAGCGGTTTGGATTTGATCTCCCAATCTGTTGCATTGCAAATAGCATGGCAGTATTCAGTGGAATTTGCAGGACTCTCCACAAGGGCTAAGAAGCAGTCCAGGGAAACACTCTCATGTGGCCAAGTGTTGCTGAAAAATAGTAGCAAGAACCTGGTGATCTGCCAGTTCTCATTAGAGATCCTGTGAGGACATAGGTGATCAGGATGAGCAGACACCACTGTAAAAAAAGTAATGCTGCCTTGAGAGATGAACCACAATGAGGGAGAGGGTTTCTATTCCTTCCAACACAGTGGAGGTGTTTCAGTGATCTGCAGTTTTAAAAGTGGTTTGTACCTTCAGTAAAATTGAACCTTGGAACTTTAGTAGACTAGAACTGTACATCAACTACAAGTAAGTTTAAAACAGAAAACGCTCATCTGGCTAGAGCAGACACTCTCACACAACAATTCCCAAGTCACTTTAATAAGCTGCAGTCAAAACTAATTGTACGGAGAAGTGCACAATCAGATTTAAGGTCTTGGAAGTGATGGAAAATCCATCATGATTGCTACAACCCAGGAGCTAATTACCATCCCATTAGAAAATCTGGCACTCTATTTCTAATATGAATTGGTCCAATTCCCCTATTACAGCTCATTAAAACTGCCATACTACAAATCTTCCTGTGTGTATTAAGATTGATATGTCACCTCAAGTCACCTCAGTGGGTGAATTTGAGAGCCTACCTTTTATTCTGGGAGACTTAATGAGTTTTCTACACCACTTTTCTCTTGTTTCTCTCTTCCTAAGTGTATTAACACCAGCACAGGACAAGGAAGCCCAGAAATAGCCACACTAATGCTGTATAATGGCAGAATGTGCTTTTCCATCCCTGATCTGGATTCCTTCTGCTACACTGCCTACAAGGACTGTGATAGTTACTCAGCCTCAGTGTAAAACTAGGGAGTATGCCCTCAACCCCTGGCCCTTCCCTGTTATTTCTGAAGCTTTCTTTCTCAAGATGCAGCCCCCACTATGTAAGTGGGATCAACATCTTTGTGCTTCTGAAACACACAAGCTTTCATTTTTCATATGCAAATGCATCTAGTTGATAATGCAATACCTTATTCATTTATTTCATCCCACCAATTTTATCATCTCCAAACTTCCATGCAATGGCCTCACATTCTCCTCATGCTACAGATGGAAACTAATTCTCTAGATGAGAGAATTACTTAATCTTCCTTTATCTCACAAAACTGCAAGCAAGACTTGGAAGACTTTTTGGTACCTTTTCGGTACAGAAGATGGCCAGCAGCATAAAGGAAATCAGCATTGTTATTGACAGACATGCCACAGCTCCACTAAGATATCAAACACAGTACAAAAGGTTATTCCTCCATTCACCCCTCACAGCTTACTTCAATATATTTTGTTTTAAAGAAACAACTCAAGCCCCACAGTTCTTCTTCTGACTGAGGACACTGCCAAAAGTGAGTGATATTTGGTGGCAGCAATGTGCAATAAGCACATAAAATTACTAGCTAATTTTAATTATAAAGAGATTAGTTTTGGAGCTATGTATATTCTGTATTTACTGGGACAATAGGATATCCAGGAAAGAAGCAAGAGGAGAAAAATTACTATCACCTTTATTCTGAACTATGTCCTGAAACAGCTTTTCTGTGAATACAGACTTTTCAAAATCACACAAGCTTTTTTAAAAAGGGGAATGTTATTATTTCTGGTTTGCTTTTGTTATGGTTGGGTTTTGCTTGTTTCTTTTAAAATACATTTAGCAAATACTTTTGACAGAAATTTCCATAGGAAAATCCAAGTTGGTCTTCTACAACCTCTGTATTTTTCTGATAGGAAAGAACAAACAAATGTATAGAATTTATTATCTGTCTGCCACTATTTCAAGTGTATCCTGCCACCAGTTCTCTCTTTCAAACTATGTCCCACAACATATGAAGAAGATGGGAGGAGTAGAATGAAAGAGACTGATTACCCTGAACAAAAAGTTTCACTGATTTGCATTCCCCTCAATTTGACTGTTTCAAGCAGATTATTTTTCTGAAGTCTGGTTTTCTTCAGATAATTCTTTCCCTTACATGCCTCTTAAATAATTCTTCTTCAGAGTCAAGGACAGCACTCTCATTTCTAGACACTTCTAGACATTTTGTTAGCAAATCAGCCACTCTGTTACCAGGATCCTCCAAAATTAGACCAATACTGTAGGTCCTGGTGACTCACTGCCTTCCAGTTTCCCTGGGCACTCCAGTATATGTTCATGTTCAACATATTCCTACTCTGGGGCAGCTTCAATGCAGAGCAAGAGGCAGCATAACAGCTGAGATGTCCTTACTCTATGACCCTAAGTGCCCAGCAAGTCAAATTGGCAATGGTAAGGAGACAAAGAAGTTGGGATACAATTCTGGAGGTCCTCTGCCTAAATCTGTCCCTCCGTCTCACAGGACAAAATATATAGACAAGAGGTTCTTACAATTCTACATGAATAAGAGGCAGGGAATAGAAGAGGATTTTCTGCCATCCTGTCAGAACACAGCCAGACGTTCTACTCAGTTTCTCTCCAGAGGCCACATTCTGTCTCTTATTTTTGGCTTTAGTGATGCTGTAAAATGCACAGTCTATTACCACGCATAAGAGAAGGAACCGATTTTAAAACTGAGTCTGTAAAAAAGAAGAACAAAGAGAAACCAAAGAAACCAACTTTTCACACACCATAATTATTCCAGGATGCCACATACATCCAGTGCACCATAAACTGTAATTGTGGAGTAAATGATAATTCATGGCTTTGTTAATTTCTAACCACAGGAAATTCACTCTACTTGTAGCCTCTCCTCTCCTTGCCTCGCTTCTGCTCTTGGCCAGGAGTTGTAGTGGGAGAAGCAATTGAACACAAGCATCAAAGGAATAAGAAGTCAGAGTTCAGTGGTTTCTACAAGATAATCGGTGCCTCACACTTGCTAGAAACTGAGAGGATTAAACAAAAACCCAAATCCATAGTTTTGAAGTGGTAAGTAGTTCAGGAAAAGTTGCTTTGTACAGACAGAAAATCATTTGGAAAAACTTCTTCCCATGGGTTTTATTGCATGGTTTTGGGTTCAGCATCTTACTGAGAATCCTTTATGATAAGAAGTCAATACCTATGACAAACAGGAAGACCTATCTAAAACTTCAGGCAAAAAATTAAAGATTGCACTTTTCAGTAAGGAAAACACAGCAATCCAGCAAGCTCTAACAGTGCAGGGGGTAAAAGACTGCTTACATGAAGTGGCACTGTGCATGTGCACTATTCATAACCTCTGTAACTGTTTAAGTATGTCCAATAGTTAGGGATTATTCTGGCAAAACAGCAAAGCCTCAATAACACCTACAGACTCCTTTTTAATTCATCTTGATGTCCATAGAAGTAAATTGAATAATGAGTAGTGTTCACCACTCTGTGATGTCTGCTGGATTCAGTCCAATTTTTATGTCATTGTGAATTACTGACATACGGTCACAGTAATTTTCTGTGTATGATAAAGATAAAACACAACATGTAATTTGTTGACTCATTCTCAGAAATCAATTAATCTTCTTAAATGCTGTTTGCTCTGGAGAAAAAATAACAAGGAAAGAAAATAATGTCACCATGAAGTTATTCAAGTATTAGTGCCACCATTATGGAAAAAGTGGTCAAAATATATTGGCTAATGCTCACATCTGCATGAAAGTGCACTTAGAGCTATGAAACTTGACAAGCTAGAGAGAGTGTGACAAGGTTAAAAAATTCTCTACATTCAAGGAAATAATTTAGAATCTGCACTGGTGGCTCAGTCCTGACCTGCAAACCTGTGACTCCGTACACTGAACGTCTCAGCTGAAAAAATAAGAATCTTCATCAGAAAATGAACTTGCCTAATACTGACCAGGATAACCAAGAAAGGTTTAAAAGAACTTGTTATCCCAAGAGAAAGAAGGAACTGAATTTAATGTGACTTTAGTGAGGAGAGACAAATGGAAAAGTGGCCTATGGATGTTGTGTGCAGTTTGTTCATTGTTTTGGTCACCATTGTTTACTTCCATTGGGAAGTGGAGTAGATGTAAGAAGATCCAAGATCTACATGCTGAGAACTGCTAAGAATATGATTTATGGAGAGGAGAGCACTGAAATTGTTTCCATTTTATTTCACTTGATTGTATGATGTGACTGTGTTCTTTCCCTTAAATATTCCTTTTCCACTTCAAGGAAAACCCTCCAGCATTTTGAACTGCAATACTCCTATGCAGATAATTATATTCAGCATATTAGGAAAGTTTTCTCCTACTGACAAGATAATCCTCACCAAATTGAACTGTTTTTATGGATTCCACAAGTCAAATAGGATGCCACATTGAAGTCAGACTTCTTAAGGGGAACAAAAAGCTTTCAATCTACCAACATTTTCATCATGCCCCACCATCGAAAAGCAGCTTGAGCCACACACTGCAAACAAGAGTTAAATTAATTTGGGGTTTTACTTAGACTGGTAAAGAATATTTTTTAAACTGTAAACAGACATCTGTTTTCATACTGACAACCATTCATTAGCATTGGTGTTTGCCAGCATAGTGCAGCAGATGTTATTTTCTTGTTGTATATTTTCATAAGATGCGGTCATTGTTTAAGCTACATTCTAACAAGGACTCAGAATTAAATGAAACTAGTTAAATTAAAAATGGAATGTTATTCACCAATGTGAATTAATTATAATGACACATTGAAGTGAGAAGAAATAATTCATGTTCTGCAAATAGCTGCAAAATGGTTGCAATGTTAACCTTTGGCTGATCTTTATGCACAAGTGGAAATAAGAATATATTGGAAATGCTTGTCATTGTGTCTCAAAGCATTCTGGTATAACATAGATGTGTGTATAAATAACCTATATTTGACAGAAGCACACATATATGTGCACATATAAACACAGTCAGGTATTTAAATTTTGGATTTTTGTCCAAGCCAACACATTTAGTGGGAAAGGACAAAATAATTCAAAAAAACAGGAAATCTCTGGCTTTTCTCTGTCTCTCTAAACTGACATGCAGCTCAGGTTCAGACAGCTTCCAATTTCTGTTCTGGTACAACAAATGGTGAGATGTAATTAAGAAATTTATCTTCATGCTATTTCATTTTAACAGCACAGAATGGCAAGACTATGTGAGATCTCTCTAGATTTGACTGGTTCATCTGATAACAATCTGAAGTGCTGGATGCTCATTTGTACTGAATTTTAAATCCCTGAAGGTTCATCTATCACCAGCTTACAGCAGGAACAAGAACACTATTTACTTAGTATTTTGTTTTTCTTATCTTTCTTTTCCCCCCCCCCCAATTTGCTACTTGTGAAAGGTCCAAAATTACTGTAACTGGAGACCAGATTGGATAAAAAGATGTTCTCTTTATCACCAGAAAAACTGCCCTACCTTGTCCTCCCAAGAAAACTTCCATCTGAAACTTAAAACCAGCTGCCACATTCTGACTACAAACATGTCTTTCATCATCGTGCATTTAAGAGAAACTTTATGGCCCAGTTTGAAACTCCCTCTTCAGCATTCAAGGAGAGCAAAATATGTAAAGAATTCTATAGCTAAGGACAAGACAAAGCTTTCAGGTCAATACAACTTATTTTATTAGACCAAGAATTACAGCTTTTGAAAAACTTGAATAAGCTTTTGGACAGGCAATCCCTTCTTGGGGTATGAAATACATAATAGAAGTGGCCTATTTAAGAACTATATAACAACAAGGAAACCTGAGAACTGTGAAAATTACAAAAAATCATCACAAGACCATTGAAGACACTAAACTGTGCTATTGGAAATTGAGGCTACACAAGATAAAGGCAGCAGCTAAGTTAATCATTACATATCTTTGCTAAGAGACCACAGAGACACTGCTATTAGCGCTACAGTATAAAAGCACATGACTGAAAGCCAGTTCATGTCCCAGGCTCTGCAACTATGCTATGCTGTTACTATCTGTAAAACTGTAGTCTCAACTTTCTACCTGTTCCACCAGAACAGGCTCACCCCAATTACATTAATCTGCGTAAATCACATCTAGAACTTCAAAGAAAAGCATTGTAAAGTACAAAGGATTGCATAATGAATAGCACTTGAAAGAAAAGCATAAAGAACATACAGTGATAAGCCCCAAATATTCACAATTACTCGACCATCAGGTTTTGCCTCTAGCTAGAGTTCTAAACAAAACCTTGGAAATCAACAGTGGAAACACAAATCATGGATGACATAATAGGAAAGGACCTGAACACCATTTCATTTATTGAGGACAGTCGATCTTGCTGACACTACAAGATCTGAGTCAGTACACGTGAGAGGGGGAGAGAGCACACTTGTATTCTAAAGAGACCTTTCCCTTTCCAAGGCCAGCAACTGTATCAGCTTATTAGGAGGACACAGGGGCTCAGACCTGCAAGCTCCAGGGCAGCAGCAAACCTGCCGTCTCTCACATTGATGGGATGTAACTGCTTTCACCCAGAGTTTCCAGCCCTTGAGGCAGGAAGCTTGCATGTAAGGTAAAGCCCATCTCTTGTTTGGATTCCAGTTGCCAGGAAGGAATGAGTTTACAGCAGCATTAATTATGAGGCAGGAAGCAGCAACAGCAACAGAAAATTCCCAAGAATAAAAATTTTAAAAATGCTGAAGAGGGGAACAGGAGTCAAGAGACAATGTAACAAGTTAGTAGGAGGACAACAGGCACAATATATATGTATTTGTGTGTCAGTACCTGTGCACTACTAGCACTTCCCATAAGATTTACCTATTTTCCAGAACTTGGCTTACTATTGATCGTGATAATTTGCGACATCAGTGACTGGTATTCTCAGAGACATTTAGTATCACTGTTCACTAGGCATGATGCCTAAATGTCATTCCATCTTTGAGGAATTATATTACAAACTTAAGATGTAAATTACTTTAAATAGTGATATATTCTTTGTATGCTGCTTTGATTAATAGAGGTTTTATAACAGCTAATAGCACCTACTGTAAAAGGTTCTGGGACCAGTTTGTGCTGAAGATTGGTTAGTTGTGGGAGCCAGGATTCTCAGTTTATTCTCTTTAGATAAAACTCCAAAACATTAGGATTAAAGAGCAAGAAAAGCACTGAAAACTAGCACTGCCAGCAAGGAAAGGGTGTCAGAAGTATATTTAAGACTCTCCAAGTAGCATTCAGGTTTTTATAGCAGTCTTGATAATGATCTTACAGAGGATCTTTCATCCAGAAGGATTCATTTATGGGCTTTGTGCATACCATGGGAAAAAGTGTCCTCTCTTCTGCCAACTTACACTGTGAAAAGCTGTTTATACCTCTGGAAGAAAATGTTGTGCTATGACAATTGTTACATCCCAAACAAAATGGATTAGGCAGGCAATGCCAAGTGCTACAAGAGTCTAGTACAAAACATAGTGGGGAATTTGAAGAAACAGAACATAAATAATCAAACCCATGTTCTAGCCAGGATGCTGAGATTAACAGAGAAACTTCCAACATGTATCATGGTATCAGTCATCAAACTTTTGCTTTTAAACCCCCACTGGACCTTTTGGCTCTTAGCTTCACTCAATGTATACTCACATAGGCTGCTCTCTGGAACATTAGCAACCAGTCAGCTGAACCTGACAGTGCTGTTTGCAGGTACATTATATAATATAGTTGGTAATTGCTACCTTTTAAATGGTACCCAATGCAAAAAGTAAGGATTCTAAATTAAATAACATGGACAAAATGCATTTATATAATAACATTTATATTTTAAATGCACTAGGATCATTCTCTCTAGGTTCAACTACCCTCTTGAATTCAATTTGTTCCTGACTTAGTCCCATCATCCTTATTTACCTAACTGCTTTTTTTCCCATAAAGGTGGAAAAGAACAGGACTGCCCATAGAGATAACAGGAGCAAACTCAGGATTTCCACAATGGAAGAAAGGTAATATGAAAATTATGCACCACCACATCAACCAACCAACTAACCAACCAACCTACCTACCTATAAAGGTGCTGCCCTCAGCTGAGGAACTCAGGAAAAGAGTACAGAATTAATGGTTCTTGCTATTCATTCAGCACAACACTAGTCTGAGGTTTTCATTTGTTGGTAAAGAGACTTATGACTGAGGGAAAAGAGAGCATCTTAATGAGCCTTAACTGTTTCCCCCACCTCCATGTTTCCTTCCTCTCATGCTCTCTCTAAGTAAGAAAGGTCCTTTTGTCCATAATCTCCCATTAACTTAAGATGTCAGAGCAATAAGCTCTCCTTTTGACACCAGATGGCTCAGGTGGTCCTTAGACATTACTTTCCAAAATTTAATTTCCAACAATTAGACTTCATTCAAGGTTAGCACTGATTCCCATCCCCCCACAGGAAACAGGAGTAATAATAAATGAGGAAAAGTTTCCTAGCAGAAAAGTAGGTATTTTCAAATTAAATTAAAAGAAGGGAGCCTTCCACCACCCCTAAGAACATGCCATGCTGGTCCAGGAACAAGTAACAGTGGCAAGGCTGAATACAAACTTAAGTGCTTGCAGAATGATGGCCAACCTCTGATACAAGGTCATGAGGCAGAAATCCACCCTTTATTACATTTTAAATGTTAAATGCATTGCTTTGCTAAATCTACCCACTTGGTGTAGATCCACTTGCTTAACTAATGAAGGATTTGAACTTGAAAAACACCTAAGCTACAAATGGACTCCAGATATCAGTCAGGCAGACAAAGCACATATTACGAACAAGTAAATAACAAGCTTTTCTTCTGGGAAGAAAACAAATCATCAGTTCCTGGCAAGGAGGAAAGCCACTGTTTCCAGCAACCAAGACTTCAGAACAACAATCTAAACTGATGAATCAGAATTCATAATGACACAAACAGAATTATACCCAGCCCTCTGCAAAGGTTTATAGGAGAAATTAAACTTAACTACATTACCAGTAACAAGACAAATGCAGCTACACTAAAAAACACATGAAAAAAAATTTGTAACTAAAGAAAATGGTAACCATGAAGATGATTTTATCATTTAAAAAACAGATTTCATCCATCTGATTGCTCAAATTAATTTTTTTCCCAGTAATATTGAGCTGAATTGGCTATTCAGCAATGTCAATATCATTAACTGCTAATGCTGAAATAGGGTTTTCTTTTTCACATCAAGCAATACATGACTGACAGCCATGCCAGAGATTGTATAGATTTTAGCACAGGAGAGACTGTTTGTTTATTCTCTGTGACCTTCCTCACTACGGAAGAGCAAAAACATAGGTAGCACTAGGAGGAATTTATTCAGCAGGCAAAATTTCTTTCCTTTGTTCTTTTCTTGGTAGGCAAAGAAGGAATAGAAAAGCAATAACAAGTGACTCAATTTTCTTGGGAAAATGTGTTTGTTCTTACAATAAGAGCAGGGGGACAGGATGTCCCTTTAGTACCAAGGGTGAGGAGCAAGCTGTAACAAGAGAAATGTACAGGCATTTCTTTGATAGTCACACAAATGTAAGTACATACAGTATCAGATTAGTCAAACAGCGTTCAGTTTCTAGAACAAAGACATAACAAGATTCACTGGTTGAAACCCAAAGCTAGAAAAATCTGACCAGAAAGAGAAATGCAAATTTTAAGTGAAGGTAATAAACTACTGGGCTATTTCATTGAAACCTGTTGGTACATTCCTCAGCACCCCACTTGGACAGCCTTCTATAAGATAAACCCTCAAATGACCACAATGCATTAGGCTTCACACAGAATAAACGGGTACTATTTCCTGACATCTGACATAACACAGATATGAGTACATGTCCACAATGGTCTCTGCTGAACCTGAATGATCAAAAGCTTTAATCCAAACTGAATATATAAAAGAACAAGAGAACTATTTATGGTAGTTTTAAATGTAGCTTTCTGACAGCTTCATTTATGCTGATTAGTATCTTACTGGATAATGAAATCTAACTGAAGTAATTTCAAGGTATCACTAGTGTGAATAAGGCTGGAAAAACTGGAAACTTCCGGTTTTAAGGAAATTAGATTTTGTAGTTATGCTGTCTCTCCATTTCTTCAGACTTAATAACTTTTGAAAGTAATAACTAATTTTTAAAAAAAATGGGATACTAAGCATCTGAGAAATTAAATTCTTGAAGCTGATGGACCAGGCATATAATTTGCTTTTCCTCATTGTCAGCAAGAATCAACCTATTGACATATCCATGTCTGGAGACTTACTACAAGAATGTGGTGTCTGATCCTGGCAAGAAACCAGTCATGTTCTCAGACGTCCTAGATTTTATTAGAGCATGTGGAAATAGATAATCCAAATGGCAAAGTTCATTTGGGTTTCCAACAGGCCTTTGAAAGGCCATTCACTCAAGGTCTTTGAAGAGCCAAGCTGCAATGGAAAAGTAACAATAATAATCTTACTATGGATAAATAATTGCATAAAATATAAGAAAGAAAATGTGGGGGTACATGGACATTTTTCATAATGATGAAGTTCATCACCAGACGTCCATCTGCACCTACACTAGGGGCTATTTTATTCAACTTTATCACAAGTTATGCAGAAAAGAGTAGACAGTTAAGTGACAAAGATTGTAGCTGATGTTAAATTATTCAGGATAGAAGAAAAGCTGAATAGCAAAAAATTACATATTCATAGAATTGTTAAGTTTGGAACAGACCTTTAAGATCAAGTTGAACCATCAACCTAGCACCAACACCACATTCACCATTAAAACATATCCTCAAGTGCCATAACCACGTTTTTTGAACATGATGACTCCACCACTTCCCTGGGCAGTCTGTTCCAATGCTTGACAACTCTTTCTGTGAAGAAATTTTTCCTAATATCCAACCTAAACCTCCCCTAGTGCAACTTGAGGCCATTTCCTCATGTTCTGACACTTGCTGCCTGGGAGAAGAGGCTGACCCCCACCTGGCTATCTAGCCAATCTTCTACCCAGCAAAGAGTAAACCCATCCATACACACCATGGGAAGCCACTTTCTCCATGAGAATGCCTCGGAAGACAGTATCAAAGGCATTTTGATACCTTCACCTCTACCTAAAGTCTAGGTAGATAACATCCACAGCCTTTCCCTCAACCAATAAGTGGGTTACCTGGTGACAGGAGCAGATCAGGTTGGTTAAGTAGGCTCTGCCTTTCATAAACCCATGCTGGCTGGGCCTGATCCTCTGGTTGTCCTGTTCATGTTGCATAAAACGGATCTGGATGTATCCATATTGTGTATATATATGTGTGTAAATATATTTATATACACATATATACATATATTCCTGGTTTTGGGCAGGACAGGCTTCATTTTTGCAGTAGCCAGGAGGGATGTGGCTGAGGGGGCATGGCCAGGACCCTGATCTTATTCTATACCACTTCACATTACTGCCAGCTGCAGGAAAGGAATTCTCTTGCTCTTCTGGGGAGAAGGGGTCCCTTCCTGTTGAGAAAACGTGGTGCAGGGGAAGCTGTCCCATATTATTCATTGTCCCAGGGTCTGTGGTGAACATTTTTGCATGTGCATAACTCTCCCTTTTTGTACACTTTTATTATTGTTGCTGCTACTGTTTGTTTTCTTATCTCACTGCTGTTTCCAGTAAAGTGTTCTTATCTCAATCCAGGATCTATGCCTTTTGCACCTCCAATTCTCAACTCCATCCTGCAGCAGTAGGAAAGCCATGGGGGGAGCGAGAGAGAGCAGCAGTGTGGTTTGGAGAGTCTCAGTGGAGGCACTGAATTGGGAAGTACCATTCCTAAGCCATGACAATACACATACAGGTATGCACATTTTCTATTAAAATGTGATCCCTGATCAGCCAGGGAGGGGAACAGGATGAATCCACTGCTGCTGTTTATGCTGTATTTTCTGTTGTGTTGATCTGCATGGCCAATCATCTGTGTATGGAATAGGTACACTGTGTGTGGCTGTGTGATTACTGGGAATATGTGCTTGGTCTCACTACTGGCTGAATGAGGGAACACGGAGCCGAACACACTTTCCTCTCTCAAGCTACCAGATTCAGCAGCTCCTAACAGCCCACATGATCACTCCATATTTGCCCTTTCCATGTAGGTACCAAAGGCATGAAGGCCTTCCTGGAACATATTTACACTTGTCCATCAAGGTACTGCAGGGCTCACCACTGCATCCCTTATGCATAAAATCTGTTAACCAAAAAGGAGCATCTCTAAGGAGTATAAATGTGAAAATATATTCTCCTAAATAATTATATATTTACAGCTTGTCAGACTGGCTTAGCTTTCCCTTGTATACTCTCAACCCCAGTGGGACATAATTTGCTTCACTTTCCTGCAATTTTTGTACTCGCTTCATCCTATGGTTTCTCTGATTGTCTTTGCAGGAGCTACTGCCTAATGCACTTTTTAGTAAAGCAGTTTGTACTCTGCCAACTGTCACTCAAAGTAGTACAGAAATTCACTTATGTTCCTGCCTATTTAAATCAACAACCACAAGAATGACATTTGCTTGACAAAACTGTTACACCTTATAAAAAAGATTGAAAAATTTAGCAATACAGTTAAATTTATTCTCTTTTGCAATGTTCTTCCTCAATTGCAATTACTCCAATGACATCTGACAGAATTTAGTTGAAATTTGAAATTTTCAGGTCAGTATCCCTGTCAAAATAACAGATTAACACAATAAATTTGTTTTTATCATCTCATAACAAACCAAGCTGGATTTTTTTCAAAGTGAATGTATCTTGCTATTCCTAGTAAAAATATAAGAACACCATACAAAATGTCATGCAGTTTCAGGGAGACTAACTTTTTCAAGAAGTAGGAGGTGGGAGACTAGAAGACCAAACAAGCAAGGTATTTCATTGAGAATGGAAAGAATGAAACCTGGTTTCCTATGGATTTGTGCTGCGAGTTGAGCTCTACATGACTTCTCTACTGCCTAATAAGGATCCTGTTTATGCTGCATAATTCCCCTCAGATCATTAAAAGGGTCTTCCTCTTATATCCAGACATGTACATTTTAAAAAATGTATAGCAACTTACTAGATTTTTTGCTTTTTCCTCTCTGGCTGTGATTGCCCAGAAGGTTCAACACGCTGGGCTGGGAGGGACAGAGGACTACATTCTTTGAACATTGGTTGCTCTCTGTTGTTTACAATAGTAAATTCAATTTCACAAATATTCCCCAACTTCCTCATACAGGGTATTTATAACATTTGATATATTTATTTCTTATATCTATTTTCAGGAAATAACTTACAGGAATTTCTTCTGTTTTGGGGGCCACAACCATTGATCAAACATAAAGGACTTCTGCTGCATGATCCACATAAAAAAAGATCTATAGGTAAATCTCTGATAGAAGGAGGACCACAGTTTTCATCTAGAGGAAGCTCTGCATGTAGCTAATGGCTTATCTCTCTGGGAAGTTTAAGATTAAAGACTGTCAGGGTGTAGACACTCAACGCTTACTCTCAGATACCTGTTGATGCCACGATCACTCCACAGGCAACACAAAAGTCTATTCTGAAATACCATCACCAATATCGTTAGATGGCCAGTGGATACAGCTAGAGCCACTATCTGTGAGCAGGAGAATTCTCTCCAGGGGAGAACAAAGACAAAATAAGGAACCCTATAATATGAAATGCTGGGGGTTTTTTAAGTGTACTTCCCTATCCTGATGTAAGCAAAACGCTGCACCAACTTGAGGTTCTGTGAATCAAAAAAGACAAGTTCTATTGAAAACAATGAAAAGGGTTTCAACTTAACCATTCTCTCTTCCATGAGGAGAAAAACTCCAAAACCCAACACCAGATAAACCAAGGGCTAAAACTGTAACACACTACTTTGCCTACCTTGAGGCAGAGTGCTGAAATGTAAAGTCCTGCCTACTGAGGCAGGTCAGAGATGGTAGATTACGCTCTCATTCCTTCCAGCTTTTACTCTAGGGAATACCATAAATATCATAAATGGCCTCTTTTCTTACTCACTGGTCTGGAAACTTGCAGTTAATTAATTGCACCCCATTCAACATAAAGGTCTAGGACTCTATCCAATTTTTTTTTTAGTCAACATCCAGCCATAAATGCAAGCTTCCCCCAAGCTTAGCTGACAGTTCATAACAATGATTGGCAGCTCCTTCCAAGGTCTCCACAGGTCACCCAGAATCACAACCTGCCCCTGGAACTGCAGAAGGGGTCTTTTTGTAAATACTTTTTTCATGGCCTTGCCCCATCATACAATTCAATTCAGCATGAATTGAATTTTACTGACCCTCACTTAGCAAAAACAGCGTTTAGGTACTTGGTCAGGAAAATATTTTGAGCTGGGAACTTTTTAGGAATAAATTACTATTAGGAATAAGTTACCCATACTGGAAGAGGAAAAATTGGGTTCTTCTTATCCTGCAAGGAATAAAACCCACTTACCTATTTTCTTTCAGAGTTATCTACACTGCTATAGGGCATATGCTGTTTCTTTTTATTTCAACAAACCATATCCAGCCTAGAATGCAAAAATCCCAAGATTAGGATAGCACACAGGCTGACTCCAAACTCTACTGGTTCCAGCATACAACTACAAAGAAGAAACTTGTACCCTGCAGCTCATGCTCCTTGAACAACATGTATCTTCTATGCAGTCCCTGAGTATAGAATAAATATAACAAAGGAAACAAACTTAAATAGTAGGTCTTACAAACTTAAATAGTAGGTCTTTGATAAAATATACATTAAAAATTCCAGGTAATTTAGCAAACATAAGGTCCACTTAACAGCAAAACTCTACAAAAGCACAACTGGCCTAACTACTTCATGGGTTTCATGCTTTTAAATTACTTCAACCTAGACAGAGCATCCAGAAAGACAAAACATTTTGTAGTAGAAATTACAACGGAAATCAAAGCGAAATACTAAATAATTTAAGCTCTGGTGCTGCAACCACTTTGCTCACACATCTGTTTGCAAGATGAAGGTCTTAACCACACAGTAAAATAACTCTGAGAGTCCTGCATCTGAAAATGGGATGAAATAGTTCTGAGAATATCAGAAAACAAGGGTTCTGTCAAACAGTAGCGATAGCCTTAAAATTCTCCACACACACTTCTGAAAAAAAAAAAGGTTGATTTGTAAAACCTGGTAAAACTCCACATGGAACAAAACAACATTGTCTGGGTCTCTTTATGTGGTCTGCCTGGGAGACCAGCCAAAAGACTGAAATAGTTTAATATTA
This sequence comes from Origma solitaria, assembly GCA_013397895.1. Lineage (NCBI taxonomy): Eukaryota > Metazoa > Chordata > Aves > Passeriformes > Acanthizidae > Origma > Origma solitaria. The sequence goes on from VZRL01000787.1 coordinate 482,812, forward strand.
TACAGAAAACCTACCTGTAAAATCAATCACGGTAAGCTCGGCACAGGAAGTTCGGGGCAAGGGTGAAGTAGCCAGTTGTAAAGTGTTGTTCTTGTGTCAATAGCCCATTAAAACATTAAGTTCTTCTCTGTAGTTCTCTCTTTAGATTAAAAGTGCCTCACAAACATCCTCAAGAAGCTGAAAGTTAACATCACAATTTCATTGATCATAAAAAGGCACCAAAACAAAGTAATGGAATATAAACTATGAAAATGCAGTTTTCATTTTAGATGACAAGAGAAGCTCTCTTTGTTACTTCTCAACCCTCCAAAACCCCAAGAGGCATGCTAGAATTGTCAAGTTTTTTAAATTATTTAAGCATGAAACATAATCCCCACAATTCATGTGAAATGAGAAATAAAACTCATTACGTTTAAGACAAAGATAAACTGACTAAATTTGAACATCAGTGAAAGCAGAGAACAAGCAAACAAGTATTTGGAGTTACAGTCTTCCCTCTGAAATTCTCCCTGGGCCAGGCAAGCAGTTAGGCCAAAGAAAGGTACAGATGTTTTTAACTATGGTAAGAACAATCCCTGGTCTGCTTGGAATTGACACTGGAGTTTTGCTCCAGATGTCTCCCCACATTTTAAATAAAACAGAAGTGTACTGATTATATATAACATATCCAGTGAATTGATTATATGCAATATATCTAGTAACTGTATGGTGTTGGTGAGGGCAGAAACTAGGTCTTCCTTCCTCTGCATTAACATCTTAACTGTGCCCTGTCTGGCCCAATCAGCTTGAACACACGTGTCAGCCTTAACAGGAATAGCCCGTGAATCTGGTTAAAAGGATATTCTCCTGGCAAGTGGACAATATGGACTTCAACATCCATGAGGCTGCAGTTGAAGAGGATGCACAAATCAAAATCTGTGCATATGTGATGCACAGATCAAAAATATTTTGTTCAATTTATGGAAATACTTGTCTACTGTGAGGTGCACTCTACCTGCTGAAGTGCACATTTCATCTGGTTGACCAGGATACTCATTATCTTTCTGAAAATGATGAATAACCTTTAACTCCTTGAGAAATTACTGAAAATGAAAGCCCAACCAAGATCGGCTGAACCTGAAGTGATCCATTAAAGCTGAAGCAAGCAGAAACTAGGGTGTATCCCTTTCATAGTCCAGTATTTTTGGGCAACCATTTTGGTGCTTATGGCCAGGCAGGAATCAGTATGCTTTGGTGTCAGGGCATCGCTTCACCCAGACAGAAGCATGTGCACCACAGTCCTCCACACAAAAATCCTTTTCCCTGCTCTCTTACTGCTCCCCATCACCCAAGTCTAAACAAATAAGGAGGCCATATGCATATGGCGTTTTGGGATACAGATGTCTATCAGTATCTTTGTTAAACCTGCCAGACTTTCTCATTTGGGACCCAATTTGCTTAGCTTTGTGACAATCCCCTGGTTGTATATTAACTCCTAGTTACATTTGCTCTCTGCATTGAGCTTTCAGACAAACTGTTCATCTTTTAATTGACTGGTGCATCCTGAAGCATGTTGCTTACTTGAAACATGTAAAAAGCTTTAGAGAGAGTTTATTATTATGTCTCTGCACTTGTGGGACTCCATTGGGAGAACTGTGTAAAGCTCTGGTGTTTCCAACATAAGAAGAACATGGAACTGTTGGAGCAATTCCAGAAGAGGCCATGAAGTTGGTAAGATGACTGAAGCACCTCTCCTACCAAGAGCAGCTGAAAAAGTTGGGTCTCTTCAGCCTGGAGAAGAGAAGGTTGTATGGAGACCTCAGAGCAACCCTCCAGTATCTGAAGGGGGATCCAGGGACACCAGAGAGGGACTCTTCATCAGGAACTGTAGTGATGGGACAAGGAGTAATGGGTACAAATTGAAAGAGAGAAAAATTAGGTCAGATATTAGGAAGAAATTTTTCACTGTGAGGGTGGTGAGGCACTGGAACAGGCTGCCCAGGGCAGCTGCGGGTGCCCCAACCCTGGCATGCTCAAGGCCAGGCTGGATGAGGCCTTGAGCAACCTGCTCTAGTGGGAGCTGTCCCTGCCCACGGCAGGGGGGCTTGGGACCGATCTTCAAGGTCTACTCCAACACCTTAACATTCTATTATTGTATTAACATACTCAGACATGTAGCATGTCAAGCTAACAGGATAAAGGAAACGTTGACCCTCAACTAGGAAACCAATTGCTATTTTTCCCCCTTTCCTAACCTTAAGCTGTTTCCATCCTCTGGTAATCACCACAGCAGGAGCCTCTCCTTGGGCCCTTCACCGAGGCGGCCTCAGGCCGGGCAGCACCCATCACGCCCGAGACTCCGGAGCCCCCCGCCCGCCCGGGGCTCGGAGCACGCCCGCCTGGGCCTCGGGGCACTCCCACCCGGGGTTCGGGGCACTCCCGCCCGGGGGCGGAGCGGGGCCGGGCCGGGGGAGGANCGGGGCCGAGGGCGGAGCGCGCAGCGCGGCCCCGCCATGTCCAAGCATGTGTTTCTCACGGGACCCCCAGGTAATGGGGGCGGGAGGAGCCCGGGGAGCTGGACAGGGGAAGCGGTGCGGCTGAGGGGATGCCTTGGGACACGGCCTGGCTTAGCTTAGTTTAGTTTAGCTTGGCCTGGCCCGGCCCGGCCTGGCCCGGCCCTACCCGGTGCCGGAGGCTGTGAGGCGCTTGGAGCCGGGGGAAGGAGGCTGCTGCCGGGCCCGGCCTCGGCCCGGGTCCGGGGAGCCCCGGGAGCGCCTCCAGCTGCACTGGGCCCGGCGCTGCCCGAGGTACCGCGGGCCCGGAGCCTCCCCCGTGCCTAGGTCGGAGCTGGTGCACTAACTAGTTTGTTCCTTATGAAAGGCCATTTTGTCTCTCCATCCAGTCCTCCGAGGCACGTACTTTTCCAGGCTGGCTTCTTTTCCTGTGCCTGGCTTCTGCCCTGGAGTTCAGTGTTGGGGAAAAAAACTACCTCCTGGATAACTAATCCTGCTTCAGTATAAACTGCAGCCATTAATAATTTCTGAGAGCTCATCTTTCTTGTAACTTAATTGTAGTGATTTAGCACTTCAGCCTCAGTGATGCGCAGATGTAGGTAATAATTGGTGTCCCGGATGGGCAGGCCTTGATTGAAGGAGTGGAGTAGTTTGTCATGGTAAGGGAATCTGATTATTGTGGAGCCTGAGTGGGATGTAGTATGAGGGTCAAACTCTATGGTTGATAAAGAAATTAACCTGTTACTATGATGGCAAAGCTTTCCTTTTTGGTGTGGGAGTAAAGCAGTGGGCCTAATTCTCCTTTTTGTGAACCTCTTGCACATGCCTGTCTTGACTGGAATTAATTTAAAATGCTGCTGCTAGGCTGAGATAGAAATACATTCCACCCCCTTCACTGTCTTTCCATCCACTTGAATAAAGGCAGCCCTTCAGGAGATGTAGAGGTTAGGGCTGCTTAGGCCTTGTCTCTTCATTTTTCTGAAATTGAATGTACTGTTTTGATTAGCTAAGTGTATAACTTCAACTTTCTTAAACTTAGTTTGAATCACTCTAGCTTTCTTTAGCAGTTTACTGTATGAATGTAAACAAATTAGAGATAGCGAATCCACTTACAAAATTAATATAAATTCACTTACAAGAGACAATGCCTTGAAAAGATGCAAGATACTGAGGATGCCACATTTGTAATCTTTTTGTTGTTCAACTGCCAGGATGCCCTCTTCTTCAGACTTGAAAGTTTTGCTTAAGAGTTTGACTGAATGCCCTTGAAACCACAGCATATTTTGTCATTGGTATCAACCATCAGGAAAGAAGTTCCTAAATCTGCTTAAAGTGTAAAGTAGAAATTTGGTGTGTGCACGTTGAAATTATTTCAGCTGGCATCTTTAGGCAGTCCACATTTGGTCTGTGTTCCCCATCTCCAGGAATTTGAAGGTTTATTCTGCAGGATTATTTCCTGTATGAATTTTTTAGAGCAGTGATTAAAAATGAAGTGATAGCACTAAATTTTGTGAGAGGCTATGAAGGTGAGTTTAAAAGATTGTCAGGGGATGTACTTGTACAATGGCAAAGAAGAAGAACTGAAATATCGGGAACATGGCCAATGTTCACGTTGTAAAAGGTGCATCAGACTGTGCAAGGAGCTATCAGGTGGCGAGAGTTTTAAGGACCTGTCTTAGGCTAAGAAAATGAATTATAGGGTCAGAGGATAAATCATGTAAAAAGGGACTGCAGAAGGTGTAAAGGAGGATCAGCTGTGAGGCTGGTTGCTCAATGCTTTATCCAGTCATGTCTTGAAAACCTCAGAGTATGTGAAGACTGCTTAGCCTCTCTGGGCAACCTGATTCAGGGCTTCCTTGGCCTCACAACCGACAAGCTTTTCCCCATATTTAGTCAAAATGAATCTTGATTCAGTTAGCTGAAGAAACATTTTTCTGTTGTTGGCACTACTTTTTACCATGTGTGACTTTGTATCTCTGGGACATTAAGTGTGTCTGATTTCTAGTACATCAGTAGAAGTAGTGTATCCTTTGTGCCAGTTAGGCTTCTGGTAATAGCAGTCAGCTATACCTTTTGATCCAAAAAGGGGGTGAACTTAGCTCTGTTCTTAAAAAGTAGTGAATATTAGTGGTAGAAAGGGAGATCATCAGTCAGTCTTCCAGCAAGCTTGGATAATGGTTTCGTACCAGTACAGTCCTCACGTATTTACCTGCCTTGTGGTAAGTTTTGTGGCCTGCTCATGCATCATCTAAGCTAACAAATCCATTAGGAGCCTGGGATATTTGTACCATTCTGTTGTGACTTCTTAAAGACTGGTAAAACTTTATGGTGTCAGTACAGGGTGAACTTTAAAAGATGCTTCTGTTCTTTCCTACCATTTAGAAAAAGTAATTTGCAAACTTCAAAAGTAATCAATGTTCCTGCTGAACTGAATCATTACTGTGGCATTTTAAAAAAACGGGCTTTTAATGCAGAAGAAGATTAATGTGGTATGCTTTTTCTCCTTCTTTATTTTTAGGGGTTGGAAAGACTACTTTGATCCAGAAAGTCACTCAAGCTCTGAAATCCTCAGGCATTCCTATTGATGGATTTTACACACAGGAAGTTAGAGAAGGTGGCAGGAGAACAGGATTTGATGTTGTCACTCTGTCTGGAAACCGAGGACCTTTATCTAGAGTCAGGTACTGAGGTTTTAATAACTGTAAGGAGCTTATTGTTTTATGTGTCTGCTCCAGTCCTTTGGCATGTTAAATATTCCTCCAGAAGGTGATTTCCAGCACACATGATCAGGTTCTTTGCTTAGTTTTTGTGTCCTGGCTGATAGCTATACTGTATATGTGGGCAGTGTCTCTGATGCACAGTGAAATATTGAAAATCTGCTAGGCAGGGGTGTTCTCCCTTACTGGCTGTTTTACACCAGATAAAGCGGAAGCACTTCCGAGCTTTTTACTGTGAGGCCAAGTCCCTTTGGGATACAGTAAGTAGCTTATTGTGGGCAGGGAGGAAGATTTTTGTGTTTCCACTAGCTAATTTATGGACACAGATGCGGAAAATGAAAAAGGAAATTGCATATAGCATTGTTTTAAAGAACATTTGACTGGCCTAAAAAACTCGCCTTTGAATTTTAAGAAAAAAGGGTTTCTGACCCCCAGAAGAGCCCCTCTGAAGTACAGAGTGGATCACAGTCTCTGCTGATTCACTAGACTTAGATTTTTATACTTAGTGAAAAATTTAGTCTATGTCCAGGTGTGACCTTAGCATTGCATTCACACAGAGTTGATGTGACAAAATAATTTGCATTGTGCTAATAAAGGAGGTTCTCCTACCACAGTGTGGTCCAGCACATGCAAACTGAATATTCCTCCAAGATTGTTTAAGGGTTTTGCAGCCCGTATTGAGATTTGGGCTACTGCTATTATGCTGTCTTTAGTGTCGTGTTATGAAATTCAAAGATCTGAACTGCAGACATGAGTTTTGATTTCAGTGTAAATATACCTGCTGATTTTCAAATGCCATTGTCCTTCCACACACTGTTGAAATTTAAGCTTGCATGGTTGTGAAGGATGCATGTGGTATATTTATCTGACAGCAAATTATCTGCAGTATGATTTAATGCATGGTTTGGAGTTTCTTTCCTTTTTAAGAATAAAGAGGATTTGATTTATTTGGATAGCTTCTTATAAATTCACTTGAAATGACTGCAGTGGGTTCTCACTAAACTCAGTACTTAGAAGGTATTTTGTATTGTGTCTTTCTTTTTCAGCCCCAGTTCTGATTCTTCTGCTTCAAGACGTGAATATCGGGTTGGACAATATGTTGTAGATCTTGTCTCATTTGAGCAGTTGGTTCTACCTATGCTGAGAAATGTGAGTATTCTATGAAAGCTGCTGATAAATGGATGCTTTATGATAGTCAGTGTTATTAGAAGGCCCTTCTACAGAGCTAACTTTTAATATTAATAAATGGCCTGTTTCTTGGGTGTTGCTGATTCTGATTGACTTCAGGGTCAGGAAGCTGGAGGGGCAAATCTGGCTTGTTCTCATCATTATTGTGGTGTTGGAGAGATTGCAAGCTTGTGAGCAGGACCTCCTTAGCCTGAAGAGGCAGCAGGTAGAAGGTTGCTTCCTATGCCACTGTCTCCTACTGGAAAGCAAACAAAATGCTTGAGTGGCTTACCTTGGAGAACTGCATGGAATCAGCGGGTCCAAGAAAAAGGCTGTTGCTGCTGCTCTGTTTTACAATCCGTTTTTTCCCCCTCTTCTTCTGATTCCCATCTTCTTAACAGTAGAAGCATTTGTTTTTTGCATCCAGTGAGTATTTTTGATTACCATTGTAAAAATACCTGCAGACTGATAATAGCAGCCTGATTATTTGCAATTTAGCCTGCTACTCAAGATGTGCTCTGGTTGTTACAAGACTTTCCACACAATCTTTTTCCTGTCCTTTTGCTAGTATTGTGTCAATGCCTTTTTCCTTCTCCTTCCTGTCTCTTACTCCAACCTTTCCCCCTCCAAAATTGAAAAAGAACAGATCTGATTTGGGTAATAACATACCACAAACAGCATGCAGCAGCTGCTGAGCTGTACTAGTAAAAAAATCTTGTAGTGATTTTTCTACGCTGCCAAAGCTCAAGGGGATGAGGAAGAAGGGACATTTTGGTGAACTTAGAACAAAAATAACAAAGAAGTGCAAGGAGCAAAAATGAGATTGAGGATCTGATTCTTGATTTTGTCGAGTAACGCTGAAGTCTGAGAGTAGGGAAGCAAAGATGTTGAGGCAAGGGAGAAAGGAAATAATAATAAAATGGAACAATTTGTATATGTTAAATTTCACTGTAACTATATTTACGATGTTAATAAATAGAAAGATAGTTTATTAAAAAATACTTCATTAAGCCAGTGCTGTACTTAGAATCCTTTTACTACTGAATTAAGGTGAAATCCAGGAGAGGGCTTCCTAGAAAAATGTTTGCAGTGTTGAATTTTTTCTATTACTTATAAAACTTTCTGCAAGTACAAAAGAGTGAAGAGAAGAACAACTGGGTCCAGCAGAGTCCCACAGTGCATGTGCCTGTGCTCATAAAAAGTATTGTTTATCGGTTTTGTGGGAATGTGGTCACTCATGCAGATGGCCCAAAATGGAAGAGGAGAGTGAGGAAGATCAGAGACCTTGAACAAGGAGAGACAAATGAAGAATGCAGGCAGAAGACGCATAGGTGTGTTCTGGTTTGATCTGAGGGCAGCACAGAATGGGCACAAGCCCACTTAGAGTTGAGAACATATTCAGCTTTTAAGGCTTTGTACACTCCAATGAGAATGGGATAGGTCCTGCAATGGACCATCTCTGGTTCTGCAAACTTTATCAGGCAGGACTGACAGTTCTTTCAATTTTGTTTCAAAGCAAAATACTCTCTTCCTCAATATGTGACCTAGTGACTAGTATTGGCTTTTTGGCTCACTGATCTATGAAAGGATTTTAGATAAAACAACTACTCAGTAGGGACTTAGCTTGAAAGGATTTTAGAATGCATGTTATACAGTTCTTTCACTTTCCCAGAAGCAAATGCTTTGCCTTCACAAGGGGAAACATTTCAATTTTTTGGTGGTTTTTTTTTTTTGTTTCTCTGTAATATGGCTTGTATTGGTACATATTCATGGATCTATAGTGGTTTTGAATTGAGTTGATTTTCTCCTCACTTCTATAAATAATGCTGTTCTCAGTCACTTTTACCAAAATAGGGTAGGCAGTGCACTTCTTTTTCTGTTGAAGAGTTCCTCCGCTTTGCAAGCTGCCTTTCCTCAGTAGCAATCACCCCTGTTTTCTCCTTCACTTCCCTGCTACTCACACCACCCTGCAGCATGGCACTGTTTGGCACTATATTCACTCCATAAAAAAGGCAAACAAACCACAAGTGCGGTTAACTGTTAGTTTGATGTCTCTCCTACTATCCAGTAGCTAGGACTGTAGAATAAGGTATATTTCAATCTATATTTGTTCTAATGTGAGGGACACTTGCAAATGGCTTGGTTGTTATCCAGGCAGCTTTGAAGAAAGCCAGTTGTTCTGAGTGAAATGCTAGTTTTGACCTTCCTTTAACCCAACTACAAGAGGAGAAACTTCCAAATCTAGATTTAATGAATGTCTTTTTTTTCTTAGATAACTGTTTTGTGTGACTACTGATCACGCAATTAAATGTAATCACTAAACGCATAATTTGGGGGGAAGAGTAAAGTTTTGAAAAAATGCTGACCCTCAGACTGACTGAGAGCTGCTCATAGGCAAAGTGTGGTTGTTAATTGTCAAGTAGCTCATATGAGACCATTGTGAGAATTCTGCTTTAAAGGAAATCTGATACCATGGATATTTTGCTATTGTAGTTGGTATTTTTATTGTACAGTTGTTTTCATCCTTCCAAAAATCTGTCTTGAAAAAGAAATTACAGATTTATGAGTCTGTCATTTACCAGCAGTAGCTTTGGCTTTCCACTTGCCCCCATTGTATTTATTTCTTCTGGAGGTATTTCTTTTATCAGCATAGAAATTACTTCCGTTGCTTGTTCTAAGTTTTGTTGTTTACAGTCTCTTGATTCACTTTTCCACAGGTAAATCATGGGGGTGATACAGAGAAGAGGATTTGTGTCATAGATGAGATTGGTAAAATGGAACTCTTCAGCCAGGCTTTTATTCAAGCTGTTCGTCAAATGCTGGCTGGCTCAGGGACTGTGGTGCTTGGAACTATTCCAATACCTAAGGGAAAGCCACTGGATCTTGTTGAAGAAATAAGAAGTAGGAAAGATGTTAAAGTGTTCAATGTGAGTAATATTTAATATCCTTAAAGAGCCTTCTGTTCTAGGTTACTGGTTTATATTTGGCTCTATTTAAAAATTGTTACTGCCAATTGATAGCTGTGGGTAGCTTGCATGAAATAAGTTTTTTAGTTTCCATTTTATTCTTAATGGGCAGGTGTTCACCTTATTAAAAAAAAATCCCATTTGGCACTTACTGTAGCAGTCTCACACAGCTGGCTTTGCTTGTGAGGGGCTGCAGAAGTAATGGTATAGTTGTTTTAAAAGGTTTCTTTGCTGTGGTATTATTGCTGTATAAGTATTCATTATTCCTAAGAGTTAAATCTTTTAAAGTACAGTCAGATTTTTAAGCTTTTTTGTTTTTACCAGACTGGCTTGCAGTAATATTACCAGTAACCATATTCAAGAGAAAAAAAAAAGGAAAAAAGGCAGCAATGGAGTTTGCAGGAATGATTTGTAGAAGACAGACAGTTGTAAATGGAGTGTACTTTCTCTGGAGTCAGTGTACCAATTTTGGAATTCATTATGTTGTTTTTACTGACATAATTTTCAGAATATTAGGGCCTCAAAGCACATTTCTGATTAGTTACAGGGGGTTCTCAAAAACTTACCAGAGCAAAACATAGCCTGTTCCTAGAGTGCATGTGTGAGGTTTCCTTAACATCTGTAAGTGTCCTCAATGCTTCACAAAAACAAGCTAAATGCACCCCTCACTGCTTTGATTTATGTTGTTTCCTGTTCAAAGTTGGGTTAAAAAACTGCAGTGCTCAAAGTTCCTCAGCTTTCCTTTGACTGAGGGTCCCATCATCATCTTCAATTTCTGTTTTTATAATGAATGCTGATTTACTTAAGTGCTAAAGCAGTTGTAGGCACAAAGACGAGAGTTTATTCTTTTCCTTGCATAAGCATTTAACTCTTACCATTCCTTTCAGAGATAAACCCCCAGGTTTTTCCACTACCGAGCTGATGTGTGTTCATTGTCAGGCTGTTGAACAGAGATGCACATAAATGTGAATTTTGTATGAGTTGATTTACAGTGGTAGGAATTGGGAAGAGGGGATGGAGAAGCCTTGCTGAAGGTACCAGCCATTCAAAGCTTAGGCTACAGTCATGGCAGGACAGTGGTGTGTCCATTTGGTCCTCTCACAGGAGGAACCAAGGGACTAGAAGACAACATTTACCTTTTTAAGGAAGCTTTTGAGGCTTCTACTGTCTCTTTTTATCAGGTGATATTCAGAGGGCATGGGCTACTCAACCCTGGGTTTTCAGCAGTATTGGTCTGCTGATACATCTTTCTCTTGAGTACTGACTGCAGCCAGCAAAAGTCTTTCTGTAAATTTCAGTGGAGCCGTGTTTTCTCTACCTAAAGGGTCTTTACTAAAAAAATTACCTATCCTGTTCATGCTGCTGAGATTAGGACATGCAGGTTTCTTTAATTAAATAGAGATCTCTGGTGAATCCGTTAACCAAAAGTGTGGATGTGAAATGTGTGACAGACTGCAGTCATTCCCAGGTGTCACAGACCTGCTAAGCTGAAGTCTTGTACGGGAGAGCATCTGTCTCTCTTGTTCCAGTGGCACACTGCATGCTCTTTCCCAGCTGGTTAAAATGTGTTCATGAGCAGGAACAGAACCTGTCCGTGGGGAGTCAGAGGTGTTGGTAGCTGAAGAGAATACTGGGTCACCAGCTGTTTTCTTTAAGGGCTGTGGCGTGGGGAAACCTGGAGTGCCCAAGCAGCTTGCAGTCAGTAATTTCTTACTAACCTGTATGGTGCCTGGAAGTGTGCAGAAGTAGGTGGCTACTTTCCCAAAGCATTCTGCCTGCTTTGCCACCTAGTCTTGAGTTAGGCTGCATTCAAGTAGCTCACCTCAGTTTTTTTATCCTGCTCCTAGTGTCAACAAGGACAGTTCTGATGAGAGAACAGCTGTTTGGTGTTTTACAGTCCCTTCTGTCTTGAAAATATACTTTGTTGGTGTAAATGGGCCCAGATACCCTAAAAGCAGTTGAGCATTTGGTCCCAAATGTTTAATTTATTATGTTTAGGGCACTTAACGATGGGAGCTCTGATATTTAACACATTTGTTTCTGTTGTTGCCCAGATCCATTTTGCTGAGAACTAAACTTTGCAGTCAAAATACAGAGGCTCCTTTTGCACTGCCTGTGTCTGTGTAGCTTTGCAGATGCGGTGGCATGAATAGGATCAGGTTATCCGTAGCAGCTGGCAGATACTAATTTTCTCCTATTTTCCCATCTATTAATTTTGCTTGCATGAAACCCATTAGTGAAGTGTGGTTGCATATGCTTATTAAGAAAGAAAATAGTTAAATGGGTAGGAAGAAGAAAAGGTTCCATTTGAACAGATTGTACATGACTGGTTTCCTTAATGGTATTTTTAACAGGGGAAGAAAGGTTTTGTCCTCTACAGTTGCCTGCTTGGAGGCTAGGTGGTAATTTCCTCCAAATTACATAAATGCTTAAGATAAGCAGCATCTACAGTTATTTTCAACTCCTTGTCTAAAAATGTACCCATCTGTTTGTACATTCAGTACAGATACTGGGAGATTTGTTCTCTCTGGGAAAACTGCCTGCACAGAATGTCTCCAGATCTTAAGAGGAGACTTATATCTATCAAGCAGCCTTTGTAAAACAGTCGTGAAAATTTCCCAGCACTTGGCACTTTCTCTCTGCTGCTCTCACTGGACTTCTGGCATGTAGGTATGGAAAAAGGATAGATAAAATGTAGTATTGTTTCTGTTGGCTGTGAGAGAGTGGGAAGAGCTATTAAATGTGCAGAAGGTCCTTTGAAAGTCAGGATATTGGTACACTTGCTGTGAGATTTAGAGTTTGGCTCGTTGTTTACCTTAGGGTCTCAATAGCCTTACTGAAGAGCATTCTTTGTTGTCTTTCTCTCTTTGTTTTTATGTGGTTTTCTGTTTATCTTATAAAAGCTTGGACTCATTCTCAAGAAAAACAGTGACATTTTCAGGCAGATTTTCCCTTTCATTACTCTCCCTCCTCCACATTTGTTTATTTTCTTCAGTGTCACTTTTTCATTAGTCCCATGCTGATCTGCTGTCTTGAATTCAGTGGTAGGTGACACCACTGTCTGTAGGTTTTACAGTGTTGGTTTACAGCATTTGGATAGGATGTGTGTGACTGTAAATAGTGGTGGGCTTCTAGGGCTAAATTCTTCAAATAGAACTGTCACCAATTTAGCAACAACAACAATAATAATAGTAATACTTTCTCCTGCTCATTATTGACTGTAGTACTGGAAGGGTACTACATCTTATTGAGATTGTGCCTACATTTTAAATGCAGATATTGGGAGTGTAGTGGAACCTTGCTGATAGAGAGTTTTATGCTGTGCATGGTGTTGTGTCTCTCCTTCCTTGTCAAACAGCTTTTCTACAACTTTATATGAATGCCCTTACTTACTTTTTTGGCTCATGCATCTTTGTCTGATTTCTTCCTGCCCTCTCTGCAGGGATCTGAACAGTGGGGGAAATTTCTTAGACTTTTTAAAATTAAGCTTTTGCTGACTATTCACAGTTGCTTGTTACCCCTTTACAACCCCAGTCATCTCCCCAGGTTTTGTTTAAGTGCATAATGCATGGCACTGTGGGTCACAGGGCTCTGGATCAGGACCCTGTCTGTCAGGAAGGGATAATTTACACACACACAGCCCCCCAGCTCTGTGCCCCTGGCAGCTGAGCTGACTAGCAAGCACCAGCATTTGCTTGGCAGTTTACAGTCATCTGTATGTACTAGAATGCAGATGGGCCCAGCAAAAGACAGGACACTGGACTACATGGATTTTCACATATCCTGGATTTAAAGCCCATGGACTGGTCATCCAAAGGTGTATCTCAGTGTGCTATAGAACATCCCAGCTTTCTCAAGTAGTCTTATTTCTTTTTTCAAGGTGTTTGTCTCCTGCAGTATTAATGTTTTTCAGAGTACAGAGTTATGCTGCTAAGCGTGTTTTAATGTTTTTTCTTTGCAGATGTTCTTTACTAGGTCTGTCATATTAATAAATATAACCCTTTCAAGTAATGAAGGCATAAGAACTCCACTTTATAGTAGGAAAGTTAAATTTGGTAGTTGAAAAGGATTTCTAGTTATGACAAAAGTACTTGCTGGTTCTTTGAGTGGTTCTTGTTAGTTATTCAAGCCCTGAATAGTACTGCAAAATACCATGGGTAATTAAATCAAAAAGATCACTAAATATTCAATTGCGGCTTTTGTGGATTTAGCATACTGTGTTCTCAGTAGCAGAAGGCAGGTGTTTGACACTCAACATTCCTGCACTGAAGAAGAAATGCATTTAAATTTCTGCTTTGATTGTTTTTGAAGTAAACATTAGTATAGAAGCTATTCATCAAATTACATCAGTTTTAATTCTCTTTCTCTAGGTTAGTAAGGAAAACAGAAACAGCATTTTGCAAGACATCTTGGCAGCTGTGGAATCCTGCAGAAAATGAAGACCTTTTCTTTCCTGTAAACACTAAAGCTTTTATTTCAACAAAACATTACAACATTTTGCGGATGGTTTAGAGTCTGTCATTCCTGCTTTAGCCCCCGGAGGCTTTACTGGAGCCTTCAGGGTAAGCAGGGTAAAGCTGGTAATACTCTAAAATGTGAAAATGAAATAGCAGGATTGTCATTTATTCAGTTCATTCACTGTATTTTAAAAAATGAACAGATGTGTAGCTACCATCCAGTTCTAATCTGGGTGTTCAGAAATTAGGTGGTCAACTCTGATCCAAGTTACCCACGTAAAAACAAGTAACTGTAAAATCTGTTTGAGATCTAAGTATTTCTGAGTGTGTTTGGAGTGTTCTGCCTAGAGATGAGTTCAATATCTGGAACACAGCCCTGGTGCAACAGAACAGAACCCTGTCCAAAATGGATGTGGGTCCTGCCTGCTTTGTGTAGGAATATTTTGCTGTTAGTGACCCAGCGTAGGTGTGTCCAAGTGTGTTTTAGCATGGGTGCTGACAAATGTGCAGGTAGAGGGAATAAGCAGATGTGCTCTCTCTGACCCCTGGGCACCCCTGTCTGCAGTTGCAGTATAAGAATGGTTATCCAGAGTTTCAAGGAAATGCCCTGTAATCACGAGTGACATTTAGAGAATTCCATTTTGGGAGGAAAAATAGCCATGTCTACCCTCTTTTGTGTGGCCCAGACACTAATTGGTAAGAGGACTGCATTTTAAATTTATTTTCAACTTTCTGATGGCAATCCTGTCCCACACCCCCTTAAAAACAATATATATATATAAATCTTCAAGTCCATGAAGTTAATCAAATCTTATGTTTTTCATGCTGAGTTTGTTTAGTTGTGATTGACTTAATACTGCATTTGTCTCTATTCGTTTTGCAGTCTGTTGTGTTTATTGTTACTTGGTTGGTTTGGTGGTGGTTTTTTTCCTTATTCAATTCTGTACATGCTTAATGGTGAAATAAGAAGTGTTTGATAGTATTAGACAATGTGTTTCCATATGAAGTGTGCAAATGTGTTCCACAAAAATGCTGCCACTTAATCAGTTTTTCATGTTGTGAAAACGGAATTCCCTCCCAGGTGCACACTGTTCATTGTAAATTTTATGGTCATCTCTGATTGAAGAAAGTTGTTAAAATTCAGTTGTTTCTTAACTTTTTTTCTGTTCAGTTTAATGACTGCTAAAATGAGCAAACTATTTAAAGGCATCTTCAAAAATAATTTTATTAATTTATTTCTGTAAAACTGACTCCTAGAGTTGTATAGGGCTGGATGGAGACAAATATTTTTACACATACCCTGCAAAGACCTAGGAGGGAATGTCCTTTTTCTTTCCTGTATTCAAAACCAACAGTCTGGTACAAAAATTGCTCCTCCACAGGTGTAGGAGGTGCGTGCCATGTTAAAGGATGCCATGGGCTCCTTCCCTGACTGCCCTGTTGGGACTACCCTTCTGCCCAGATCCATTTGGATGGTAGTATTGTCTTCATCATATTTTGGAAAAAGAAAATTCCTCTTAGGGTCTCCACTTGGGAATGTACAGCTCCTGGCTGCTTTTTGCAAAATAAAGTTGTGCTCTAAAGACACCACTAATCCCTTAATTACTTCAGGCGTTTTACTCAGATAAAACACCTTTTTAGATGTGGAGGACTTGGGACCAAAGTAAATTTTTTCAGGGCTGTGTGCCATAGTTTTTTTAACAGAAACCTCTCTGTGCTTAAGTGTTGGATGCCCTCCTGTTTCAGTGTTAAGTCTCTTAAGCTGTTAAATATGCTGCAAAAGAATAGTTCTTTCAGTGATTAAAGAGTTACCCAAAATCTAGCAATAGTTTTAGTGGGACTGCTGTTGAGTCTTAAATGAGGACTGACCTTTAAATCTAAATAAAACTGAGAGATTTGACACTTCTCTGGTAGAGGCTGTGGAGGGGAGTTCTATTAGGAGTGATGGCAGAGTTCAGTCTTCTGAATTCTGGTTCAGCCAGTGTTATTGAGAGATCACTTAAAGTGGTGGTGGTTCCCCATTACAGTAGATATATTGCCCTGCATGTAGTGCCACGATGTCTACTGTAGTCCCATCATTTAGTAGAGTGGGGGAAAAAAACCCCAAACAATTATGACAAGAAGTTTGGGGAACTTTTGATCACTGTTTATAGTACTTTTAACCCATTGTCTCATGGTTCAAGGAAGACTTTTTGTACTGAGGCTAGATGGTCACTAGAAAATGCAGGTGGATTTTTCCTTCACTGGAACTGTGAGTGAAGTATCAGCCCTTTTTAAACCAACGCATGTTTTTGCTACTGACATCAATGTCTCTTGCGTTCTGCTACCTGTCTCTCAAGATTGGTGAGAGTCATTAATTTGTTGTTCTTTTTTTAAGCCCATTTTTTCTCTGAGCTAGAGTGCTTTTCAAGAGAAATAAAGACAAATTCTGTGATCTGTGTTCAGCAGGAGAATGTAGATGACCTTAACAGTCATATGTGGCCTTTAAATCTCAGAGGGTCCTGAAGATACGATTTGCCTGTTTCAGACATCCATCGAGTGAGTGAGAAAGTTGTATTTCCAACTGAACATACGTTTTATGACAAGCTGTGTTTACTTTAAAGGTAACAATTTTTTGTCTGGTCTTGCACTAGCAAAACATTTAGAAGGCCTTGAGAACACTGTAACAGCAAACAGAGCATTCACAATTCCCTTGATGGGCCGATTTTATTAATAGCACACATTTGGTGAAAAGCACCTCTGATGTACCAGCTAGATTCCAGATGACAACATTAGTGCACCTGCAGGTTTTAATTGGTGCAAAAAAGGGGAGAATGTGAGGTACCAATTACTGTCTCGAAGCCTGAGAAGCAAGGACATTTTTGGCAACAAGGCTTGTAATTCCAACATAAAATTGCACACAGCATGGAATAAACAGGGCCTGCATTATTTATCATGCATTAAGCAATTTTTGACTTGTAAAACTGAGTGAGAGAGGTGAATCCTTAATACTGGACCTACTGCAAAGTTAATTATAAGTAATATGTCTGTGTTGCGGATTTAAGGATGTAAAAGCACTAGTGAAACATGGTAATTAAATACCAGCTCCTAATCCAGGGAGTAATCGAAATACAGCAATAATTGGGTATTTTAAAAAAATGCGTTGATGAGAAGATGATTATCACATGCTAGAGAATCTCACTGGTAATTCTGATCTATAATGAGCTGCACAAAATTCAGCTAATCTTTAACTTAAATTTTCCAGTAAGAGAAGAGCTGTCAGTTGGTGGGCTGGAGACAAATGCAGATGACATTTCTTGCCTTATTCTAATAAACAGTTTTCATAAAAAGCTGTGAATGATATCACAGAGAGTCCTAAGAACTTAAGTGTCAGAATGTCATTCAAAGATATTGAGAGTATGTGATCATCCTGTCAAGGGAAGAAGATTCACCCTGGTAAGTCCTTTTTGTTGAGATTTGTCTTCAGTGTGGTGAATGCCAAGATTTTCTACCTATGGGATTGAGGTGAGACTTGGCAATAACTTCAGTTCCTCAAAGAGCATGACAATACAAAATGGAGGGAACAGCCAGGAGGACCTCTGGCTTTTATTTTTGGATGAACAGGAATGAACTTTGCAGTCTATGCCCATCACTGGTTCCTACTTGCTTGCTGTGGTGGAAACAGCTGGGCTGAAGGCCAGGCTGGGGCTTGCCAGTGTACCTGGTAAGTGTACCTGTACCTGGTGGATGTGAGCAGTTCAGCAGCCTGTACTTGGCTTTGGTAAAAAACCTTTTTGCCAGATCTTCAGGCCATGTTTCACTATTAGGAGTGTAGCAACTGGCTTTTACTGTATGGTGTAAACAAGAGCCTGTTAGTGAAAGGAAAGTTTAGGAAAACAAAATGTGAGGGAGGTAAGAGTCCCATGTTTAGTGCAAAGGCTGAAGTACTGTGTTTGTGCCTGTTTTACCATATACTCATTATCCTCCCTCCTGTAACCTGCCATATTGTTCATGTTCCTCTCTGGCTGCTGAGACAGTGTGGATAAAATCACTCCTAGTGTTTTGTTTCAGCAGTGGTGATGTTATCTGAGGTTAAGCTGGGGGAGGCAGATAAGGCCTCTGTCTTTTCATCCCTTCTGGACATTTCTGTGAAAGAACTGCACATACAAATGGTCTTGCAGACTGAGCACTTGATTTCCTCAAAGGATGCATTCAGCTTGCTAACAAGATGGGAACATGACTGTTTCATGGTGTAGAAACAAGAATATTCTGGACTGGCTAAATGAGGTAAGTGGCCTCCACAGCTCTGGAAAAATCAGGCATAGCACCTGATGCAAAAAACCCTGATAGAACTCTTAATGAAAGGTATGTACATGTTGGTGGTGGCATCCTTCTTGCATCACAGCTGTGGCAAGAGATGAGACATGTAGGCAAACTGACATCTCTTGTTAAGCCTGAGCAACTTTAGGGCCAAGTTTTAACAGTGTTCGGCATTGTGAAACCCTCAGCAGTATCACAGATGACATAAAAACAATGAAAATTGCTTTTGCTTTTCATTTAGAAACCAAAACCTACTCAGAAAGTGACATAGCTCCATCTTGCAACTCTAAGGCACTTCGTGTGTGAGGTTCAGTATCAAGCTGTTTAAGTCTTTCAGGAATAAAAGGGATGTCTCAAAGCCTTCATGTGTATGTAGGCACTAGTGCTGAGGACTCAGGTGTCTTTTGGTGCTATGCAGAGCTGTTTGGAGCCAGCTTACTGTTGAAATTAGACCTTATGTAAAGGTTAGGTTCCTATTTATTAGCTTCATAGGCCTCAAAGTCTTAAATGCATCTTCTGTCACAAGCAGAGTTAACTGGGTGTATGTCTATGTCATACAGAAGTGAGGGAAGTCTCTGTTTAATAGATAAAACCTCGTATCTAGTAGGTTTCATTTCTAACCATTATGTCAGATTATTCTGTATGATTGGCTCATACTTAAAACCACTGCATGGAGCAATAGTCTTATTAATATAACAGCAGACTATCTCCAAAAATATAGAGAAATGTAACAGGGGAGAGTTTGTGCTTTTTTTTTTCCTATGTTACAATTGTTAGTGGTCACTCTTGGGTTTTTTCACCCCACTATGCTACAATAACAACTTTAAGGCAAAACAAAAACTGTGTAAGACATGGTTAGAAAAAAGGAACTGATTTTTTAATCTTACCTTGACTCCTTGCTTTGCTGTGCTTGCACACTGTGACTCCACAAAGGCATTAGAACTTGCCCTTTTTGGCAGCCACCCTGTGCAGCAGTAGGCTGGACTTCATGGCACAACTGCTGCCCCAAGAAGTTATGCTCCAGGGGGAAGTGGCTTGCACTAAGTCAGGATCTGTGAGGCAGCTGCATTATTTTAGGATGCAGAACCAGAGGCTGTGGAGGTGGTGAGGTGGTGGAGTCTTGCAGAAGATGTGGTGGTAAGGGAAGGGGCTGTCACTGGGCATTAATCCGTGCTAAGCAAGTACAGTGGTTGCTGCTGAAAGGATTTGTACAGCCATTCCCCAGTCTGGTTTAGTATGCTTGAGCTGGATACATGGAATAATTTAGGCTGATTGGGACTACTAGAATTACTTCTTTTTGATGGAAATTGATTCAAATTTAAAGATGTGAAAATTGGGGGCCTACGTGAGGCTAAGCGAATATGGGGAAGTTCTTGGTGCTTTTCAGAGCCACCTGTTTGCCCTACCTCCATGCAGGAAGACAAAGCAATGATTGTTTATTGTGTGGACCGCCATGCAAAAGCCCCCAAGGCAGACGTGGGGCTGGTGGCTGTTAGTAAGAGCCCTCCATTTACCTGTATAACCTCCATCCTTCATTTGTAATGAAGCACTTCATGAACAGCATGGTGGGACAAGAGTCATCATCTGCCAGAACTGGTCAGAAGGGTGCAGCTGAATTCCATTTTGTCTTCCACCTCTCACCTGGATGCTGGAGGAGACATTAGTAGGGCCTGACCTGATAACCATATCTCTAGAGGGCTGTACATGAATACTCTGCTTTTGTCTTTGTGAGCATAAGCAGAATTTTTCCTAGGTTGTGCTAAGCTTTATTAATAATCAACTCATCAAGATCTGACATGAACTAAAAAATAATAGATTTCTTAATTCTGTAAGGCAGAAAGCAAGTGAAAACAATTGCAAATAGAAAAAAGACCCAGAAACTGCTGCCACACAAAACGTACTGGGATCATTTTATTTTCACTCAGTCTTACTTAGTTCTACTACTCAGATCTGAAGTGTGGCACAGTAGGAAGCTCAGAATGCAACTGAGTATTGCCTAACAGTAATGAGACTTAGCTACAGCATCTCTTGTTAAATCCTGTTAATTGGGACAAGACAGCCTGGCTGCACATCATTGTGTTGAGATTTAGAAACAATCTATGGTACTTACAGTAAAGAGGAACAGCAAGACACCAATAGCTGCAATTTTTTAATTGAAAAAGAAGAGAACGCGCGTGTGTTTGTTTAGACTTTATCGTAGAGGAAGGATTTGTTGTAGCCTTTTGGGTTTCAAAGTAGTCATGCATTCCTGTAAATCAGTGTTTCTCAAACCTTGTGAAGGCATGGCCTCCCTTTTTGTGTCATCTGTCTTTATTGGCAGCAGCTCAGTTTCTCTGGGGGAGGGAAATCAGAAGGCTTTGTAATTACTGGCTACAAATGTTTAAGGACAGTGAGCTATGTCCAGCAATTAAAGGTATTTAGCTGTTTCCTTCCTAACACAAACACTTCCAGACAATAATTACAGCCTGCTTTGCACTTTTCTGTTCTTGAGGAGGATTCCCCTTGGCCCTTTTGCAACTCCTAAGGGTACTGTTGCTTAGAATTTGAGAAACGCTGCTGTAAACCAAACAGGAGCACAAGATAATACCTAATTTATGCAAAGCTGCTTTGCAAATAAGGTGCACCATATGCTTTGAAGACTTTCCATGCACTGGATACTTTCTTTTCTTACACTTGACTTTTGTTAATTGGTGTAGCGTGGCTGGTTTGCACAGTATTTCAGTATGGCTGCATGCAGTATATCAGTCTGAGATGCTATGTTGCTATTCAGCATTAGCACCTGCATAACATGTCAAAGAAAAATAAGAGATTTGCTGTTGGAAAAAAAATCAGATTTAGCTCTAATGTTACAGTACCTTGTACTGTCCTTTTATGTATTCATTGCTTCTGTTCTCAGTTGCCTTTTGCCATATGTTATATACCAAATTGCAATTAGTTTGCATGCAATCAGCTGTTTAGTTATGGCAGGAAAGAGATGTCTTGTGTGCTTTTCACTGAGTTATATTAATATTTCCTACTGTATTCGTTTGTGATTCTAACCATTCCAGGGGAAGGAACATTAAACAGGTTGTATTCATTGTTCTAGGATTTACAAGAACCTGAGATGAAGTGGCACTGTGTGTTTTTTAGGATATCTTCCAACCTTACCCATGCCAAGGCCATTAGCTGAAGATCATCTGCCCTGTAATACTCTTGTGTAGAAGTTAGAAAAATAAACATTTGGAGGTTGCTTATTACATTTGAAAGAACCTAAACCCATGTGCAGCTTCCTGACCTAACTGTCTGTATTTAATGCTAAGAAGCGAGTGGCCCTTGTGCTAGGAATGCTCCTTACTGCTCCTCCGACAGGCTCTGCTGGGAAGCTGTGTCTTCCAGGGCCATATCTTCCTGGCTGGCCCGTCGGCACTCCAGGTTCCGACTCATGAATATGGCATGGGCCGGACCCGACTCCCGCTGTGGTCTTGGTTCCGTAGCATCCGTTGCGTCGCAGGTCTCAGCGAATTGCTGAAAAGTAAGAAGGAACAAGTCAACTAGTTTAGGAAATTTCTAAGTAACACTTCAGCTATTTTTTGAAGTGACAGGTGAAAAAAGTTAAAAAATTGACGTAGGGATGTCATTCTGTGAAACTCCATGGGATTCTTAACATGCATTATTCACAAGGGAGTTCTGAAGAGGTACTTGTCACACTTTGTGTAACGCATAAATTTGGAAGGAAAAGCAGACCAGGAGCTGGAGGTTTAGTACCACAGATGTACATGTATAGAGAGCTGTAAAAGAATTTGGATTGAAAAGGACTTCTGGAGGTCATCCAGTCCAAACTGCTGCTTCAAGCAGGGCTGACTTCTAAGTTGTTAAATTGGGTTGCTCAGGAGCTTGCTTTATACATGAAATTTTAAATCCAACTTACAAAGAAACCTTTTCATCAAAACTGGGATGCAATTATCAGTCTGAAAACTTTAAGCGCAGTGCCACCCCGCTGTAAGGAGTCCATTCGGATAAAAGCATTCCAGAACTGTGCTGTGTGAACGTTAAAATGAAGCACGTCCTCTTTACCTCTTTCACTCAAATGGGCACCTGGACTTTGAGTAATCACTTTGGCCAGGATTCACCTCATCTAAATTTAACCATTTGGTCTTGCTGTGTCATTTAGGCTACGAATGGGTAGCAGAGAGATACAAGTCTCCCAGGGAAAAATTTCCTCCTAATAGCTCTAAGGATGAAGTGGATTGGCCTCTCCACTGAACACAGAAGCCTGAACAACAACCTACTGAGCCATCATGCCCAAAGTTTAGACGGCATAAAGTTAGACAAGGTGAATCCTACCATTAGTACTCAGTATCACAGACAGGCTGAGTTCTTGCAAATTAGGCCATAAACTCCTGAGAGTTGGAATTATGCTTTGTCATTGGATATATTCAGCTGTATGTATGTAGAAATATTAATACTTGTTAGAGTAACAAAGCAGGATTGGACCCAGACGAACAACATTCAGTCGACTCCTGCTGAAGTTCATGGCAAAACTCTAGAGAACTGTACCACACATGGTATTTTTGGGTTGAGAGCAAAATACACATAGGCTAAGGAGCTTTTCTTACTTGAGGTTTGGAGAATTCTTTGGAAACTAGGGAAGTTATATACAGTTCAGAAGGATAGCAAAAGAAAAGTGCTTGGGAAAAAGTGCTTTTCCCATATCCGCAGTCTTCCCCTGTCATGAGTTTGGTTTCCATTTTGATAGGCCAAATGCAAAAGTCTGTCTAATGTTTTCTAATTGCAGTTACCCTTCACCTCTGTTTCTGCTTTCTAGTGCTGAGGTCAATTTTCAAAGCTCAGGACAGCAATGGATGGCAACCAAATTAAATAAATACACTTAAGAAAACAATAAAACAGTAACTTTACAGTGTGAATTGAATTTTTCAGGGAAGATGGGAATAAAACAGTCTGTTGGGAAGAAGGCTGGAAGTCCTTTGGGTGTACTGTTTTGCTGTTGGAAAATGCTTAATCACAGGGCATGCTAGTTTCCTTTGGTAAATATTTAATACCGAATTCCTTTGACTAACTTTCAGCAACATGGTTTCGGGTCCTGGATTGAATTTCTGGTCAGTGCACCATTCAGGGGAAACCGTTCCTCTTCCTACAGATAAAATAATTTTAAGTCCTGCCTGATCAGGTGAGGAAGGAGCTATTTAGTCTGCTTATGATAATACTCATCACCTGGGCTGCAGAAAATGGAGACTTAGGTCTTTGAATTGAAAGGAAGAGCGACTTTGCCCCAGTTTGCAATTTCAGGTGTGTGTGTAACAGCTCCCCATCGGTTATTTACAAACACTCTCACAGGCACAGTAATATCACACAATCTTACTGTGATGCAGCAAAATCCAAAACAAATACCAAAATCCTGACATTGTTCTGGAAAAAACTCTTTTGTGACCACTGAGTAGGAAGAAACCCAGTGTTGGTGAGGACAGGTAAGAACCAGACAGGAGAGCAGTACAGCTCACACTCAGTACTGCTGTTGTAGTTTCAGCCTTACCCGAGCTGCCTGAGTTGCTGCTCTGGCAGATGGCCCCATGGCAATGTTCATACTGCTGGATGACTGCGTGTCACTGGTGTTACCTCCGTCCGCAGCCGAGAGCCCAGAAATCACCAAAGCACTTGAAAAACTTCTCTTGCCAAACAGCAAGCTGAGAGTTGAGCTGGTGGAGGAGGCCAGGCTGGACCTGAGCATTGCTGCAGCTCGGTCCTGCACAGTCAGCTGGCCAGCAACAGGAACAGCAGGGGACTGGGAAAACACAGACGTTGCTGAGTTGTGGAATGACAGCTGACTACTAGAAAGCCTTTGGGCAATTTCATGGGCAGATGTAGAGGTTTGGATGAAAGGCTGGCGGCTTTCTACAATTGGTCCAGAGTGACTTGAAGCAGGGGGCCTTTGGTTTAAAGCAGTGTGTGCCTGGACAGACTGACTCCTGGGTTTTCTCCTGCCTTCAAAAGAAAGATAAATATATTTAAGTAAGTGGCATTCTGATGAACTCATGCTATTGACAGTGTCCCAAGTGTACATATTACTGTTGGCATATTACCACTGGTTTTACGAGCATAAGAATTCCAAGAACAGCAAAAGTAACAAACTCCTAAGCCTCTGAATCTTTCTATGTTTTCCACTACAGGTGTTCTGAGGTTTGGTCAGAATATCTCTAGAGGTTGTGCACTGAGCCAAAAGACAGGGAAATGAGAAGAGACCCCAAGCAAAGCACTCTAATCACAGGCTCACAGCTGTTATGCTACGTACAGTTTAACCAGCCCAGTGAATGACTGAGCGTAGTGTTGCTGTAACTCTGCTCCCCTTTGACAACCACTCTAATGGAAATGTTGAATATCCACCTTAAATGGCTTGGTATAATTAAATGCAACAATAAAACCAAAAACCTCTAAGTTAAAACAATGGTACATTTAAAAGAATTATTCCTGCACAGGGGGAGAAAGAATTTGAAAATTTAACTAAGTGGAAGAATATCGCATTCAAGCCACAAGATAAAGACTAACAGTAAACAGTAAACTCTGAGTTCCAAGACAGATATTTACAGTACATCACAGACTTGAAAAGATGTGAATGCTTTTAAGTAGAGTACACTACTGGAGATCTGAATGAGACCCTTGTCCCATTCAAGGGACATTGAGGCTCTTGTCCCATTCTCCAAAGCATCTCAATGCAGTCACTACTGATACAGAAAGTAGATTAGATAAGCTATTCTGACACGCCTAGACAAATTCTTCCTATACATATACATCCCCATGTTTAACATATCAACGCTTTCTGTCATTCAAGCAAACATTTTCTGTATTTCTTGTGCTTGTATATTTAAATAGCTGTGGAATGAAAAATAAATCATGAAACACTGGCCAGTGAACCCACCAGAGACCTGCTCATACCCAGGCATCCTGCAAATGGTTGGCTGTGGGCTGGTGTGTGCCACAGGCCCCGCCAGGGTTTACTGTTTCTGTAGACATTCTCTAGCCCAGGCTTACATAGCAAATACCCAGTCACAAGAGTGCCTGCCTGGCTTTTTTCGCTCTCCAGGAAACTCCAGACATTAACACAAGCTGGCATTTTGGTTTCCTAGCTATAGCTGTGGGGTGGGGAGTTGATGCCAGAAAATCTGTCGAGAGCCATCAACACAGAAACAAGTTTTTCTGGCAGGCATTTCCAGGCTGTTGGTAATTTTTTTTTTTTTTTTGCTTTGGTTTTCCCCAATACCCGAACTCCTCCAAATACTGAAATTTTGCTGGCATAAAGGAATATAAATCTCACTCTATCTTCTAAAAACATGACTGCTGAATTCACACAGGTTCCAGCAATGCAGAATTTCATATCCAATCCATTTACATTACATAGCTGAAACATGCTGTTTTACATCCACAGACCCGCTTTTCACAGGCTGGTATCATTATTCCCAATTTTTCAAATGCTGAAGCAAAGAGACTTTAGGTAACTTGGCACAGAGTCAGATGAGCAGAGCTGGGCTGCAACCTAACTCGAGCTCACTAAAACCTACTTGGTTTGGCAAGTATTGAACACTTTCACACCTCATTTACAATGTATCTTTAGCTCTACTTTTATACTCCAAACAATAACAAAATAATTTTCCTGAGTAATAAGAGCCCCAAAATCTCTGCTTGAGAATGATGGGACAGATGTACATGGCTCTTGGAAATGCCTGGATAATACTCTCAGAGACACAGTCTGTGATTCTTGGGGTGGTCCATTGCAGAGCCAGGACTTGGACTTCGATGGTCCTTGCAGGTCCCCTCCAACTCGGGATATTCTATGATTCCATGACCCCTGAGTATGGCATTGCCAGTGTCCTCTGTCCTTCAGTGGTGACCAGGAAGGAGGGCACGTGCTGTGATGGGCGCCAGGCCTGGCTGCCATGTCCGCGGCTGTGCGCACTCCTGGCCTCCGCAGGGATTTGGGTTCTTCAAACCCTGGGGTTCTGCTTAAGTGCTTTGGTTTCTACATCTGATGGTTATTTCAATATGTTACTTTTCTGAAATAAAAAGGACTGGAATTAAGAACAGAAGGGCTGTGGTGTGTTAGTTTGTGCAGGGGCTAACGTGGCCAAACATCTGTTTGTGATTTAAATTGCGAAGCTGACCCCTGTCCAGAAGTATTCTATATTCATCCCAAATGCAGTGGTTAGAGCACTGGGCAGGAGACCACCCGGGTCTACATATAAATAACTCGGATCCTGAAAACACTTAGAAAAACAAAGGCTGTGCTATAAACTGCATCATGAAATAAGGACACTTTGGGGGAGAACCCCACACGTTTCCAGTGCTCCTGATTTTGGTTGCACTTTTATATAGGGCTTTCATTGCATTTTGCAGACTCAGTGGTACCAGGCTGCAAAATAAAATATGAAATATGAAAAGATTAAATGCACCTGATGCACAGATTGATTCTAAAAGGCATTGCTATGATTCTTTAGTCTGCTGTCCTACACAGCATGGGCCATAGAACTTCCCAGAATTAATTCCTGTGTGGTTTTATTAATTGCTACTAAGATTTTTAAAAATGCATCCAGCATCTCCAGACATGGAGAATCCACCTTAACCTTTAGTCTCTTGTTTCACTATTTATTTACTCTCTCAATATTAAAAATGTGCTCTTGATTTCAAATCTGAACTTGTTTAGCTTTGTTACATCCAAGTCTGCTTACATCAATAGTTTTTGGTCACCTTTCGTTGCCCAGGTAAATACTTACAGACTATGACCAAGGCATCTCCTGCAATGCCAATTGTTTGAAAGCACTTTATCTTTCACTACAGGACATACTTCCCAGAACTCTGATCATTTTTTGTCTCTTCTTTGAAGTGTTTCCAAACTAAAAATGTCCTTCTTAAATCAGGGCACTAGGGCTGTGCAGGGCAACAATATTCTGATTTTTAATGACAGGCATAGCGTAAGTTTTTTTCCAGTGCTCTGGTATTGCCTTAGCGTCCTGATGCTTATTGAAGATCGAACACAGCTTGCTTTCTAACCAGCTCTCTTAAAAACCTTCTTGAATGAGTCATTTGGCTTTGGTCAATTAAGCATATAGCTTTGATAGCCACTCTTTCATATTCTTTGTAGCTGTTAGGATGGAAGGAACTGTTTCATGATCAGATCATAGAAATAGATTATCTGCATTTTTTCCCAATACAAACCAGACATTTCTCATTTCTACACACTGCATATTGGCAACTCAGCATGTTTATACAGTGACAGATCAAGACCACTGCTAGGATTTCTTTGGCTTCTTAATAGTCTAAAAATAAACAGCCACAAGCCCACTTTCATCTTTTTGTCCCTAATGGCCCTAGCCGAAAACTTCTTGTTTCATTCTCTACCAACACTATCTCAGGAGTGAATATGGATTTCCATTTGCAATTTTCCATTTCCTTGCATTTGTTGTGTATGTCTTAATTTTACCAAAAGCCAGGATGCTTTTCTTATCTAAGTGTGACTTCCTCTCTTGATTATGGTTTTCTGGGCACCCACTCAACATGTTCTTTTTAAACAACTCACAATTAACTTGCTTTATTGTATGGTATGCTCAGGATCATTATTTCACAATTAAGTTCGCTACTCTGATTACCATTGTGTCAAGTTACGAGTATGCACATGGGGATTCCTGTGACACTAGACTCAATTAAAAGCAGAAGTTATTTTATTATTGCAATATGATTTATATTCAAGGCAAGGTTTCTTCTAGTCCTGCCTATTATCTTAATGATAGGTCAAAATGATCTAACAGGAAACAAACAAGTGTCATACCCCTCAAGTTCTCTGCTTTAATTTATACAGTAATACCCCAAACTTACTGAAATGTAGAGTTAATTGGCTTTACATTACAAGTCCTGATCCCACAGTGATATACTCCACAGTGACCCACTGCCAAACTTAGAATCATAGAATGATTTGGGTTGGAAGGGACCTTAGAGCTTGTCTAGCTCCAACCTCCCTGCTGTGGACAAGAACACCTATTACAAGATTAGGTTGCTCAAAGACCAATCCACCCTGGCCTTGAATACTTGCAGGAATGGGGCATCCACAGCTTCTTTGGGCAACATGTCCCGATGTCTCACCACCCTCACAGTACAGATTTTTTTTCCTAATATCCAATTTAAACCTACTCTCTTTCTGTTTAAAGCCATTCCCTTTTGTCCTGTCACTCCACGCTCTTGTAAAAAGTCCCTCTCCATCTTGTGAGTTCCCTTCAGGCACTGGAAAGTTGCAATTAGGTCATCCTAAAGCCTTCTCCAGGTTGAACAAACCCAATTTTCTTTGGCTTTCCTCATATGTAATCATCTTGGTGTCCCTCCGCTGGACCTGCTCCCATGAGTGAATGTCCTTCCTGTCCTGGGACCCCAGAGCTGATGCAGCACTGCAGGTGGGGTCTCACCAGAGCAGAGCAGAGGAGCAGAATCCCCTCCCTCCCGTGCTGCCCACACTGCTTGGGAGGCAGCCCAGGACATGTTTGGCTTTCTGTGAGTGCACATTGCTGGGTCATGCCCAGCCTCTCACCCACCAGCACCCCCAAGCCCTTCTCAGCAGGGCTGTTCTGCATCCCTTCATCCCCAGCCTGTGTTGATAGCGGGGGTTGCCCTGACCCAGGTGCACCACCTTGCACTTGATCTTGTTAAACGGTGTGAGATTCCCATGGGCCCACTTCTTGAGCTTGTCCAGGTCCCTCTGGATGGCATCCCATCCTTCAGGTGTGTCAACTGCGCCACTCAGCTTGGTGTCATCTGCAAATTTGCTGAAGGTGCACTCAATCCCTTTGTCTATGTTATTAATGAAGATATTAAATAACACCAGTCCCAATATGGACCCCTGAGGGACACCACTTGTCCCTGATGGCCATCACGATTCTGAGTCATTGACCACTACCCTCTGGATGTGACTGCCCAACCAATTCCTTATCCTTATTACTTAACATACATTTCCAACAGAAAGGCTACTAGATCGACCTTGTGAATATGTCTGAAGCACTTTTGAATCCATAATTTGGAAGGGCTTAGCTGTTAGTCAACAGAATGACTGGCAACATTTAATTTTCTCTTGGTTAACAGCTATATAGACATAAGAAGCTATTTTCCATTTGTTTGTTCTCCACATGTGCTGATGAGCAGCCAAACCAAATCCTCAAATAAATTGTAACAGTCCTTCCAAGATAATTAAGATTTTTGCATACTTTCATTCTGCTGTTCCCAGCCAACAATAAGCAGAGGTTCATTGTAGTACAGGCTCCCCGCATTGCACATGTACACTTCCACCCATCTGCATTTCTCATTCTGGCATC
Source organism: Origma solitaria (assembly GCA_013397895.1). NCBI lineage: Eukaryota > Metazoa > Chordata > Aves > Passeriformes > Acanthizidae > Origma > Origma solitaria. Next base: position 512,249 of record VZRL01000787.1, read on the forward strand.
CTTATTGGCACCTCCTAGGCCAAAAATTCCCCATAACAGACTTTGACAGTGGAACCTTTGGGAAATCACTTTTGTCTTATACCCTCCCAGTAAATACCTGGAACAACATCAGGAAGCCATCTCACATGTTCTTGGTCATTACGAGAGACAAAGTGTATTCTCTTTCTAAAATCAGTTTTTCCTCTGGATTTGGGGGCTCCCCAAAAGTATCTGCATCCCATGTGACCCCACAGGAGAAGACTCCAGAGAAGGCCAAGCAAATTGTGCACATACCTGCCCGCTGGTGGACCTCTTGAGATGAAGCTTGCAGCTGGGGGGTTCCGTCCCTGGTGGGCTGCGAGCTGCTGCTCTGGCTTGAATTCCCTGTGGAGTTGTTGGTAGATGAAGACCCCCCTCCACTATCCACCTCTTCACCGTTGCCTCTCTCGTGGTGAGCTGCTGCATGGCAGTCCTTCCGCATTCTGTTTGCAGGAACACGCACAGGGTCAGCCACTCCTTGCACATGAAAGCTTGTGTCAGCAGTGCTAAGCTGCCCTCAAAGAGTGTTCTCTCTCACACCACTGACATTTTATGGGATGGCAAAGGTGATGGTGTTATAAGCTTACTTGGAACAAAATTATATATGACACAAACCAAATCTTCCCTTGTCTGTGTTTAGTGGCTTTGGCATCCTGCAATACCTTAGGGCTCTTTACCTAAAGTTTCTGTAGTCTCTCAAGATTAACTTCTGCATGAGGTAACCAAGAAGCAAAAAGGAATGGGCTGGAGGGAGCTCAGAGGGATGAGCTGCATGGTGGGACACGAGCACGTCAAGCCATCAGATAGAATCCTGACATTTGACCATAGGTCTTGGCATGCGAGCTGGCCCCCACAGTGCCTCCATGGTGCCCTGCCCCTCCTCAGCTACAGTGGCAATAGGGCAGGGTGGGGAATGAGACAACGAAGTTACTGCTGTATGGAAGGGGCGTGCAGGAACGAGAGATGCAACGTCAGGTACTGATCATGCATACCCAAGGGGAAGTCAGGCAGTTTTGGTGAATAGCAAGTACATTTTTAGATGTGTTTTGGTCAAGAATAGTAACCTGGGAAGAATGTACAACTGCCGAAGCTTTGGAGCATAACTCACCATAACCTACCAGCACATTTACTCATGTTCTGACATGTCAGAGTTACAGAAAAGATACCCTCATTTAGATGGCATAAACAGTAAAATTCCATGGAATAAGGGAAGTGTCCGTAGAGCTGTGTAATTTGAATGAATCTTGTTGAACACATAGAAAGCTTTGTCATAAATGAGTTAATAAATTTTCTTTCTGCTCTATCTGCAGGGCTGTTACGTTATATTCTGAGTTATTCGCAATTAATTTTTTTACTCAAAGATAACAATACAGAATTACTCTCTTTGAACAGAAGATACAGTGAAACTGAAACTGCAGGGTCTCTTGTCAGCATAGCCAAAATTTAACACCTACCTTAACCACTTGGATTTGAACCACTTTTTAATGTTGTCCAAACTGACAGGTCCCCCCCAAATGTTCCTCAGTTGGCTGTGTGTCCCAAGGTACGAGGTGGTTAAAGGGGAAACATACATTGGATATCCCAGTGGCTGATCACATGAAGAATTAATTAAGTTCCGCAAGACTTGTTTATTGTTCTGGATGCTTCCTCTCTCCGGGTTACGATTGCGTAAGAAAATCAGTTCCTGCTGCTGCCCAGCCCAAAGCCCTCTGACACACTCCTTGTTGACCTGCAAGTGGGTTAAAAACATGCAGATCATGCAAAAATGTTTGCTACTCAAGAAGCAGAACTACAGGATCTAAGTAGAACGGCAGTGGCTGTGTGTGCAGACACCTCATGTCTTTGCGCCAACAGCTTTTTGTGAGCTTTTGCAGCTACTCCCTGGTAAAGCCTGGAATGTTCTTTCAGATATACAAATGTGGGTGGCAAAGTGGAAGTCAACTGAAGAGAGCTCTTTTGGCCTCCAGTCCCTACTTTAATAACTACAATCAACTTCTCCTTTCAGCCACATTACTCAGAAAAAGTATTAGTTACCGCAGCCCTAAATTACTGCCGTATTAGAAAGATGGTATACGTACCTTGATCACCTTGAAGCTCAGGTAGCTTTTGTGGAGCATGATAACTTTATATTCATCTGCTCCTTCATCTACCACGTGTCTCAGAGTCAGCAGCTCCTCCCGGTTGGAGAGGACAGCACTGCGCCAAGCTGGGTCCCCTTCGTGACAAATCACAACCTTTTCTTCAAAGGATTGGATCGCTTCGTACAAAACCGCTGGATCCTCGTACTCATCCGGACAGGTGAACTGGTCCTGCTCATACCGGGAAAAGTATTGAAGAGCTCATGTGTATTTGTGAAAATACAGAATCTATTGACAGTAAACAAAGTACTGGTTTTCAAACAGTTGCCAGCTGACCCCCCCAAGTGACTTGCCACTTGATAAAGAGTGTCTTTTGGGAGGTAGAACAATTCATTTAATGGTAATATAGAAAGGTACGATTTTGGTTTTATTGTAACCTCATCTGATCTCATTACTCCACTGGACAAAGACACTTGGAGAATACCAGCTTATCCACTTCTTTTAATGAAGTATGAAACTATGGGAGGCAGAGCTTTTGGGTAAATCAGAGAGACATTAGAAATCACCTAGGGCATTCCACAGTTCTAGTGGAAATCTTTATTTTTATTCACAAAAGCCCACCAACGATAGCACAGACTGGGAATCCATCAGCAGATACCACAATACTATGACTTCAGCTGCTGTCCTGCAGCACCATGGCCAGCAATAACATCGTAAAATTATTGTGTCAAAGAATCAGATATGAATCACAGCAGTTCAATAACATCCACAACAATTATAAATATCATTCATGATAAAAGCATGATCCTAAATCATAACATGCCAGAACAAGAGCAAAATCAACTCCAAGCTATACAGGACCTAACCTGAAATTAGCAGTGAAATCAGCATAATCAAGGTATCTCCTTTAAATCTAGAAACCACCTTTTATAGTATCCACACAAGCAAAATATGACAAGATTTGTCTGTTTTCTTTTGATAAAAAATGCAGGGTCAAGTGCCACAAAATGGCTTCAAATGGGCAGCTAGGGGGTACAGAAGAGAAAATCAAGTGAATGCAAAATAAATAAATGCCAAACTTTTCCATCTTGGTGAGGGATACTTCTCAGAATGAAGCAATGAGTACTCCATTTCTCTCTTTTTTTTTTTTCTTTTTTTTTCCCCCTCTCCTTTGGACAGATGCTAAGACTTCCTGTGTTTTCCTGAGAAAACAGATACAATAGTAAATGTTTAAAATAAATAAATAAGTACCCTACCTGGTGTAGCTTCAGGGACATTCGGATTGCTGGGGCAACAACCTTATGCAACAGATCCATGTCTGCAAAGACCCACTCATCTTTTGCTGCTATCCGGAAGTCTCCTTTAAACAGTGCATGGAGCCCGTAAAGAAAAGAGTCCAAGCTGTAAGAGAAAAGCGCCAGTCACTCCCAGAAGTCATTCCCATCTCTCCAAGCCAGGTCTGTCAGTCACCAGCCTCATGCTGACCTGTGCAGTGGCTGGTGACCCTCTGGACTGCGGTGGCTATAAAGCAAGGGTCACATCACAAGTTTCCTTGGGGTGGGCGGTTTTCCTTCTGCTGCCCTGTAAATGACTGGCCACAAAACAAATGCAGCACCTGGAGTGAAGGATGTCCTCGGGATGGGTGACTGAGTCACAGGGTGCCTCAGGGTGCCACTCCTCTGCAGCTGTGCTAAAGGGACCAGGTCAGAGAGGGCCAGCTGCACTCCCGGAGAGGGCAGCAAAGGCTGCTTCCTTATTTGAAAATTTATTGATCATTTTGTTCATCATCAGTTTATTGTTAGCATTTCTCCTTGTAATTGAAAAATAGTAATTAAAAAAAAATACTTTCAGCAAATCTAAGACCTTTGACGTTCAAACCTAAATGGGAACATTAAAGTAGATGTACTGAGAATACTAAATTCCAGAACTGTTCAGCAAACCAGGTGAGAGCAGGAAACAAAAAGCATTTCCTACTGAAACAATGAGCCCCAAAGTAAATACACACTGGGTTTCTTTTTTCTAACGTAGATGTAAGCAGTTCTGCCTGATTGTGCATGATGGTTTACCTGGACCTGAGATTCAAGCACAAGGTAAAAGCTACAAAACCAGGTAGTTGTTAGAAGATGGTTGCACGAGGGCTTTGTGAAGGGAAACAACCAGCCTCAGCTCCAGTCTGCACCCGGAATTATGAGCTTCCCACGCCACTGTCACTTTTATAAGCAGTCCTAACGCTGCTCTGTAGAAGTGATCTCAAAATAGAGGAAAACAGACCCATCTGTTAAAAACAGGCATCTCTTGCAAACCCACAGGACATGGTTTCATCTACCTGCTAAGATTGTAGCCACTCTTACAACAGTTGATCTTTCAGATAGTAAAGGCTCTGAGGAGAAGCTGTATTAAGATGTTAGTGGTTTTCATTACTGCCCAGCCATTCTCTAGAGAACACATAATCTTTCCACATAATTGAGCTTTCTTAATTATTTTAGAAAAAGAAAAAAATATTTTCAATATTTTCTCTTCTCTGAGAGATGGAGCAGAGAGATTGGGAACCAACCACCTAGCCAACTTCAGCTCAAAGGCATTCTAATTTTGCTCTCGGTGGGTAGCATGTTTTAAAAATTAAAATGGAAATACATATGTTGTTACCAGAAAAACAGCTGGATACTGATTTTCCCCATGAAAGCATCATGTAATACAAATCAACTAATCAGGGACCAAAGCTAGCCAGGAAGGCAGGGCTGCTGTCACTGCTGGGAACATAAGGAGTGCAGGGAAGCTCTTATGGATTCTTAACTGATTTGCATTTATTAGTACTAAGTTACATATTAAAACATGCCTATGTGAGACAGGCACACTCAGATCTTCAAAACATTCAAGCACTGATGTCAGTGGGAGTTATTATGTGTATTCAAGGAGTGGGTCCTGGTCCCCACTGACTTTCACTCCATCATCTCCACAGTTCAGAAAATGATAATATACTCAAAGCCTGATTAATAGCAAGGAAAGCCCTAGAATAAGCCAGCTGGGAGGGTGGGGTGGAAATGGTAAGTGCAACCAGTGTAGCAAAATATGTGACTATCGTCCCCTTTGAAAAGGCTACACATCAGGAAGACTCCTTTCATTTGCCCACCCACCAGACAACATCAGCATACACAGCTGAATCCTTGCCTTGTGAAAACCTTCTGTACCTAAATATTCATCCCAAGATGAAATTGCTAAAGCTACCTCGAACTCTGCATCCAATGATGATCTGTAGCATAGTTTTTCTCCACATAACACCCCCTGTATTTGCTCTGAGAAGTTGGCTGGGATGAAGGGAGGAGTAGGCAGGAGCGAGAACTGGTTTTTACATCTTGGGAGGCTCTCAGAGCCAAATCTGAACACCAGAGCAGACAGAGGGTTTGCATTCACATCAAAGTGTCTTACAGGCATCAGCACCAGCTAAACAGGCTGCTGTGAACAGCAGTATGTGCTGAAGGCACGGCCGGGACCGGGACAGCCATGCAAACTGCAGCCAAGCATCAGCAGAGGGAGCGGGGGAAGCACGTACAGCTCTCCCAGGGCTTAGGGGAGGCTCATCCATTTGTCATCCCCCTGTATAATAAGTTCTCTAACTTAGAGGATTTTTAAGAACAAACATGACTGCTACAAGGAGCAAATCAGTGGTGGCAGTAGTTGTGAGAGGCTGAGAGTCAATTATTTTATGTATTGTATTTTCCACCACAGCAGTCTGGAAGAGATTGCTGTATTCAGAAAACCATGGGCATCTTTTATTCTCCTGCCACTTGTAATGAGGCTTTTGGGTACATTCTGCCTATAATGTGACACTATCTCCAGCCATTACTTCTGTAACATGCAGCCTCCTTAATCCATATAAGATACAGCTCTCATTATTCTTTCCATTGTTGTGCTCTTTCCTGAAGACACTAATGAGATTATTACGAAGCTGTAAAAGTCAACCACTTTGATCTCAGGCCTGACTCTCAACCACTTTGATCTCAGGCCTCACTCAAGGTTGTTGCTGCTTTCTTGGCCCACTTTTAACACACCTCAATTAGTAATCTGCTGTAGTTACAGGCTGGTTCAAAATATTTTAAAAACTTGTTAAGGTAAAATTACATGTCAAAGAAACAACATTAATCTGTAAGAGACATTACTACATCTAGCAACATTTCTAACTCTCTGAGCTAACAACCTGAACAGCTGCTGTCATAACTGCAAGCTATGCTAGAACAGGACTGGTAGGTGCGTGGGAACCGTCAGCCCCTTGAATGTGCAGAAAAGAGAGAATTAAGTAGTGCCACAAACACCAGAGGGAGGGCAACAGTGCCAAGGCAAATAGTCCCTGCTCCTGCACTCCTTATGCTGCTCCAACAGCTGAAACGAAAAGCATTTAGTGCCAGCCTGAAAACAGCATGGATGCAGACTAATGAGCTGGTGAATACCTCTCTGTGTGTATTCTGCACACCAAAACCTCTGTCGGCAATCTGCAGAACTTCTCCAGTGTTAACTGTAGGTTTATTTAAGGAATAAAGAAATGTGAATGTCTGTGAGCTAGTAATGACCTGAATGTCATAGTTCACCCGAAATATTTTCAGTGGTAGCCCTTCTAATTGGCTATTTTAGATGATAGCGGTTGTGAGCTAAGAGCAAGAGCAAACTTTTCTGCCCTGCTCAGCTCTGGCAGACATCAAGCTGCACTGTGCTTGAACTCCCGCCACTAGTGCAGCACCAGCAGCAGCATTGTGGTGCTATGGCCCATGCCCTCTATGTCTTCCCCTCCCCTCAGATGCCAGGCAGTGCAATGGTGTGACCAGGAGGGAAGGGACAAGTGGGGCCAGCGGCTTCCCTGGGCTTCAGAGTGAGCAGCAGTTCCTCCAGGCAGAGGCATTCCTTGGAATGACTCTTTGTCCACATTGAGCTTGGGGAACCTGAGCAGCCAGGCTTGGTAGTGTTGGAAGTATCTGGTGAGAGATGCTTTGAGAGATTTTTGTATTTTTCCAAATTTGAAATTTTTACTAGACATTTCTTTACTAGTAGCTTTAGTGGCTGAACAGAATTATTCTGTATTTTTTTTAAACAAATACGCAACTAAACATATCACTCACATTTGGATAAATGAATGGTAATGTCATGTCATTCTTCAAGTTGCATTTTGTGCAGGATGCCTCCTAATGACAGTTTAAAAGAGCAAGTGATTTGCATTGCAATGTTCAGCCTCCTTAATGAACACATTTATTGTGTAATCTAGTGCTAATGTTAGGTTTCTACTGACATTTGCAAGAACAGGTACACTGAATAATTATTTACATACATTATATAAGAGCATTTAAAATCTTGGTTTACACACAGTGACATTTGCTGATTAACAGATTAGACAAAATCATGTGTAAATGAGTGCAAATTGATAGTTTGCATACACAATGTAAACTTGACTCTCAACTCTGCAGTGCACAGCCCACGAGAACATTACCCTTGCTCTACTGCACAGCAATCGGATGACTGTCACTCCTCCAAGACACAGCAAGGACTAAACTTAGTCCAGAGAAAGTTTCCTACTACCTGCATAGTCACCTCTGAGAATGGAACATGAACTGCAGAGCACAGCAGAGATTCTTGGGTGGTTTGCTCCCACTGAACATCTGAGATGCTTCATACAGTGAGGAGAGGATGATGCCTACCTGGTCCTCACATCTCAAGCTCATCACAAAGCTCTAGCAATGTGATACACAAGATGCTCCAGAACACAACAGCCAGAATAAAGAGAAAGTCCTGAAATGATGTTCAAGGTAATTTCTCAGTGTTTACTAGAGTAATCTAAATCTGTGTTTTTGTAATCCAGCATTTGAGTGTGACAAAGCATGCGTTGGGTGCCCTGACCTCTGACAAAATGACCCAGCCCACAACAGCCAGAGTCACAGAATGGCCTGGGTTGGAAAGGACCTTGAAAATAATCTAGTTCCAACTTCATACATGTGATACATCCCCCTCTCAGGCACATATCTGGCTGTGGGGCTGCCTGCTCTGACCATTCCTGCAGAAAACTAAAATCCACTCCAGCACCATAGGCTCCAAAAGGTCCCCAAAACATCAGGGCACCTTTTTGAAGAAAATGACTGTGAAGCATCACCCAAGGAAAGGTTCCTCCAGCTTCTGAGGACCTTAAGCACTTCTCCCCTCCCTGACTGAATGCAGACCTGCAGCAGTCTGAGAGCTGGGGACAAGGACCAAAGGATCAAAATCACCCTTGGTGAGAGCTACTGTGCTCTGACAAACACAGAGAGGAGAGGGTGCCTGAAGTTAATTCTCAGGAGCATCTCCTTCTGGCCTCATCAGCGTTGCACACATTGGACAAAGTTTCCTTCCCCTGGCATGCTGCATTACTGTATTCCTACTGGAGCCTCGCTGACTTACTGCTTATTTGTGTTTAAACAAGTTGTGCAGGTCTGTCTGAAGCAATAAACACTGTAAATAGGGATAGACCTGCCCTCCATGTTCAAGCTGTGTTTGGGGGATTTCTGCTGATAAAAGTCCTGATGTCAAGTGGGTATGGTACCCACCTTGCTCCTTAGTTAATAATTTCCACTAAATTGGTTTTGTCAGTTAAGATATATACATTCTGAAAGACAAGAAGAAATTTATTTCACCAAGCTAAAGTCATGATTTGTAGCTGCAGCAATTTATAACTTCAATTGTGCTACTCAGATTCCTTTTCTATTTCTCCAAATCTTTCTGTCAGTGGAAATGTATTAAAGGTAATTTAACCAGGTGGGGAAATGACACAGTTTTTCCACAGTGAAACTTTTCTAGGGAAACCTTTTGTGAAGTAGCATTGGAAAAGATATCGACAGAGGCTTCCACTTAATCCCTTTTATGTCACAAAATACATTTTAAAAATACAATGATTTGATACTGCCCTGGAGCACTTGCTTAATAAAAAGAAAACCAGGACTTAATTGAAGATTATACAGAACAGATTCAAAGAAAAAGTGACAGAGCTGTGCACCTCATATGACTATCCCAGTTTTTGCCTTCCTGCAGACCTATTCTCCCCAAGGAAAGTATTTTTAAATATGGAGTGTCCACTTACCAAAAGAGAGGAAATAATTCAGTTTATTGGTAATTTGCCAGATTTTGAAAGGACGTGGTAAAACTGACTCCTGAAATTATTATTAAAATCTTTACAGAACACTACACAAATAATTATCCGCAACATTCATACTTTCCATGTTAAGCTTCGGAAAGTCTCTGATAATATTATCCCTTTGCATTAGCTACTAACCATGTAAGCCAGTACAAATAGGTGACATTGTTATTGTATCTGTACTAGTGCCAAAGCATTGTAATGAAGATTTTAAGATCCAGTGGAAAGTACATGCAATGTGATGACAGTTTTAGGAAGCTTTTGTGATATTTTTAGATGCATTCCTAATATCGCTGTCACCTATCTATTGCAGGCCCAGATCAAAAATCACTTTAATCTTTTCTCAAAAAAATATCATAAATGCACATAAACTTTTCCATCATGCCCCTAAACTCTAAAATTTGGATCATCAAAAAAAATAGGACAATTTTTAAAAAATCAATGATTTACCAAACATCACACTAATTTGAGAGAATAGAAATGAAGGAAGAAGAAATGCAATCTAGAAGAAAACTACTACAGGAAGAGAATGTGCAAGGACTAGCAGAAAGGAGATGACAAAAGCCCCTTTAGAAAGCAGAAATCAGCAGCACACCAAGAAATAAGCCACGTGGGCCACAAACATTTTGCATAGAAGACATAAAACAAAATGTTATAAATGTCTCAACAGATAACAAAGCTAGATTGAATATTTAAAAGGACTATTTTATCTTATAACAAAATGCATTCAAAATCACACACGCTGTCTTTGTTTGCTTGTTAGTAAGACAAATCCTCTCTAAGGAGCATGTTGATAGAGGTCTAGCTAGTGTTGCTCACCATTCTGTGCCAACACTGCAAGGTCACTCAGAAACTGCATTTATTCAACTTCTCCTGTTACTAAACTCCTGTGAACACAGAGGGTTCAAATAAATCTAATAAAACCCTAAAATTATGTGGGAAGTTAAACTACTTCATTAAAATAAAGATTATTTCATTAATAAAATGCCTCATCTATAGCACAGTGTAAATCATACTGTATAAAACCCAAACAACTCAGAACTCCTAGTGAAAATGGAAGACTCCTTAATAAAAACATAAGATAAAAAGCATATTCAGAAACGATCTCAACAAAGTATATTTTAATTAACCAGACTTCCTAGGAAGAAGTGTTTTGAATGAATGACCAAATGAGCAAGGTAGACTGAGAACAGACAAAGCTGCAGCCTCAGGAGATGAGAAGCTCTCCCTTCCTTAGCTGCCAGAATTAAGTGGCACAATGAACAGGAATACACCCCTGAGGCATACAGAGGGGAACCCTTATACATTTATTATTATTTATCTAAATTCAAGTCAGATGACAGCAGTTTCTTCTTCTTCTGGATATTTCTTCCTCCTACTGGAATGCCAGAGGAAGGACAGCATTCCAGTAGCCAGGCATGAGTGAACACAAGCAATAACCATTGGGACCCATTCTTTCAATGAAAAATTCTGCTCTGCCCTATGAAATAAAGACTGGTATTGCTTATTTAGCCAACCACAAAGAAAAAGATTACCAAGAATGACAGAAAACAAACCATTTTACAGAGGAACGAGACTTCACCTTGATTTCATTTTCTCTTGAGATTCCACATCATGTGAAAAAAGACAAACAGGTCCTTGTTTTAACATGAGGTAAAAGGATTTCCTAAAAATTACCTGATGGCCATATTGTGAGATGCAGCTCCCAAAGCTCTCCGACCCAGTATACACAAGGCAAAGGAAAGCGTCACTAGAGGAGAATCCTCATCGCTGTCCAGGTGCTGCAAAGTTTTAAGATTAGAATGTTACTCTAAATGCAAACATCATATTTAAAAGCACCACAATACTACAAATGGTGACATTCATAAAATTTGCATGTAGCTGGACCTACACACCAAAACATTCTTTGCAATTAAAAAGAACAAGAAGGAAGACCATCACCATCAGAGGATTTTTGGCATATGCAAGCTTATTTTGCCCACTGGCTAGAAACAGAACATTTCATTCTCAGGTAGTGAGATCCCAAGGGAAGTGAGCTTTGGTGGCGGTGGTGGGGTTTTATTGTGGGGGTTTTGTTTGTTTCCCCTCCTCTCCAATCCCACATTCTAAATCAGAGGAGTTGCTTATTGTCAAGAGATACTGCAGCTGGAGACAGCCAAAACAAACCCTTTTCATGGGACACAGTTCCTATGAATCCCTACCACAGATTCCAGAAGTACAATCTATTTGAAAAAGTTTGGAGGCGCACACTTTCAGTGAGTAACAATATCTATCTAAATGGTAAATGGTTGATGACACTGACTGCCCATTGTAACAAGCAGTCAGAACATTTCATTTATATTTACTAGCTCAGGAGAGATTTTTTTACTGAAATTTTCACAAAAAAAACTTTGCTATCAAGCAGGAGTAAGGAACTGAAACAACCCCTCATGCATGTTAATCTTCAAGAGGATACAGATTATTATTTCAGTCCATGCAATGAGTGATTTTTTAGAGCTTTCCGTGACTCTAAAACTGAAGCCAATTATAATGGAGAATGTAGATCCTTCTATAAAATACATTGATTTTCTGGGTTATGTGTACAGTGAAGTTGGGGGTTTTTTATCCCATCTCCTACATGATCTTTGCCTCTCTATATTTGTGAATTTAAAAACAGAGGTAAAATATGCTAAAAAAAGATAAATGTGTGTGTGTGGCAACAGTGCAGGCATTCATTTGCTCTTTGAAGTCTAACTTACATGTTTCAAGTCTGTTGGCATCCCTAAATCTATTATTGAATTTGAAAATCTAAGCCACAGAACAAGTGAAAAGGCATCATTTAACAGGGGCTTTCCCCACACTGTGCAATTCTTTGTGTGTCAGAACTTGGGAGCTGAGACATGGAGATGAGAAAGAAAAGAGGTGAAGTATTCCCAGTAAGAGAAGATGGTAGAAAAGGGCTCCGAAGACAATTCAATGAAAATAATATCAATATAATGATATGCAGGGGAGCTGGTGGAATGGTACTCAGCATTAGAGACATGAGAAGGAAACAAAGTGGAGCAGAAATATTCGGTGATGCTCCAAGAAAGATTCAGTGATGTTACACCGACTAAGGTCAGTAATGGGATGAGCAGTCTGTCATCCTGAGTGGACAAATGCACAAACACAGTGCATCGTGGCCAGGAAAGATACACTTCTCCATTTTTGCCATTATCAGCAATAATCAGAAAATTAGATCAAGTTAATCTATTTGTCTGAAACTGTATTCTCCCCCTGGGCTATTTTGAGCATTCCATGGAAATGCAGTATTGCATTTCTGACAAATGACTGCTGACCATCAGTAATCTCAGTGGCTCAGAGCATGCAAATGCACAGCTGCACATCTGCCCATGACCTTCTGGAGCTGTGAGGTGGTTTCACATGGTTTTGTGGCGTGGTTCACGTTGGAGTGAACCTATGCCAGAGGTGACCTATGCCAGCCGTGAGTGTGCCGTGCACTCCCCTGCCATTCTGCCACTGTACCCACATATAGGCAAACTTTTGAGAAGCATACAAAGACATCACAAACATTTGGCAAATGTACCAGTCACTGGCACTGAAGGGACTGTAATGCTCTGATGACATTCTCTGAATGGAGCCTGATCTAGCAGTACTTCTGTGAGCACTTGATATATCCATGCTTTCTAGAGCTGATGAAATTAACGCTGTTGGAAATGTGCACAGTAAATAATTGGTTCTGTATTCAAAGACTACTGCTCCTTAAGACTCCATTTTTTGCACAGGGGTAGTTTCCAAAATATGTTTTTTTCCATTCCACAAAACATATGTTTTCCTTTTATATTAAATCTAAAAGCTTATATGAAATAAATGTCATTCTACTAATCCTGAGTGAAAGAGCAGCCATGCATCATTTAACTCATATGCCAAGAATTAAAACGAATACTACTAAAAACCAAAATGAAATTGACACATACCTCCACCCTTTTTCTAGCACAGAACTGAATCCAGTCCAGATAAACACTGCAGAAGCTAGCTCTTGTTATTCCTTGGAGACATGGAACATAATCTTCATCTATGTTAACGTTAAACATCGCAAGGTCACGTTCAATATAATGCCACTTTGCATAAGGCTGCAATATCTTTTGGATGGATTCGTCTTTTATCCAGTCAAGAATTTTGGGAGAACTTGCTGTAAAGTATATTATACTCTGTTGACAAAATGTGCAAATGTTAGTCACTCTTATCTCCAATTAAAGCAGACATATTTTACACATAAGAGTATAAGCCAAAGAACTATAATAAAAATAAACTATTAAGAATTATAATACTCCATGTATTTCTTACATTTTACTCTTTAGCATCATTGCTTCCCAAAAATATTCAAGTCAGAAAGATGACATTAATTGATATTGATAGCAGACAACAGAAAAAGAAGTAATATTTTTCATATCCTTCTGCCTTACAGGAAAATCAATACAATGACAGGAATGGAGAGTTCCAGCATTCAAACATGTGAATATTAGTGGGGTTCTAGTGTCTATCACAAAGAGGGTGATATCGATAATAGCTTAGGCATATTTTGAAAAAACAGTAGTAGATGGTCACATCCTCAAAATAGGGCCCTTTTTTCCTCAAAGGACTTACTGTTTTCTGGGTATGATGCTTTCCTAATTCCTTATTAGCCACAGAGATGAGATCTGACTGATGTGTATGACACAAGTCTGTTATTTGTCAAGGCAGCACATAAAGAATAATAGATTTTCTCTTATATGTCAAATTAAGAAGCTGATAATTGATATAACTAAACTTGCTTTTAAAGCACTGAAGGGGGAGCAGCATTCAGCAGGGGCTCTTTTATCAAATACATAAATGTTAGAAAGCAGTAACATACATATCTTGTATTTGCGCCTGATTTTCTAAGTGTAAGTTCTTCTAACTGCTGTATCTAGAGACATTAAAATAATAATAAATAAATCAGTAATTTTTAAAAAATCTATCCAAACCCAACTTAGAGCATCTTTTCAAAAGAATATGAAACTTAAGAAGTTCCAGTGCTTTCCATCAGTGGGAAATTCCCATTAAAATGTTTTATAACATTAATTTACAGTTGGATTTCAAAGGAAATGAGGAGCAAGCGTACACAACTGAAGATTATGTGGTTCTACTTCACCCAGTCAATGGAAATAGTACTAAGTAAATAAATGTATAAAATGAAGATATGATGGATTACAGAGGACAGAAGCACTACCAGCCCTTTTAAAAACCTCAGATGCTCTCCATAGTTTATCTTTCAAATTGTACAAAAAATACACAAGTAAGAGGAGAATCAAGCTTCAGCGAAAAAAGACAAGACAGACAGATATAGACAGGATGGACCCTTAATTTCTTGGCATGTGGAGAACAATACACTCTTTAAAAAAAGATTCATGCAGAAACAATAGGAGCCGAAAACACAGCACTCAGCGAATACACAGACTCCTTGAATACTAAAACATGTTTAAATAAGAATATATTGAGAAGAGATGGAAGAGGCACAAGGGAAAAATATCACAGTAGTTGGGCAGGAAATTATTTCAAAATATATGCAGAAGGGCTACAGGAGCTGACCCACTTTATTTGTGGGGAATAAAAATCCTTTTATAAGAAGAAATATATGCATTTCTAAGCTGTTCATGAAACTGCAAATGAAATAAATATGACTGTAGGAATAAGAAGCTCAGTGCAACTCATTATTTAAAAGACCAATACAATAATTATTCTTGAAGGATAGAAGAATTAAAACAAAACATACATTATCTTTGTTGACTTTCAAGATAGAGTTTGCTTTTTTTATTATCCTCATCTGTGTTTACAAAGAAGCCGATTCAGCTGGGAAAAAATCAGACTTGCAATCAGACACAGAAACAACAAAAACTTCTGTCATCTAATTATATTCTGCTCTTGGTAACTCTTCCAAGATATGTGTTGTGCACAAGTACCTCCTCAGCTATATGGCAATTCTGAAACAAGATGGTAAATATTTACAATATTGTAAGCTACAGAGAATAAACCAGAAACACTCCAAATGCTCAATGCAATGGAAGTGCAGTTCCTGCAGAAACTCCAGCCTAAGTGTTTTTCAAGTTTGTGATTTATGTGACCTGAATATTGCCTTATCTATAGTTCTTAAAATTACTTTCACACCACTAGAAAGAAAGTGTCAAGGACTTTTAAAATGTTCACAGTGAAACTGCGCACGGTCTTCATCTAAATTCTCCCAGAAGAAAGAGCTGGGGAAGGAATGAATTCTCACCTCTGCATCTGATACTGCTTATTTAGAGGCAAGCATTAAATAAACAGGAAAAGAGCTGATCTAATACATATTATAATCTTCTCACTTTCCAAGGCTGTGCTAAGGATTTTACCAAATCTTTTTAAAGCCCCTGTTTATGGAAAAAACTAATTACTTTAAAAATATAAAAAGAAAATATCCATATAACTTTCTTTTGGGAAGTGTCATTCTAAAGAAGGGATCTCCTTAGTGCACTCTCTCTTCACTGAATGGAGCCCCAGCCCAGGCTAATACTGAAGGTGCCAACAGGTAATTATTATCTTCTGTTCATCCTTCCCTAAAAAGAGAAGTAGATTAAAATGACCAACCATGTGAGACTGACAGCCTGAGAATGAAGACCGACCTTTCAGAGAACGAAGGTCTGTCGATGCAGTATAACAGTACTAGCTCAAATAAATCCAACCAGAAGAGATTTGATTTTCACACTTTCAGAGCCAACAGTGGTGAACAGGAACCCTTCATACAGCAGAGATGGAGCCACAGCACACCTCAGTGATGTGGAGAGCATTTAACACTCCTCCCTTTTACTCAGAACAGGACCAACTAACCACACCTGTAGCACATGGGATAAAAGTTTGTCTAAACCATCTTACCTATGTCATCTGCTTCTCAGGTATGTCCAGAACCAGAAGCACTAAACTACCTTCCAGTTAAATTTTGTGATGAACCTCACACTTTCCACAAGTCCTCCATTTAATAAATCATTTAAAAGCACAAACACAGTCCAAGTTTACAAAGCACAATTCTTCACTGCTTTAAACTAATAAGATGCTGATTTGATTGCAGGTTAGACTTGGATTTTTTCAATCTCATTCCCCATCAAAAGCTGAGTCATATGCCAGCTTGCATCACTTTATGTTCCAGCTATTCAGGTTACCTTTTAAAGTAAAGCAAAGCAATTGTAGCAACATACTCATTACAGGTTAAAGAAGGGTGGTTTTTTGTGGAGGGTTGGTTTTTTTTTTCTGTTTAGTTGTGTTGCTTTAAAACAATTTATAACCATGAAACCCACTTCTAAAATGAAAAAATCATACTCACATGCAGTTCTATTTCTAATTAGTTTATTAAACAAAGCAGGTTGGCTACTAGGCCGTACTGCCTGCAAAATTATTTATGAAATCCCAGAAGTAATCAACTGCATGATCAAAGCAGCTTTTTAAGGCAATGAGCTTGTTTTTACTACATTGGTTCATTTGCAAAAAAGGGTGATTAACTTATTTACAACAGATCTCTCTCTGATGTTGACAGATTTTTACATTGGCAGAGATGTAAGTAGAAAGGAGATGTCAGGGATGGTTTGGAGCTTTGGTAACTGGCTTCATGGCAGTACCAACACATATTGAAGCAGCACTTGGCTCTTGCTGTTTCAGTAGAAGACTACAAAGCTCAACAAATTCTTCATTTGCTGGACTGGGAATTGCTTTGGCAGAGGATGAAGATGTCTTGCTAGGCTATAAGGTTCAATTATTTTGACAAATTAGTATCATCTGTGGGGTTATTTTGATGTTAATAACAATGCAAATATAGAAGTGACGTAAATGAACTGCTGTGTGATCAATGGAATAAACCAACTTCAAATGTGCTGTGGTATATATGTAAAACAGAAGGTAAGATGGGGGTTTGCATTACTAAAAAAGTACATTTGAGAAAGAGCTCTTCAGAGGTTTCACAAGAACTTTATGCTTGTTAATATCTTTCTTTGTTTTTTCCAGAAAAAAACAAAACAAAACAATGGAAAGGCTAAGGCAAGAAGAAATAACAAACTGTTAGTGAAGTTTTGTAAGAACATAAGAATATATGTAAGAACACTTCGTCTGACTTTATCACTAGAGGATGGTAACTCACCGTCTTGATCTCCACTGAAGCATGCCTGCCATTTTCTGTACTAACCCTAAGTGATCAGAATTAAATTTAGCAAAGGGAGACATGAATTAATTATCCTTATTCCAGTGGAAGGTGTCCCTACCCATAGAAGGAGGGTTAATGACCAAACCAAATGATTCTGTGGTTCCATGGTCTAACATCAAGTCAGTCCGCCTGCCAGACTGTGGTGCAGATGGATAAACATAAAGCAAAAACCTTCAAATGCTCTTTCTTCTATAGACAAACGGCATTCGTTCTATTTGACACACATGCCTAGGAACAAAGTCCACTTCAGCAAAGAGTTTACCTTGATATAGTATCTGATCAGGATTCTGCGCAGGTCGAACACTTGCAGCATGGTTGCAGCGTTGTTGTCGATGATGCTGTATCCTTCCAGGATGTACTGGGTGCGTGTGATCTCCCACGTCAGCCAGCGGAGGTTAAAGGCTGCGTTACACGACAGCAGGTGAGGCAAGTGCCCGGGCTTACAACAGCAGCAGCCTTCATTGTCTTCATCTCCTTCTGTGATAGCTTCCACTTCTCTCTGCTGGCAATATGTCCCTTGGCAGCGAGAAAAAGAGAGTGTGCTGCCAGTTATTGGGGGAGGAGGAAACAAAGGATGTCTTGCAAGCTCATATTCAAAGTATGTTTGAAGGTTGTGCACACTTAGCAAAAATCCGAAAGAGCGAGCTACGGCAACGAACTCGATGTGCTAATTGATCCATGTGCAGCAGCAAATAAAGGGCTGTACATTACTCATTTACTATCAGCTATAAAGCCAAAAGGGCCTGATCTAATGTTCTAGTTCTAATGGGTTCTGAGCTGAGCTAAACTACAGACCACAGCGTCTGCCTTAATAAAAACCCACCAGGAAGCAACACTAAAGAGTCTCGCTTCATAAGGCACATTAAGCAAATTGATCCAAGTCTCAGTCTGCTTCTTTAACTAACAAACTGGACACAGAGAAAGATTTTAGTGTGTCATAGCACTCGTAAAATCTGGGTTTTAGCAAGCTATCTTGGAAAGCAGATTCCAAAAATAACATTTACTGGGTTGTTCTCTCTCCCACTGGAGTAAAAGCTACTCTGGATCAAACACCTCTAATGAACAGCACTAGTGGCAGTACATCACAGGAACAGAACAGCTTTCTAATTAGTCTATTACACAGGCTTTAGATCAAAGTAGAGTAAATTTTTCTAAAAAGGATATGTTACCTCACAAAGAAGTCATGAGGCAGATGCAGAAACAATAATGCAGAGTCTGCATTTCCAGCCTGTGCTGTGCACACTAGATGGTCAAGCTGAACCCCCATGGATTTTACTATCAATGTGGTTTCTACACCATGTAGGGCACTACCAATAAAGACTGAGGCAGACACCCATGTGCTCCCCCCAGTATTCTCAAAATACATGAGTTTTATGTCCTTGATGTATGCTTTTTTAAAAATTTACTCTCTGTGTGCTGTTGCAGAACTTACTCCCCAGAGTTTGTACATAAACCACCTTTCACGGCCATCTCCAGTGATGCAAGCTACACACCTTGCACAGGCCTTCTGCCACAGGTTCAGTATCACCCACAGACTGCTGACTCTGTCAGCTTCCAGACAGACTTGATGGGAGAGGAAGATGTGAGACCCTGCCCTGCAGTTCCACAGCTCCCTCCACACCAGGGCCAACAGACCTGCTGTGCCACTGTGAATGGGAGAAGAATTTGGCTGTGTTCATCATCTGAACGTTCAACCAGGAAAGAACACAGAGCCAGCTTCAATTCCCTGCAGTCTGCAAGCACCCCCAAAGACAACCTGGAGTAAGGCAGCATCCCAAAGGCCTTTCTGTGAAGCATGATGACAATTGCTCTGCCCTGTCTGTTCCAGCCCCATCACACCTCTCGGGTCAGCAACCTGTGAACTTCAGTTTGTATCAACAGAAGTAGTATCTGGAATATTCCTTTCTCCTCACTAAGAAAAACCTTTCAAAATACAACAAAATACACTAAAGTATTGGTTATCACCTCTTTTCTGCCTGTGCACCCACTAAAATGTATGAAGCAAGCAAAAAATACAAGTAAAAAAGAATATAAAATCAGAAGGAAATGTGTGAGAAAAAACAGAACTGTAGCCCTCAGAGACAGAGGAAAAAGATGCAGTGTATTCCAGTGTTCTCTGTTCAGCTTGCTATGAATGAAAATTTACACTGTGAACCTGGTGTTGCTCACACACTGTTATGCATTCCTCCTCAGACTTCAGGGATATACAAAATGAAAAATTATTAAATGTCTTCAGGTCATCCAAATATAAACATCTTGCCTTTCAATACTGCCAAGTACAAAACATGACCTATTAGTCTGACATTTCCAGTTGGACTGGACATGAACTGGACTGCTTCTGCTTCATATTTCACAGATTTCTACATGAATTAACACTTACTGCTCAACAGCAAAAAAAACCAAGAACTGCTCTGGGTCAGCAGATGCTTCTGTGAAGCCAAGTCAGATGACATCGTACTCAAAGTAAAGTAGGGAAAACATTCCTTTGTACCTTGCTTGAAAAGAGTAAACAAATGTTCCATGCTGGTGCTGTTACTATTGCTATTATGTTTATTTTTGAAAGTTTAAAGGTCTCTCAGTATTACACTGAATTTAAGAGAAGATACATCTTCATCCCAGGTGCTAAATTAAGTATTGCCAAATGTTTGCAAGTGATGAAAAATGAAAAACACAATGAACAACTGTCACTGATCCACCTACAACAACAGGATTTAAAGATGCCTTTGCTCAGTCTGTGTAACTATTCATATATATATATATATATACACACACATTTTTCTTTTGGTATGGAAATATTAAAATTTATTTCTGTGGAAGGCTTTATTCAGTGTTACCTCTTTCAATAAATGCCAAATATTATTAATGCAGTTTCTGTAATTACTACTTTTCTTAGGGCACATATTTTGTCAAATACAGGGCCTAAGGGAGGCTGGTAAGGCAAAGAAAAGACAAATTCAAGAGACCTTCAATGTTTAAAGGAAACTGTCATCACATGCATAACAAAGAGAAGATGATGCCAGAGCATTATTTGCATTCTTAGCTAATTCAACAGGTTAAAATGCCTCCATGTTGTCTTTGCTAGACAATTTTAATCAGCTAGAGTTAAAATTATACTACAGGGGGTGCAATCAATGTTGAACCTGAGGAGCAAGAGTCATTCTAACAGTGACTGTGTTATTACAAAACACAGGGGAAACAACCAAAGGAACTCATGTGGTCATTTTACAGATTTATTCCAAAGAATGAAATCAGGGTTGTGCTCTTCACCATCTGGCAAACATGCATTTGATTAACAAAAGCTCTTTGATGGACTTGGGTACTACCACCTTGGGGATTCGGTGTCTTTACTGCTTGCAGAATCTCTGGGGTACCCCTGTAAAGTTTAAAGGTGTAACCTGAGCCATGACCAGTGCTCTGACAAAACACCAGATCCTCATTCCTGCTGATTAGTGTTTCCAAACAACAGCTACTAAAAGGACTCAAGTCCACAAAGATAACATTCAGGCTTGATGCTCAAGTACATGTTGGTTCCCTCCCAACTCTTGCAGTCAGTTCTAGAATGACTGCCAGAAATTTTCTCCCATCTTTAATGGAGCTTTGCTTTGGTTCTTAATGCACTGGCTGGACTTTAATGCCAGGTTGGCATTTTATTGTAAAATTTCATTTACCAGTGCATACATCAATCCTTTTTGGTTCATTACTCCACACATTGGTACTGCAGAGACTAAGAGCATGTGCTCAGCTTTACCCATTGAGCCAGAAGGGACAGAACCCAGTAAATGAAGTCAAGCATTTGTGTTTGTCTTTACAGAAGGCTGGCCCAAGACTTTTTCTTGTATGTGCTATAAGCTGATGATTTAAATGACAACTTTTATATTGCTTTTCAAAAAATTAGCACGTTCAAGCAACTCTGAGAGAATTATTCATAAAACCAAAGAGCAGGGAACAGAACGTGCACTTCACTTCTGCAATATAATTAAGTGTAGTACCATTAAATATTAAAATACAGGAAAATGTTTTCACTAGTAATTAGTCATTTCAAAATCAGAGGGAAAATATTTTTTTACACTTCTTTCTGCAGTAGAAGGAAAATAATCTCATGCACTACACTCAAGTTTAATCATTCACTCTGACCCTTGCTAGTATAGATGAGACCAATTCATTTGTAAGATAACTAACACTGGAGGGTTGCCAAAAATCCATCAATGTAAAAAACATGTGCCAGCTGAACAAAGCAAGGTCAGCCTGTGTGAGCTCAGGAGAAAGCCAGGGTGAGAACTTGGAGCTCTTTGTATTCTCCTGACACATCAGGATTTGAGGACAGACTTGTGCTCTGCCAAAATGATCTGACCTAAATGGAAATGAGAAAACTCAAACTGAAGACTCTTGCTTCAAGAGGATAAAATGCACCTAAATGAATGATCACCCAGCCTTTTAGAATTTAAGGCTGAAACCAAAGTGTGCTTTTGAATTCAATTTTGAAAACTCAGTGAGTGAAAAGCATTTTTCAAATTCTGAGGGGCCAGAAAGAAAAATTCATTACGCAACCACATACTTCTAGGAGCAGTTTTAATTTCCATAAAGCACTTCAGTTTAACAACACATGCAGGACAGGGACTAATTATTGTGGCTGAAGGCAGCAATAGCTTGAGCCCTGAGGATTGCTGACATATAAGCAACTAGGGTTCAAATCTACATAGAAAGGGCTCATGCCCAGGGTAACTCCTTTTCTAAGCCATGCAGAGGTCTCTTCACAGACGACTCCACAAAAATGCCTGGCTGCTCACTGTTTGTTTGGCAAAAGCAAGCACATGAATGTCTTACAAATAAATGCTTTACAGTAGAATTGTCTCGCTCTGCTTCAACAAGCTGTGCTGCGAATCCGAGTTTTCCCAAATTCTGATGGATAAGGCTCCTTCTCAAACAATATTTCTTTTCTGCTCAGGATAGAGGCTTAATAAGCAGCACATTATCACACCAAATAAGCACAAAGAACATAATTACAGCCATTGAAAGGCCATCCTCTACTGAAACATGCATCAGATATGGTTCTAGAAACACAGAAAACCCAAATACTTCAAAGAGGAGTGAAATGAGCTCACAAATGGAAACTCATGAACTTCAGAATTAGACACATTCTGGAAACCAGCAATTTTTTTGGCTCCTTCCTTCTCTTTTGCTTGTGGAATTGGGATAAAGAACAGTAATTTATAGGCTCTGATAGTCTCAGCTTTTTCAAAGAAAATTGTCAGGACTTAAAAAACAGTATCAATTCCTCAAACATCAAAGCTCTTAGTTATAAAACTGTGGTTTGGCTTTCAGCTGCTTCAGGTGCTTGTATGTCTGAAAAACAATCTGGTTTTCAAACCAGATCAGTTGCTATAATAACAGGCATCCCCTCTCCTCAGAAACCTTTCCTTTTCTTGGCCCACAGAGACACATTAAGAAAGCCCACATGGACATATGATTCTCCAAAGACGTTTGTTGTTAAACTTGCAGCTACGAAAAACCACAAAAAGTTCTCATGCCACATCTTTTGCAGTGCAATGCAAGACGCAATATTTTGGTTTCGGCAAAGATATTTTCTCAATAAAAAGGTGGCACTGCCTTTAACATTTCCTTCCTCCCAGAAATCTTCTCCAGTGCACCCATAAATATGTATAAAATTATGAAAGGAAGAAAAAGGAAAAAAAGGCATCAAATATTTATTCTAGTATGTGCTATAGAAACCATTCTAAGCCTATTTGAAATTCATAGACAGCTTCCACTGTTGGAGCATCATTGTACACCTAGAAAGGCCTGTACATCACAGATTTCCTGCACCCAGCATAAAGTATCCTCTTTTCCCTGCTTCATGCTATTGTTCACAATTAAATCACCAAGATTAAAGAAATCCCTTTCCATCCTTTCGGTCCATGTTTCTAGTATTTCCAAGGATTGTGTCTCTCAGTCTTTGTTCTTTCCCACAAGCACTGCACTTTTGGTTTTCAACCTTCTCTCCCACGGGATGTGTCAAAAAATGCTGTTTTTCTCTGAACTCTTTGTAATCTATCAATACCTTTTAATGTTCTGGCACATACATTGAACATACTTCAAGTGTGGTCTCAGGAAAGACATGAACATGGGCACTTTTATTTCCCAACATCAAGAAGTGATTTGTAAAAAAATAAAAGTTGCAACCACCCTTTAAATAAAGAATGATTCTTCCTAGTGCTACAGAGCCTTCAGACACAAAAATCAAACACAAATAACTATTCCTTACACTGGTAATGTACTTGCTACTGTAATAAAGCTATGCAGCATGCACATATGCTGCAGAAATGAGTAACTGTCCTTATTAGACATCATTACTGTGCCTAGAGCACATAGCCTGAGCTGGCTGCTTTCATACACCATTTTGCGTGGGAAATAAGCTAGCTAACACAGAGAGAGCCCCACAGGCAATCCCAGCCTGCTGCCACAGCTGCCTTCCACTGTGTACAACTACATCTGTGTCTGCTCTGCGCCTCTTGCCTTGATCCATCTAATGAAGTTCCAAGTGAAGCATGAATATTGCACGTGCAACATGCAATAACAAAAAATCTCAGCAGAGATTTAGAAGTCCATTAAATGACTGAAGAATACTGTGCAGGAGTTAGAAAACAGTTCCTGAAGACTTCAATAACACCATCAGTAAGTAGTTTCTACACATGTAATGCCTAAATGAATACTCTCTAAAAGACACTTCATAGACACACAGACTAAACAGGAAAACATTTTAAATTTCTCTTGTTCTACAGGGAACTCGTGAGAGGGAGATATTTTGACATTACTTCTGCTTGTTCCCTGATTGTGGGTTTTCCCATCTCTTCCTTTCAAATTAAATGATATGTTATGTATTTCTTCTGGCAGGCTGCTTTTAGCATTCTGCTGCGGTCTAACACAGACAGCAGAGTTAAGTTACTGAAGGGCTCAATTCCCCCAGACCACTGTGCAGCTCCTTGGAAGTGCTCCCCTAGTATCAGCTCATTACTACCTTCTCTTTGCTTTCCATAAAGGAGGAGCTGGGCAGTTCCTGTCAATGCCTGGAGCTCTTGAGCCTCCCCCCTGCTTTCCACTCAGGATGAATGACACAATGGAGGCACATCCCCTCTCTGTCCACACACCAGGAGAGTGAAGAACTAATTCATCCAAGTTGCTTACTGTGAACAGGACTAAAGACAGATGAAAGGAATCCCAGATTTGCAGACTCTCTTCTTTCAGTCTGCTCAGTCTGTACCTTATGCTGCCTGCAGGCGTTTGGTTGGGTTGTTTTTTCATCTAAAAGCCGAGACAAATGCTTCTATTACAAACAGTTAGAAAGGCATCTGGACCAGTCATTTACAAAGCCAACTCTCAATTAGGATGGACTGCAAACTGGGGAGGCACCAAGTGCCTCCTGCCACAGTACACTTAAATTCAGAAGGCTCTGAGACCCCTTCTTTGGGCACTACCAGTATTGCCAGCACAGCTCTTCAGCTGCCACAACGAGAACCACCCATAGGAAAACCCAGAGCTCCACAATGTAAATATTGATTTGGGTTTAGTCATAAGCAGAAAACAGTCACAGAGAACACTGTTGTGATTCACTCGTCTCCAAAGCAAACACAGATTTCCTTTTTAAGGAGCAGCAGATTTCTGGGGCCCTCAATTAGAATTACTTGCTTGAAGTCAAGCAGCCAAAGCTCAGAAATTACAGATTACAAGTTCCTCCTCTAGCCCTTTTTTCCCCTTTGCGGGAAACCATTCAGTACAATGAAAGGAATCAGGGTTCCCTGTAAAAAACAGTGCATGACCAGACAATTAAAAATAGGAATGCAGGATGCCCAAAGCAGAGCCTGGTGCTTAATAACTGCCACTTGACTTTGCAAACCATCAGGTGCTTCCAGGGCAGTTCCATACACTCTCTCACTTGTGCAGAAAAAAGATCCTACTGTATTCAGTACTCAGGCTGTATTCACCAGCCATTTGCAAGATTTGAAATGGGGAAGAATGTGCCCAGTCCACACCGGAGATGGCCCTTGGTGTTGCTTGGGGAAGCCTGCTCTACCTTCCTGCCCCCACAGGCAGCAATCCTGTTCGGAGGCAGGAGCAAAGAATGCCTTCCAAGGAAGAATTCCAGCCTCAGCTTTCACACAACTGTCTTTGAATAGCCTTGGTTCATCCCCTTATGAACTTGTGCATTCAGGTCAGCCCCTGTGTCTCCTTTTACTCAGACGAGTGCCTGGGCACCCGACACCGGCAGCCCCAGCGGAACAGCTCAGCTTCGTGTTGGCAGAAGGACCGAAGCAGGTACAGGAAGGGCACGGCTCTGCAGCACGGTTTATCTAAAGCACACCGGCCCTCGTGGGTTTCCTAGAGACACAAACAACCCTCTGGTGTCAGCACATCACTCCAGCAACTCTCCACTGGGCACACAGCAGATTATCTGCTCACATTTTGGAGTCAGCAAGGCTTTTGTTATAGTCTGCATCCAGCAGATCCAGGTATCCTTATCTGGCTTGTGCTTGGTTCCCCTCTGGGCTCCTTTGCTTCTCCTGCTCCATCCTTAAGCGGGCTTGTACTTTGCGTGATTTCTTTGGCACTGATTCTGCACAGTCCAGAGGGGTTCAGCTCTCACATGGCATGGCAAATGCTACATGTTTGAGCTGGTTTTGTCTCGGGTAAATTCCTTTATTCACCCCTACATGGCTTCTCTGTTCCATGCCAAACAACAGATTAGTAATACACACACTCCTAGTTCCTCTTCCCGTAACAACTCCTCTACCAAAAACTCTGAAAACCAGAGACACCTGCCTTACATATCTTGTCTGTGAGGACACAAAATAACCACAAATTTTCTCTTATTCTTGGAATAGCATTATCCAGTGGGTTCAGAGAAGATAGGGAGTCCATTTTTCTCCCATTTCCAATTATTTCCTCTACTAGTATTGAGCAGTCTCTTCCCCCAGTGATACTCTGAGGATAAGGAGGAATAGGGGACTAGATTTGTAATGAAAATGACATAATCTAGGTGAAACCACCATTTCCCCACTGCTCTCCTCCTCCAGTAACGGGCATTGCTTTCCACTTCAGTTTGCTGCTGCTCTCTTGGTCCAGGCCCAGTAAACACTCAGGTAAGAAGGGGGTGCTGCTTTGCAGGCTGCCAGCCTCCCTCTGAGGGGTGCAAGAAACACTGGGAAAGAGGATATTCCTCATGGGAACTCAGCTGGCTCTCAACAGCAGCCCACAAAATATATGAGAGGCTGTGGGGCTCAGCCCCAGCTGAATTTAAAGACCTGTGGCAGCTGGCAGACATGCTGGATCTATTCATAAAGTAAAAAATAGTATTAACTACAGTTAATTAACGCTAAAGAGCATCAGGTAATCTGCATGGAAAGGTCAATTTTCAGACACATTTAATTGCTTAAACTCTGATTTTAGGGACTACAGACATGCCTCAACAGGTGGCACACTGCAAATTTTGAGCTTTGCTCTCAGATCCAAATGCCAAATGGCACTTGCTGCCTGTGAATGATCCTGGCTCAAAGTCAAAGAAAGTCCTCCCAAACTACTGCAACAAAACTATCCAGTTGTTCCCCATTCAACTTCAGTTAATTATGCCACTCTGCTAGGCCCCTGGTCTTTTTATCCAGCTAGCACGTGGCTTGAGCATCCTCTCATATGGTTTCATCTGTTTCCAAGATTTACTTTATTTCTACAGCACGGGGATGGTGATGATAGAGAGGAACCCAGCATTAAGGGGCAACCGCATAAAGAAAAAAATCCTCACAAAATTAATGCAATTTAAGTGTGGAGGAGATTCCTTTCTTCTGTTTGTTTCAAATCCCACACTGAAGTATTTTAATACAAAAGGATGATCAGCAAAGATAAATTTCAGGAGTTAGAACGCAAGTCCCTATCCCTGACACAGCAGCACCACTGCTCACCTTGGGGACACACAAGGAGAAGATGAATACAAGAATACTTAACACAGATGTCTTAGCAGTTGAAGCAAGCCTCAGAACCACACATGCATGACCATGTACTCCTCAACAATCATCATCAACAACAAGAAATTATAAGGCTGATAAACAAAGTCTCTTTCTTCCTTTCCAGTTTTTTTCCCTCACAATTTGTATTTGTCCTGAATAGGCATCTCATCAGGTACTACAATACCAAGCTGTTTCAGCCATTTATTGTTTTCTTTCCACATAACTTAGCTTAGGACACAAGACTGTCATCTTCATCCACACACAGGAAGGAAAGTGAACATGAAGCATTCACCACAACCTGTTCAACATCCTACATGGAGTCAGACAGAGTCAAGACTTGAGCCCACACGTTATTTCCTAGTCTAATCCTCCCACACTTAAGTGCCTTCAAAAAGCCAGCCTGTCGCCCATTTTCTCACACTCAACCTTGCTGAAAAGTCACCTTGATTATACTCTGCTGTTCCAGTGTGACAGAGACCATCTCAGCACTGGCTTCTTGCATGGCTTGACACAGGATGTTTTCCATGGAAGGAGTTTTGTTTTGGTTTTGTTTTTCCCAAAGACAAGTTTTTTTGGGTTGAACAATTTTAAGAACAACTTCAACTTTCATAGTTATGGAGGAAAATAAATAATCTGAAAACATAACTAAGCATTATTTAAAAGATCTGTGAACCAAGCAAACCACTCAACATGTCTTCTTTCTGAAAGTCTTACGATACCGCAGAACATGGTTCCACAATTCTTAACACTGAGATTTCAAAACAACATTCAAATAATGATACAAAGAAGTACTAAGCTTTTAGACAGATAAACATCTGCAGAAAGAGAAAGGTCCTCAAACTCTACGTCCTACTACAGACTTGTGATAGATTAAATAGACAGACAGGATTTATTGCTGGTTTTGTTATTTAAATCATCAGGGATCCTTACCTCGAAATTCAAGCCCTCTGAGCTGGAAGGTGACAAGGCCATTTCCAATTTCAATCAAGTGCACGAAGGCATTTAAATAATCTGATGCCAGAATAAAACAGTCTCCTGTGTTGTAGTTTCCCCAGCGGCCCAGAATCAAATCTCCACAAAGAGACTCCTGCAGAGATCTTGTCAAATGCTCATAAAAAATGGAGTTGAGATTATTGTCATCATTTCCTACAACCAGAGTAGCACACATTTGTAAAGAAAAAAACATATACAATCTGCATAAAGCTTCATGTACTTTTTTATTCCTACTTAAATCTTCTTCCCCTAGCTGGATGATATCTTCCTGATATTTTATACAATCTACATTTCCTAGGTAGCCCTTCAAAGAATCAGGTTAATATGAACAATATTGTAAATAAAAGATCACATTAGTGATAACATATTTCAGACTCAATCAAATAACCTCCAAGATTTACAACTGTAAGAATTTCTTGGCTCCTCTAAAACTAACTGCAACGCTAAGTTAATGTCCATATGCTATTATTAATCAAAAGAAACAAAAAAACCAGTATTATTTCAGTACATATGCTTAAATTTGAATTTTTTCCCGAGATTTTTAAATACTTTGGTCACACAGCTTGCAATGATTTTGTTGGGATATTTTCTTTTAGTCCTTTAGGAATTTTTCAAGGCTTTGTCCATGAAGAATCTGCTGGTACTTAAGAAGAGGATACTTATTTTAAAAGACTCTATTCAGTATACTGAATAAGAGCGAAACATTCATCACTAGAATTGCTACCACTTTAAAAGTAGGAGTTGTCCAATCGCACATTGCTTGGACCAAATGCCCAGGTGAAAAACACCCCACCACCATCTGGAAGTGCCATCTCTTAAAGGTCTGTGGCATTTAACCGGATTAAAAGAAGCACTTTATGATAGTGGTTTGTGAAGGTGACTCAGCCTTTCACAAATGCTATCACAGCGCCACATAATCCAACGCTGTGCTGTCCTGCGATTGTACTCTTTCACATAACATATGCTCGATATGAGAACTGCTTTTCTCTTCTGCAGTGCATCAGTGTCTCACCTTCAACACTTTTACAATGCTGGTGCACGAATACAGGTACGAACCAACATCTTGTAGGTGTGTCTGTATGCATGAGAGTGTATGTGGATACAGATGTACAGGCAGTCATGCATTTTTATGTTTGTGCATAGTTAGAAGCATATCTAACATCGAAGACAAAAAACCCAGAAGATGAGGCTTCCAGAGGCTATGGCTTCCCCTACAAATTTCTCCTTGATACCAGAGGGGGAGTGAGCCTGTAGCTATGCTGCTTTTCATGCTCATGGCCATTAAGCACCCAGCCCTGGAATGTCTGTCCATGCAGACACACTCACCTATGCACCTTCTGGAGTGTATTTGGTCAAAATTTAAGTAAGTCATAAAATGAGTCTTTTAAGCACACACACAAAAGGAGTGCTTTTCTTGAGCTACAGGGTTTAAAGCGTAATTAACTTGTTAGCATATATAATAATGCTGAAGGTTAAAGCCACTAGATGACAGAATGGCCTTGGGAAAAATCTTAGCTTTTTTCCCAAAATCTTTCCCTGCCCACAGCTGACCTCTAGTAAGAGTACTTGCTGCATATTCCACAAAAACAGCAATGTTATGATTAACAAAGCAATTGGCAGCCCAGCAGCTCTCTATCTGATCAGCTACACATAACTGAGTAGTAAATTTACTTACCAGGTCACAGGACTTAAACTGGTGCTCTGCTACATTTAAAATGCTCTGATTTGTACACACAACATTTAAACCCTTTGTGTCTCTTTCAGCAAAGCCTCACCAGTGTAAATACATCACATTTTGCAAATCAAGCAAGACACCCAAGCTCCCAGGCCATACCTGCATCCTTTTCGATCTGAATTGCCAGTCTGGTGTTCGAATGGTCTGACCTTTTGGTGCTGGAAATAAAGACATGTTTACAGTCAACTCTTTGTTTTAAAAAAACCAATTCTCACAAGAAACAATTTTTTTAAACATATCTCTTCATTTTGTGTTTATATCATTAGACAGTTCACACTAATCCATTAATCAGGTATATATAGTTATTTCAGGTCAGTATTGTTATTGATGTTGTAGCTTATCAGCACACTCTTTCTCTCCATTTTCCGTCTTGTGAGGCACAGTTCATTCAGAATTTGGCATCTGTGATAATACACAATACTATGTACTTAAATAATTGAACTGGCTCCACAAACAGACCAGCCAGGTGCCACCGAACAGCGAATACAAAGAATATTTAATCAGTCTTTCTTTCCTTCTAAGCCTTAAGGGAAACAGCTGGACTCAAGGAGGTTTTTTTGAGTGAAACCATTTCTGTGGGTGTGCAACATTTATGGAAAAACAACAACAAAAAAAATCTTTTACTTAGTTTCATATTTAGCTAGGCAACAACGAGAGAGGCCCTGGTCATTCTTATTGCTTGAAAAAGAGTAAATTACAGGGTCCATACAGGCACTAACCCCATAACCCTTATGAATGGCACATTCTCTACTCAGTATTTTCATTGCAGCAGTGGAATGCAAATATCACAGGAAAAATGGTTACAAAGGAGAAAGCAACTAAAAAGGTAGAGTGGATTGAGCTTTTATTACTACCTGTAACAAAAGACACTAATAAAGTCTGAAAATAAGGAATGAGTAAATCGCTGTGGGCCAGCACGTGTTAAACAGAAGGGAATGATTGTTTTGGTGAGTAGGGATAGTCAACACCAAGTCCAAAGCATCTCCCAAGCATCCACGGGTACTTGGGGTAAAAGTGAAACTCTAGCAATTAAAAATTCTATAGTAAATACCAATTTCTCTGAAATACTGCTCTGGCATGGGTATATAAGGATTTCAGGACACTTCATTAAGAATATTGCCTCAAAAGTTTTGCCCTCAACCACTAGCCTTAACAGAAAGTGTATCTATCAAATATGTAAATATTATCATTCTTTGGAAAACAAGGTTAAAGCAAAACCAGGCAAAGGCCAAGCTCTTTGTACCAAACAACAGTCAGCATAAGGTTATGTGTGACAGTGGAGAGAGCCCCATCTGTATGGGAGCCTGCAAGCACAGGCGAAAAGTGCCATGACATCACTTGCCCTGGCACAGGATCTACAGGAGACACCCAGGAGTGGCCCTCATCGTGTCCTTGGTCAAAAGGCAGTGAGGGTGGCATGGCTGGGTGGGACTGGCTGGGATGGGGAGCACATGCCAGTCAACCTACACAGCCTGAATTTAACTACTCACATGCCCCAAGGAAGACAGCACCAAACAGGGTATCGGTTGTAAGGGAGGTTTTCAAACAGCTTAAATAACACTGAAAAAGGATGGTGTAAAGATAATGTTGTCTTTGAAACACAGCAGAGACTCATTTCGGTGGTGGTTCCTAGAATTTTGTGTGTCAATACACAGGTTATTTAAAAGGTTGGAAGCTTCTGAGCTGAAGCTATATATATTCATGCTGAATCCAACCGGGAGAAGGATGCCACTGATGTGTTAGAAAGTCTTTGCCTCCACTCCCTACAGCCTCCCAAAAAAAAGTTGTGGAAAACCAGCCAATAGAAAAATTGCACACAGGTTTCCACCTAGTAGACAGAAGAGGAACAGAATTGCTTTAGTTCTACTCCCTATCAAAAACAACTGATTTTTTTCTTTAAAAAGGCATGTTCTTTACTTTGCAAAAAGTATGATTGAGAAAATAAGAGTCCTAATTAAAATTATTTGTAATTAATATTAGTATATTATCTACATAGATTAGCATTTTATTTGAGCTATTATTTATCTTCCTGCTTCTGGTTGTCTCAGCTCATTGTAACTGCAATTTTCATTTCCTATTCAACAGAAAATGGCAATGGGGGAAGGGCCTTCTAAGCAGTCCAGAATACAAAGAATGATTTTACTTCAAAAAGGTTGTCAGAATTCTTCCACCCTGATATATATCCACCTGCATATGCAAGAGTAAGCATAAACATTAGGTTACGGGATTCAATCAATTTTCTATTCTCAGCAGAGAAACACTGCTGATTTCCAAATGCTATGTTTTAAGATTATGAGACGCTTTATTAACTTTCAGTCCCTCTGAAATCAGTGTGGCTGTGTAAGGAACAAGTTAATATTAGTCTTTACCCCAGTTTCCTACCAACCTATAAAGCATTTCTGTTCTGGAGGCATATTGAGACCCATACAAATCAACCAACACTTCAGAAAATTCGACTCTATAATAAACGGGAATCCTTTTGCCCAGTATGCAGCACTGGCTCTATTTCTTTCCCCTCCCCCTTCTCTCCTCCTCTGACAGAAAGATGCATGAAACAATCAGGGAAAATCACCAGTGCTTTGGGACACTCCAAGACAGATGATGCAGCCTGACTAGGAAGAAGGGAAGGAAATAGAACAGCTCTCACAAACAAACAAACAAACAAACCAAAACCAAGCTCTGTTAAGGCTTTGTTTAAACAGCTAAAACATGGGCCTTGGGACATGAGACAAGGATTTGTCTTTTCGCACACTACTGGAAAAACTCAAATCTTTATACAGACATCATGAGACATAATTTGATTTCATTTTTTAAAGACCAAGGGTAATATAGATAGTTTACAAAGCAACCTTCTGTGCTCAAATTCAGCTTAGTGAATAAATGCAGTCAAGCAATTGATTTTGGATTTTAAAAGTCTTCTACAATTATTAGTAACCAAAGCTGTGTTTGTATCTTCTTGAAGGCAATGGGAATTTGCATTGGATTAAACTATAATCCACTGCACCTAACAATCAAACTATCAACACCCTTACTTCTCAACTAGGACCTCTCACGGTGAACTTTTAGGATTAGTAGGTGATTTGGGCATTCCTCCAGTGGCCTCTTGCTCTATATTTGGTTGTTACCACTTATCCAATGTGATAATTAGCTCAGTAATTGAATTTCTTCCTGAATTGCATTATTCTATGCAAAGCAAGTACAGGTCCTTCAGCAATTGCCCTAGAGAGAAAGTGATTGTGTTGGACTGTCTTCAGCTAAGTCTTCAGCAATTTTAAGATCAGCATCCTGCTTAGTTACTGAAATATCTATTTCATGCTCTTTTAATCCCCCATTTACATGGACACTGAGATAACCCACTGGTTTGTATAGCACTATTCATGTCATTAAAACTATTGCTTCCCTTTGCAAAAAGATTAAGTCACTTCCTATATTCCCTTTCCCAAACATAGTGCTTGGAAAGATCTCCTTCTCCCACTTCAGTTTCCCAATTTCCTTAGAAAGACAGAAAAAATGCTGATGGGGATTAAGCCAGTCTGGGGAATACAGAGAGTATGTTGAAAATTGGGTAAATTGAGGAAAATAAATAAATAAATCATTGCTGATTTGATGATGCTAAATAAATCATTATTTCCAGAAGATCAAAATAAATTTCCAGCTGTTCTATCTGCCTTGCAGCTGCTGAGTTTTACCCCAAAACACAAACTCAAGATTTCCAGGATTCCTGCTGTGTAGAAGAGGATCTCTACTTTGAAAGAGAACAAAACAAAGAAAAGCAGTTCCCCTCTGGGAGATGCAGAGATGCCTTTCTAGGGCTGATCCAAAGTTTTTCTTTTCTGTGTCCATTGAATTTTAATCCACTTTTCCATGACATCTAACAGGCAAATTTAACAGAGAAAAACTTTACTGTGCTGCAGCCCTATGATTATTCATGGGAAGCTGGAAAAAAAAATCTTCAGTATTTTCATGTGAATGCCTAATGCTGCTGGCTCCATAAACAAAGGCTCAGCATTAAAAACACAGTAGCAGTTGTCTCCAGTGTGAGGCAGGAGGAGAATGACATGGCACAATAAGCAGGCACCCAGCAATATCTGAAGGACACCAGAGGCAAAAACGATGGTATTAATTGGAAGGCAAAGGATACTGAAGTAGTTTTAAATCAATTTCATCTAAAACACAGAATGATTTCAGTGTGGATTTTTAACAGCAAGGTCTGACAGCCTCTTCGTGCTTAACCATGCCCAGGTTTTCTGGGCAGCTGCATGGAAGATACAGCCTGGGTTTAACTCACATTAAGAAGTCAAATTTTCTATTAAGAATGAAAGCAACTTCTCCTTCCTGATAACTCACTCTGATTTTTATTTTTCATGATTTCTTCTTCCTCCCCTGACTGGGCCATTGTTTCATATACCAACAATAAAAAATGGCTTTGATTGCGTACTAGGAAATTGGGGGAGGGCTAAGGTATAAAAAGTCCCAGTTGTTAAAGAGAGCACTGTTGAAGAATCCTTTTAAAACACAGAAAGGTCTTATTATCAACAATGCTTCCTGTTCTTAGAGTTTCTTTAATTTCTTAAAAAGATTTTTATAACAGATTTTGAGAACTTCTTGGGTTTATTTGGTCTTCTTTGTGGTTTGTTTATTTATTTAATGTTTTGAAGATATTGGTTTGGTTTTTTGGTTGCTATTGTTTATTTTAAATAGGTGTTAAAACTGCAACTCATCTGCTGAGATACGACTCGGCATGTTTATTTGGCATTCTCCAACACCTGTCTGGAAGTTTCTGTACTTCTGCAGCAAGCGGGATGAAAATTCAAGATGTGAACTTGAGATCAAGAGCTGAGTGCCCAAACATGGGTTAAACAGCCCACCTTAGTGCACTGACATTCAAAGGTTTAGCTGGGGAATTCACCTCTTATTTGTAAGCCAGGTGATTTAAGCATCTGTGTACTTTAAAATATTCACTAATGCTTTACTAAAATGTCATCAGCATTCCTGCTTTTGTCTTATTTAGCTACTGTGCTACTTAATTTCTTTCCCCTTTTCTAAGTACGCTTTTTCTTTCAAAAGGCATTTAGTGACTGTCCTCAGATATTTTATGCTAAACAATACAAGAAGGTTTGTAAGTGGAAAGATTATGTCAGCTGCACAGAGATTTTTGTGCTCATTCTTGCCTAAGTGAAAAAGCTCTGGCACACTGACATTCCTGTAAGGATGGGGCTAAGCACAGGACTCTGCTTCACAGCTGGACCTCGCTGTCTGCAGTTGAAAGAAGTGCTTTTAATTTAAAAGCAAATGTGTTAATTACATTACACAAAATCATGTATCTGAAATAGTACAGATGAGTGTTGTTCCTCTGTTTTTCCCATCATGAGCCAACACAAACATTATAAGAAAGGTCCTACACTGTGCCCAGCCCTGGGCGCAGAGCTCCACAGGACTGATTCCCTTGGGCTCTGCACTGATGGGACCATGGGTGAAGCAGCAAAAGCCTGAGAAACTGCAAGGAGCAGGAGAGTAGAAAGAAGGTGATGAGAAATATCCTGGTGAAGTTTTCCCCAGAAAGAGAGAGCGAGAACAGACAAAAAACAAAACCAAAACAAATGTTGGGAGCTGCTGCAGCAAATGACACCAAGATGTTTTTCTCCTTTACTCCACACAGAGAGACACGTTGTTTAAACATCATAAAAGGCGGAAAGGATAACAAGGCATTTCAGAATTCATTCTTGATATTCTTTACTGCTGATAATAAAGTGCTTTCGTGCTTTTTCAGTGGGTAA
The DNA here is from genome assembly GCA_013397895.1 of Origma solitaria. NCBI lineage: Eukaryota > Metazoa > Chordata > Aves > Passeriformes > Acanthizidae > Origma > Origma solitaria. The sequence goes on from VZRL01000787.1 coordinate 548,207, forward strand.
TATTAAAATAGCATATATTTAAGATATTTTAATTCTCACTTTCAGACTCAAGGTGACTGTTTAATAAAAAAATTAGAAGGTAGAAGTGTCAAGAAAGTACGAGGAAATACAAGACTAAGACAAAGACTGATCTTCCAAAGAAAGCCCATATCAGAAATATTACTTTAGCTCACTTACAGGGTTTTCCATATTTGTATTTCTCACCAAAAGATGAGAGGAGACAAAACAGAAGCCAACCAAGCCATTCCAGTGCTGCAAATCTGCAAGTGCAGCATGAGTGACACTACACTGAAGAGCAACAAAAATCTTACTGCTACTGTGCAATTGTACAAAATCCAATCTAAAAGAAGGATAACTCTCAATTCCTCTGGGTTTTTTTACTGCAAGGACTGTTGAGAATGTTAATAATTTACAGCATTCATTTTGGTATCCTCTACAGTACTCTTCAGACTGAAAACATCTCTGATATTTTGAGAGCAAACACTGCTAGTCAAAGGACTTTAAAAGAAAAAAAAAAAAATCCCTCTAGCTTTCATCCAGTATTTACCTAGACCCAACTAGCACAAAGTTTCAGAGGCAATTCTCAGGGGCAATGGTGACACAATTCTGCATTTTGCATTATCTCAGACAGAAGCGATAGTTTACATTTTGCTCTTCTAAGCCCCAAGGCAAGCTGGGTCCAGTGCACACCCTTGTACATCAAGCGATAACCAAGAGCTGAGCATGCTGCAGCATGAACTATTCCCTGCAGCTGTCTGTACACAACGCATCTTATCACCTCAGTGAGAATGATTACACTTGCTGAACATCTCCATGATCTCAGCTTTACCAGTTTTCACATTTTGACCAAAGTGGATTGAATAAGAATTTCCTTGAATGGAAGGTTTGAGTTTAGTGCTCCGAACCTCAGCTTGCCCTTAAATGTTTGATTCAGTTAAATCCAAAAGAGGACGTGATCTACATTATCCAAGTGAATGGGATGAACACTTGCTGAGAACACTTATTCTTATGGAAATTCAGTCAACCCATTTCAAGGGGTTTCCCATATTCGACATGACAGAAATTTCGTGAGTTAACTTGATCTCATCAGATTTACATAATTTGGAAGCTAATGATTAGAAGATTAATGATTATAAATCTTGAGCGCCACTCTATACCCACATAAGTCCCTAAAATATTACATGCGTGCTATTCCTGATGGGACTCCATTCTCGTCTATCATGTCCTGTTGCTGCCTTCCTTTTCAAACATATTTAAAAGCCCTCCTCTATCAATGCTTATGATTTCTTCTCCTCTATAGGTCTGATTTCCTGCTTACCAATGTCTGTTGGGTTACCCCCTCAGATATTTCACTGCATGCCTTTTCCTTTTTGCCCACCCACCCCTTTCCCTTTCCATTTATCCCACTTATGGTTTTGATCTCTACTTGTGTTCCTCCTGATCTCAGCATGCATTCCCTTTCTGATGTCTCCCTTCTGTCTTTGCTCTGTCCTCTTAGAATGATTCAGTGAATTGCAGTTGTGAATGCATCTTTTACTCGGCAGAGCACTGAATCAGAATACATTCCCAATTAATTATCACACATATGGCTCCTATTTAATTAGCCTCAATTTGTTTTATTGACTGCCAGGGGCAAAAACTGAAGAAGAGATGTTACCAGTTAAAGAGATACTGCCAAACAGTTAAACTACATCTTGGAATTTTGTATAGCATCCCTTGAGTGTGAAACTCTAGGCAACTCCAAAACACCTATTTTAACACCAGACCTACTTGATTAAAGGTGCCTGGTTTTCCTTGCCCATCCTTTCTCACGTTTTCCCAGCTCAGTATGACTCCACACGTGCAGTCGAGTGATGAGGTGAAGGCTGGGTTGGAGAGGAGGTGCTACAGCAAGTGGCCGAAGGGGCACACATGGTCCCTTGCCCTAGAGAACATCACAGCTCAAGACACTGAAGGGAAGGCAGTTTCTTTCAGCCTGGGGCTGTACTTGAAGCAACACCTCCCACACCTGAATGCTGTGACTTGGTCACTCTACGAAGCTCTGCATTGAAAGGGATTAAAGACTCCCAAACCAGGCAAGCATTGCAGGTGCATGTCCGTGGGCAGTGCTGGTGGTGTGCAAGATGGAGAGTGGTTAGACACCAGAGCAGGGAGCAGACAGGGAAGGGTCTTGAGAAGACAGTCAGATGAAAAAGCCTAATGAGTAACATGTAATTTCAGAAAGCTCATGAAGAACTAAGGCTGAAGTACACACAAAGATGTTCTTTGTTCTTCAAACATTTTGGCTTTCTCTATTCTCTCCCCCAGTGCCAGAACCACGGCCACAAATGCCCCTGGAGAACAGGGCACAACTTTCCAAAGACCAGTTTACACTCATTGTTTAAAGAGAGGAGCATGTTTTTCCAAAAAAAATAATCACCTCTACTGGGAAATCTGCCAATCTTAAGGGAAGAGCAACAAAAGCAAAATAGCAGCAGCTTGCTAACCTTTCAGCTTTTGCACCCCACCAGCCAGGGAGTGCCACTTACGAATGCATGAATGCTATACTCAAGGATACCAAGTGAGGCCCAAGCATCCCTCAGTACAGGCTGTAATACACCAGTATAGGCTGGATTCTCACAGATCTAAGCACCTTTGAAGTTTTCAGAAACACTCACCAAATTCAACATGCTTTGTAAATAGGACCAGTCAGCCCTTCTGATTAGGGGACAACACACCAAAAATTCGGATTAAAAACCATTCACTCATTGGAGCTATTTGTTTTGGCTTGTAAATCTCATGCACTAATAAGCACCCATTTTAGGTTCATCTATTTGCTGATACTTACACTATTTTGCAGAGTCCTAAATTAATTCAACTCTCAATAAAAGCCTGGAGGAGCCCTGAGGCCAACTCAGAACCATGGCCACCAAAGGGGCCAGGATTCATCAATGAGTAATAGCTGTGAACAAAGGCACTAGGAACCTCAGTTCACTCCAGAGTAAAGTCATGCAACTGAAATACAGTGCTTCTTTCTGGTCAGTTCATAAAAATGGTATACAAACAGAGAAAGCCAGGGAGAAACACAAAAATTAGCAGAGAAATAAAATCAATTCGGAAGAAAATAAAACAATTGCAATGGACAGTAAAACTCAAGGCTACAATGTGGCTTTCAGACCAGGTAGCTGGAAATATTCAAGAAAGTTTGAACCCTAAGTACATTTGAAACCTAAGTAGGGCAGTGACAGTAGTTAGAACATAACATAGCTGAAATGGCATTTGAGGACATAAGGCAAACACTAGCTCCTGTCTATTAGGGGAAAAAAGCTGAAGTTATGCTATAATTGTTGACTTCAGAAGTTAATGTACCTTTCTTTTAAGTATTGACTATAAATCAAAGTTCAAGCCGTTACTGAACTATAAACATCTGCTACAATTGTTCCTCTGTAAACATCACTACTATGGAGGTCTAAAAACATGTGAAAAATCAAACAACGCAGCAAGAAAAAGACTAAGAAAAAAAGAAATCCAGTCCTAAAAAGAACTTGAAAGGTCTGAGTGTTCAGATCCCAAACGAGGCCCATGGACAGTTATGGGTGAATGACATTTCGTGTTTGGAGCAGGGGTTTTAACAGCTGTAACAGATGAGCAGGCTCACAGGGAAACCAGAGGCACCAGTGTGTGTTAAAAATAAGCATTTGGAAGACCTGTTATTTAATGAGGAGGGAGCAGACAGGTACTTTTCACAGCTCCTTTTCCCACACTTGTGAATAATGTGGGATCAACCAGAACTTTGTGTACACTGGGAAAGAAAACTCTTCCCATTCCACCTGCAGGCTGCCCATGATGGGCAGGTTAAGTGAGCTGGCAGGAAAAGTGAAGAAAAAGCCAACTGCACTACATCTGAAGCAGGGAAGGTTTTCCTCGCCCTCCATTCCCAGCTGCATTAACCCTCCAGGTGGTTATTTTCCAGACCACAATGACTGGAACAATAGCACAGTGATACACTTTTTAAAGAGCTGGAGAAAAGAAAGGCTTGCTCACATAGTCCCAAACACAGAGAGGCATCCTGTAATGCCAGTCTGAGATAACTGGCAATTTAATTACAGCCTCTTTAGAGACACCTAATTAATTCAGTTATACCGCACTGTAATTCATTCAAGGCACTTCAAAGCAAATGCAAGCTGTGCCTTACCCAAAAATAGGCACTGAACCAGAAGAAGAGAAACAGGAAGGTGCAGTAGAGACAAGCAGCTTGTAAACAGTGAAGTCTCCAGATTCCTGGTGGCACTTTGCTGTTTGTGGGGACGGGTCACAGCTGCAGCAGAGAACAGGCTGTTCCACGTGATCCAGCTGTTAGACCCACTGGGGAACAAAAGTAAACTTCCTACTCTGTTCTGTCATTGTCACATCCAAGATACAAAGCAAGATAGGGAGGAGAAGGACAGAGTCAGGCTGCAGTGTGGCAAAGTATTTGAGAAAAAAAAGCAGAGCAAAGGAATTGAACAATAGAGCTCGGACAAACACTTTATGCTTTAAAGTGCCTATACGTTAAACAAGATTTACTGCTATTTCCTTTTCTCTTTCTGACATCTACAGCCTAATCATTCCAACAGCTGTGAAAATAAGGACTAGAAGAGCACTCTTCAAACTGGAAAGTGAGACCCAGGTCCATGGCTGGACAAAACCAGTGCCACAGCAAGCTTTTCTTTGTTGAAAAAAAAAACCCACCAAAAATAACAGAGAGAAAGGGCGAGAGAGAGAGAGCAGCCCAACTTCTCATTTTACACCCCTCTCATTTCAACAATAGTAGCAGCAAAAGCTGCAAAACTGTGATTGCAAGAGTTCTTTCTTATTCACTTTCATTAATGCCTTATTTTTTTCTTTTTATTAGTCAGCCTTCCTTTTCCCTTCTGAAAGATCCCTGACCTCAGTGATAGATTGGTGCACTAGGCTCTGCATGCAGTGAGTACCAAGGGGCACACTAAAAACAAACAGCATCTGCTGATTGCAGGGAAGAACACCCATGCTCTGCACACACCACAAGAGCACAAACAGGCACAGCATGAGTCCTGAATTTTGAAGAGCCTGTTAGGAATTTCACAGCTTGCACACTATCAAAACAAATCCCTTTTTCTTTTTTTACCCACTGTAGTTCCTTCAGCTCCTTGAAAAAAATAAACAAGCCACCATTTTAATTCTCCAAGACTTTCAGCTCCAGCTTGCATCATCTAGAGTGGTAGAAGCTCAGTCACAGAAACCTGAGGATTCAAACTCCTCTTTAGCCAGCAGAAAGAGTGGGACTAAAAGAAACCTGGAAACGCAAGATACCTGTGTGTGCACTCAGAAAACACCAGGTAGGCACTACCAAACTACCACTTTAAGGAACAGATGGATCAGTTGCTCAGCACTCAGACTACTGGCCTGGTAGCCCTGTTCTACTAATAAATATGGTACTCTGAACTTGCTGAAGTCCAAAGTTTCAGCTCTGGATTCACTCTACCAAAAATGAACCAGATTTTTTTTTCTTCATCTAGTTTCAGACTGCTGGCCCGAACGTTATGCAAAAGTAATTTTTCCTTAAGCGAAGCAACAATGAAGTTTCCTTGACAGCAGAGAAGTGTGTGAATACTGATGAACAGAAATGACGATCTAAGAAAGCAATCTAATTTATCACTTGAAAGAAAAACAATTTCAATATCTAGACTGTTTGTCAAAATTTTTTTGTTATCCCAATTAAGAGATTAAATTATTTTTAAAAAACCCTAGAACTGACAATATCTAACTTCATATAAGTGTAAACGAATTATTTGTAGCTAATACGTAATGATTTAACGTAGTCATCAATATAGCAAGGAAGTGCTTGAAAATGAGTATGCAAAGCAGGCAAAAAAAAGGCTATATAAAGTACACTGAAGGTAGCTTTCCCCTGGGCAAAAGTTCCTGTCAACAAGCAGTGAGTATGGAAACAGCAAACAAAAAAGAGCTTCTGCTTCATATGAACTCATCTCAGACCACACTGCAGTGAACCTGTGACTTTCCATGAATACCCTGAGATGAACTTGGGGAAATTGCCAATGCACTCCAAAAAGGAAATCTGTATACCAACTTCCCCATCTGTTTGTTCTGTTTTGTCTTATATAACCTTAAAACTCAGTGCACATCTGGCTGTAAGGAACTGCAGCCCAAAAACAGGATAGTGCAGGAGCCAGAACAACTTTCTATTCCAGCTCAAGTTCCTGATCCTATCTAACTCCTCAGACACAAAAGAAAGCAATTATGCCATCCCTTTGAACTTTTAGATGTTGAAAGGTCAAGATTCAATGCAGTACGGCAAGGCCCATTCAGTTCATTCAATTATTTGAAGTATTTTGTAGAAAATTTCCTTATTCTTAATATAAAATTACTCCTTTTCCTTGCCTTTTTCTGTCTTTTCACAGTGTCCTTTTAATAAACCAGGAGTTTTTCTGTCCAATTCTCACTCATTCTGGTTAGTTCCTCATGTGAAATGGAAGTAGGACAAAGCAGAATCAGAAGTACTAAAGACAAAATGAATACAAATTTCGGAGGAGTCATTACATGTACATATGCTGGGATGCCACAGGTTCAGACAAAGACTTATTTCACTTTGATGACAATCAGAATCTTCTACAAGGCTGTTTTCTACTTCTGAAAGGTTTTCGAGAGGTAAGCTTGTGGTTTTCGTTTTAAGTGAGATCACAGAAGAGACACTAGAATTTCTAACAAGCAACAAAGCCTGACTTTTTACGAAGAGTAACGTGATCCTTCAGGTTGAAGACAAAGTTGTAGTTGCTGCTTAGTTTGAAGGGACAAGCAGGGGTGGATTACAGTACTAAAAGGGTTTGGGTTTTTTGCACTTGGGGTTTTACAGTTTATGGATAAAATAATTACCTGGCTTTGCAAAACTATTAGCAGCAACTTCTTCACTTCCCTTAGTGGGAATCACAGATAGCCACTACTGATGAAAACAAGACACACACCCCCCCCTTATTTAAGTATTAAGTATCAACCCTTTTTTTATATTTCCTGTGAATATCTCCTGTTCATTTTGTATCAAAATATTAGACAAACCGAAAGCAAACACAAATGACCCCCTCTATTTCCTTTGACAATAACCTGGAGACTTGAGACTAATCTAATTATATGGCAGTGATGTGCCTTCAACAGAGTTTGCTTCTCTAACTGGTACCTAGAAAGGGACCTACATTTTACTTCAAAACGCTCTGGTTGAAGTAAAATGTAGCAGATGTTAAAATCCTCACTTCCTACTTAACGTTTTTCGAAGTTTCCATCCAAAAATGTATGGTTGTCTGTGGGATTAGTGGCAGCTTCCTGCCTCTCCATAACTGCCCTCAAGTTCACTCCCTTGAAACAATAAACCTGTTGACCCAGGAAAAAAAGACGTGTCAGAGAGAATTTTGTTAAGATCTAGTCCCAGCAATAGATCTTAACAAACTGAGTACAAAACTCAGTTCCCCTCAAAAGGTATCCACAAATCTCATCACATTCAGAAACAAATACAAAGCTACGCTATACTTGACTTTGTCTGACTAATTTCTTTATAGGTGAGTACATATTCACTCACTGACACAAGTCAAAATGCAACAAAATAAAACTCCTCAAACTAAACAGACTCTTTTCCCTAAAGGACTGAAAATTACTCACTGATTTCTAATTTTGAATTCTCTTGAGGTACTCAGCTACACCAGGAGCACTAACACAAGAGGTGTGGTAAGGTTCTCACTGGTGCAGCCATGCCCTGATTTGGCCAATGCAATTTTCACTTTGTGCCTCGCATCACTGCTCTGCAGCTACAGCTACCTGCTGCATCCCACAGGGCAGCATTTCATCAGGCTAGTTAGTATAACATGTATTTATGCAGTCTGACTGCTAGTGCCAACGGCTTCACAGATGCAGCTGCTAGCACGAGCTAGCAAGACAAAAAAGGCTGACAATTGGGAGTGTTACTGCTTTTTTTCATTTTCACAGCTTCATTACTGTATGCCTGTACAACAAACGCAACACAACACCTCATCTGTAACATACTGATAATTGTTTAAATACATTTTCAGAAATAACCAAATAACCATGAAAAAGTAAAACACCAGAGACAAGATTCAAGGATTAACCTCTCATGCCCTAATTTAAGGATTACCTTTGGAAACAAAAATACCACCAGGAATGAAAATAATGAGAGTAAAACCTTTACAAATAACAAGAGTAGAAATTTTTGAATAGTCTTACTTGTAGTTTTTCTCCCAGAACTTGATTGGTCGTGCGTATGATGCGATAAAGATGACACTACCCAGAAATGGACTCAGTGGTGTAGAAAAGACTGAAGTGGCCAGAGTTTGAAAAAAAAGCATAGCAGAGTCTGAAAACTGCAAGTTAAGGTAACACAAAAGATTTCATTATACTTTAAAAACGTTGAGGCAGCTCTTTGGACCATTTTTTTTTTCTGCTTGTTTTGGAAGGCCCTAGTACATGGAGAAACTATGCCTTTATACTACAACCTGCTGGTTTAACATCATGTTTTCACATTAATTCTTACTGACAATTATATAAATCATGCTGACCAAAAGCTAAAAAATGTTCAGCATTCCATACTTTTTGAAAAATATACGAAATGAGAAGGCAAGGACGAGAATAGTAAATATCACACATAAACATCATAATGAATGCCTGAATCCATAGTTTACTTCAAATGGAAAGCTGTATTTCAGACTGCTGGCAAGTAAGTTAGGAGATGCATAAGGATACTGAAAAAGATGCAAGTTTAAAGGAACACAATTAAATAAATGCAAGCAAATAAAGTGTTAGGCTTAAATTCTTCATTAATTCGTACTACATCCCTGAAATTTAAGGAAAAAGTTGTTGGAGACCAGTTGTCATTCCTTAAACCTCTCTTGGGAGGGAGGTGAAAAGTAAAGAAGCCACGAATTAAGGAACTGCTATCAAGGTAGAGTGATCAAGTGCATCTCAAACTAAATTTCAGGTAAAATCACCCAATAACCACAGCCTTTTAGCTTACCCCCTTATAGAAATATACTGTATGAGTGTCCCACAATCCCTGAGACTTCACCAAAAAAAAATTCAACACGAGAAACATCATTCTTGGTACAGCATTTCCATAAAAAGGCTAAATCCCTGTTTTCAAAGCCATTTGCAAAATCTAGAAACAAGTATTTGCCAAACGATATCTTTCTAATCTCTCACCCTTACTAAAAGACAGTGGACTGTAACAGTGTCCCTGTGCATTAGAGAGACTGAAAAATTAGTTGTCCTGAGACTTTAAAGATTAAAAAAAGTGACAGAGAGCACAGAGCAGAAAGCAAGTGCATCAAAAAAGTTAAGCTGTCACATTACACTGTAGACATAACCAAGCACTGGCTGTGAAAGATGAACAAGTATTTACAAGTGTCAGATAAGGGAAGGAGGCATGGGAGCTGAAGAGAGAAAAAGAGAACAAAGAGGACAGATAAGGACAGCAAATCAAGTTTTTTAAAGTGGGTATTAATACCATGATTGATTTAAAAATTGCCACCATCATAAGCTAAGACATTTCACACTCCATTGTGAACTGTTTATGTTTAGACAAAATCAGTAGCAACGGGGTTTTTTTCCTGAAAGACATCACGCTCTACTAAATTGATGGTAGAAAACATTTCCCATTTGATTTGTGAAAAGTGATTTTAACTATTTCATATCTGTATGTCATGAGAGCAAGCAGCAGCATCTGACTCTCTTACATTATAGTTAATGTGTGCAGTAGGCAATTATCTGTCATTGGGGTTTTTTTCATTTGAGGGTATTCAATTTGTTTGCATTATATTTTTTGTTTTGGTTGTTTTTTTAACCAATGCTTTAATTATGTCTAAGTAAAAAAGAAGTGTCAAAATGTAGGCATACTTTCTTACAACATGACCCAAGCCAGGTTTCCTGTGTACCATCTTTGTTAGCCAACATTGTCTAGAAGCAGAACTTGTTCCTTTGTGAATAATGGATTTTTTTTCCTAACACAGCCAAAATCAAATTTTGAGAACAAAAAAACCCAAAGCTAAAAACTCTTCAACATGAAATAGAACATTGTCTTTGAGGATTAATTCTTGCAATTTAAAAATCTGTTTTAATTCAAACCAGCTTCAAAACAAGTAAGTGGAAGACTGACATATTGAAAATCTTCCACCCCCTTCTTTTAACACAAAACTATGCAGTAAGGCCAGTCCAAATCCTCTGTTTCTCAAAACCCACATTTTTACTTGCAATTACTAGAGGCCCCTTCCAGGCACACAATCACTTAGAAGATGGGAAAACTGAGTGTCACAAGGCTCCATTTTCTGATGCTAGAGTTGTAACCCTGAAACAACCAAAGCAGAAACTCCCCTAAACAGGATAATTGCAACTACAAGCCCCTGGTTTGTTTTGGGTTTTTTTTTTTTCCAATTTACAGTTCACTAATTAGGTAAAATCATCCTTTGAACTACAAACTACACTGACTTTCTCAGTGTGCTGATATTTATAAATGCATAACCTCATCTTAACCTTTTAAATACTAGAAAGTGAAGTTGCAGATCCGTCCTCAAATCAAAAGCCCATTCCCATTCCTGGTCTTTTGGGATTCAGAGGGACTTTGAAGAGCCAGCCTAGTCTATCTGGCAGCCACAAGCAGGATCAGCTAAACCTATATGACTCCTGACAGATACTCATCTAAATTCCTGAAGATCTCTAATGGTGGAGACTCTACAACCTCAACCAGGAAAAGCTCCACACGCGCTGCCCTTCATGCCCTGCGCGCTGGACTCAAATGCATTAAAGCATGCTGAACTGCTCACATCACTGAGCTCTGCAGCAAAAGCTCACCCAGGCACTTTGAAATTTAAAAATTTACATCCTGTGTGCAGAAGTGATTGAAGCAATTAAGAGCCACAAATAATTAACTCTGTAAAGAAATGGCAGGTTTAGTACCTCTGCAAACCACAACATGCATTCATCATTACTGTTTGCAAGGTTATGATAACAACAAATAAAATTACTATGCAAAGAGGCAAAGTTATTGCTGTTGTGGGAATATTAACTTCAGCATTTAACCAGTATCTTAATTGCAACATTGCCTTAGAAGACAGATTTGCATTGACAAAGCATACTATAAATATAAATAATAAAAAGCTAGGCTAGATCACTTTAGCAATAACTCTGTAAAGAAACAAAGCTCTGGTTTAACTACTTCCCATTTTGCAAAATTTAACTGGCATTTTTATCAAGAGAGAAGTTATCACTGCAGAAAATATTTGTGACCAAAGGGACACTTTTTAAATACAGTCTTAGTTCTTAAATGTTTTGCTAAATAAATTCATATGCACTTCCCCAACAGAGATGAAAATATTTTTTTTGTTGTGAAATTCTGGAAAGATTTTCTACAAATAGCCTAAAACTCTTAGGACAGATCACTGCTTTTATAATGCTTTCCTTCTATAAGTAGAAAATCTCAAGCTTTCCCTCTGGGAGTTATTCTGTGTGCACTTCCCTCTGTCTGAGGCTCCCATTTATTCTTCCTATCTAGAAATGTAAGCACTGTTACTCAACATAGCAAATGTTTCACAGCAAAGAGCAGAGGGAGGAAATCACTCAAGGGAAAAAAAAACAAACCAGCCCTGTGGGATGAAAGGGACAAAGACCTAAGTGTCTATATCTAATAAACAGTACAAAGTAAACTCTTCAGTAGGTCTGAACTAAAACCAGTCTGTCAACCCTTCTTCCACAACTTTGGTTAGCAGGGAAGGAAGAAATTAAAAGTTAGTACCTGGTAATGCCTTAGATGTCAATAAAGGTAAATTTGTTCATTTAAAATGTTTAATTTTTTACTATATTTTTCTGTATTCAATCAAGTTTCTAACTGAATTTGACTTCAAACTGAATCATTGTTCCAAAAACTCAATATACATTTTTAACTCTACAGACATCTGGGGGTCACTGAACTCTGTTTTACTCCCCATATTCACAAACCCTGGAGACAGCCCTGGAACAGGCACCAAAACAGACTGCTTCTGAAGGACTGCTTTGGTGTTGACAAATATATATTGTTACTCATAAAACAGAGTGGAAATGTTAAAAAAGAGAATGCTTCTCAGCACCCCAATGAAAAATTTAAATTAAAATGTAAAAGTCTAGCTGCTTCTGAAACTGAAAATAAAAATCATGACAGTTGCAGCAGAAATTGGCTCACTGAAATGAATTTGTATCTGACATACCAACTAGAAGCAACTGAGAAAGAAACTAATATTTGAGAGCTCAGTCAGCCATAAACCCAGCAATATGTCTGTCACAACATTTCTTTCTGAATTTATCAAAACTTGGTGCTGAGGACTGGGGAAGTAAGTGATCTGCAGAACATGGCTTGTTAGGAATAAACACACCACTTTGAGTCAGAGTTCAGTTTCCCAGTTTCAGATCCTATGCAGTCAAATAAAATAAGAAGAGAAAACTGTTTCTCAGAAGATGTTCCAAGCATTTTTAAAGTACCTAGGAATTTCAAACCTTGTTCAAACACTGTAAATAAATTGCATACGTGAAGAGGAATTTAAGAATAAAGAAAAACAAATTTATAAAGGATATGAGGTATTGCAAAGAGCTGAGCGAAAACATGGAACGATGATCCCCAGGCAATCTGCCAGGGAGCAATGTATGTCATGATGAACTGCAACTTCTGCAGGAGGTCCCACAGCTGAAAAAAAACAAAAAAAGAAAAACATGGTCACTTTTTAGGCACTGAGACAATTTCAAAACTATAATCTGAAAGAGACCCTTAAAAACTGTGCCCTGGAAGAAACATGAGATATTATATTGTATTACTAGCTTTCATGGGTATTAAGGCCTTACTTTAGTAAGGCATAAAAGCATATTCTTCATTCAAAATTCAAACTTGCAATGAGGTACATTTTTAACCACGACACTGAGGTAGTTCCCAGATTACCTTTCAAAAGTATGTCTGCTCTAATTAGAAAGTGGGAAAACAGGTTCTGATATTCACTGACTATATATGACCGCAAGTCAGACACTTACAGGAGAGGAGACTCCAGGAGAAATTGGATATAGAGAAGGGAGAAAGTTCAATGTGTGACATGTGTGGCTCTGCACATCAAAATCAGACTTATTTCTCAAGAACACAGCATTCTCATTTGTTGACTCAGTGGGAGAAGCCATCATGATGTAAGCATATGCATGGCATTAATCATTAATTTTAGCTGCATTTTCAAGACCATTGTACCGTAAAAAACATTGCATAAAAATGAGCTTTTATTGTTGTGCAGTACAAACTGAAAACCACAATGAATTTACTTTTGCTTCCTGTAAAATATGCTTGGTGCTGCAACTAGCAGTTTCTGATTCAAGAATGATGTGCACTTATTCCCTGGAATACATTTTTTTACCCCCCTCCCCATCATTTCTCTTGGCACCAGGCCAAAACAGATCTTATGTCTCATCTATTGCAGAGTGGGCTCCTGACAAACTGTCGGGAAAGATTTGGACATCAATAGACATTAGTGCTCAACACACACAGAAGTTGACAGTGAAACAGGAGTACATGCAATATTTCATGCTCATATAGCAAATATATGTTGAATTTCTTAAAATTTTTTTTTTTTTTGAGACAGTGAAAAACAAGATTTTGCCAACATCCTGAAAGATACTGAGGCTGTATCAACACTTGTACGATAAAATGCTTCCAGGGAATGCTCCCAAGCACTGACAAAGTGCATATTTTTAAATTGCTAGAAAGGTTCTGGTCTGGCCCAGCTAACACAGTTCCAAGCAATCGCCAGGAATCCTTTCAAATGAAAACCCTCCATGGTTCATTTCCAGGTGGCAAGTCCACACCTCCACCTTGTGTACCAGCTTCTCCATGAATTGTAGCAAATAATTGCAAATTAAAGGTGAGGGAAGTAAGAATGACTCATGGCATTGACCTGTTTTGGTCTTTGTGCTACAAAAAGATCAGAGCAGACGCTAACTCACAATCAGTGTCATGCCAGCTCCAGTAGCAAGTAATAAACCCCCCAGTCGAGATGCAAGCAGTGCTTCACACACTTTCTTTGCTTTGGCATGACTCAAGAGCAATACGCAAAGTATAGATTATACTGCCTTTGCACAGATATGCTATTTAAAGCCAGAAAAGCCCTGACAGAAACAAGCTGTTACAATCCCTTGAAGGCACAGCCTGGTTACCCCTATTTAGTTTGAGAAACTCATATCTTGCTAACTTTGTTTTCTGTCAAAAATACTACACGTGACTTGTAAATTACAGCATTAAAGTAGGCAAGTAAAACTGAACTGAAACTCAAATGGACATTTATTTATTTGTATCTTATTTAGCAGGTTGTGGGGTTGATTTGTTTTGCTTCACTTTTATTTATCTGAAACATCACAATGAACAGCTGGAAGAAAAGTTTTATCTGCAGAAAGATTTAAGTGAAGGGCTGGAAAAAAGGCTAATAACTTGCATTTGAAACCTCAAAAATTCAAAACTGCAGCACAACCCAGTGAAGTTCTGCCTGGTACAGATTGAAATCACAAAGGCATAAATCACCCCAGCTATGCTCAAAGCATAGAGTTCATCAAAAGGTTTTAAAATCTCAAATAAAATTCAGGTTTTGCATTTGCTAGGAAACCAAATCCAGGGGGACACACTTCTGGCTACTTGTTCCAATACATAATTTTTAAGTGCTCTTTATTTTTCCAAATTCTTCCGAAACAGGCCATGGAGCCCAAGTTCCCTGCTGCATCTAACAAGTCCTGCTACTTCTGCATTCACCACGGCTCAAAGTTGTTGCTGTTTCTTTCAGCGCTTGCCTCTTGGCTAACACTCTACAAGACAGGCAAAGGAGCTCATTTCCATTCACAAGAACACGAAGCAAGAACACTTCAGTGAACTTCTCTTGGTTTTTGAAAGCCTTAGACACCGCACTTAAAGCCTGGAAATGTGTGATTTTCAAGCTACTGCTTTCATTAAGAGCTGTCAAGAGCCTCTATTACCTCTTAAATCCCTGCTTCCAGGGCATGTTCTGCAAAACGCCTTCAGGGTAACATGCCACTAGCATTTTACATCTCTAACTATAATTGCTAAAGGTGATGTCATCTAGCAATTACGACATTGAGATTTAGGAAAGGAGCACTTGGCTTTATATTTTCTCTTTTTCATTTCGCTAGAACCGTCTGAAAAACTATTACTCCTTATCAGTTTTATCCAATTTGCAATATACTTTGTCCTATATCTCATAGGGGAACTCCAGGGATTCACAGAGCTTTTCTCACAGAAAGAAGCTGAAGCTGCTAAAAATTGCCTTTACAAATAGGGGAGGCTGATTCTCAGAAACAGCTATTCTTGTATTTCAACTACAACTAGCTGAATCTCAGCCTTCAGTAATCTGAAGACATGAGCCAAAGAAGAAAACCTTCATCTTTCTTAAATTGTCAGAAACAATACAGAATGAATTAGAAAGAGAGAGAAAAGCCAAAGTCTATCTGGAGCTGAACCTGGTGAGGAAAGTAAAAGGTAATAAAAAGGACTTCTACAGGTGTATTGAGAGCAACACACAGACTGGAAAAAAAAAAAATCACAGGGACCCACTGACAAATGAGGCAAGGGACTTGGTGACAAAGGGAAGGCCAAAGTACTCAATGCCTTCTTTGCCTTGGTCTTTACTGGTAACCCTGAGACCTGTGAGGAAGCATGAAGAAATTGAGACACTCTACATAGCAAAGGGTTTGTTAAGGGCACATTAAACCAAACTAGGAAAA
Source organism: Origma solitaria (assembly GCA_013397895.1). NCBI lineage: Eukaryota > Metazoa > Chordata > Aves > Passeriformes > Acanthizidae > Origma > Origma solitaria. The sequence goes on from VZRL01000787.1 coordinate 564,002, forward strand.
AACCACTTCCATGGGACCTGATGGGACACGTTGGGCCTTCTGTGAGTCTGTGAAACATTCAAATCCCCAGCAGAGTTTTGTTTGGATGAGGGTAACAACTTGCCCCTGAGGGTGTGAGGTGTAACAAAGAGGGAACCTTCTCATCTAAAGTGAACATGAAAAAAAAAATAATCTGTGCTGACTTTTAACCCTCTTTTTATAACCATTTCATTACACAAATATAAAAGATTAATTTTTATTTAAGACTTCTGCATCCCAATTTAGAACTATTTATAAAAGAATATTTGTATTAAGCCTTATTAGATCTTCAACATTTTCTACAGTTCAATGAGCAGAAACTATTATATGTTTACATATTATTTTAATATATGATTATATATTATTTAGGGGACATAAAAGTTCTTATATTCCTAGATACCTTTACTCATGTGACAGTTTTACACAGTAAACAGTTTTTAAAGTCTTTGATAAAGACTTTAAATTATCAGCATGTTCAATTATCAGCATGTTCAGTGACTTTAAACCAGCACATTCCCACTAATGTCAAGTGAAAGTGCAGAACATGCACCCATCTTTCATACTTATTTTACGTGGACACACATTTTATCTTAATCACCCTTAAGTCTTCTATGAGTTCTGAAGCCTCTACAGACTTCTGGTGCATCAGCAAGTAATAAACAAAGCAAAGGCAAAGACTTATCTTTCCAGACTTTCCTTTAAATCTGGTTATTCTTACTTAATCAAATTTAAGTACCACTACAAACTAGAAGTTAATGAAAATTAATTAACATACTTAAAAAAATAGAAGACTTGGGGAGTCTGAAACACCACCAAAATAGTATCACCTTTTCTCAGTTTGGTAGACTTCAATAAACTAGGCAGAGATTAACACCTGAATTTAAATAACTCAATATGAAATGGAGACTATGCAGTGCTTTCAGCTTTTGGTGGCCCTTCTCTATGTTTAGCATCTGTTGGGACTCTGTGTGGGAAGATTTCTTGGCAATACTGGGACTAAATAATGCATAAACATTAACATTTTCTTGCTAAATTTGAATATTTCTCTGTTAAAAAAAACCTGTGTATATATATAAACAGGTTTTAAACAAAAATAACTCTCATATATATATATAGCTATATGCTCTACATGCAAGCCAAAATTGAGAGATTAAAAAAGTTAAGTGCAGAAAGAAATAATTTCCATATTTGAACAGGTACTTCTTTATATGCCTCTTTAGATCCTGAGAACATGAGATTATTTGAACTGAGACTCTAAGAGGGGAATTTACTTTTTCACATTAAGCTAATTCTGGTCAATTGGTAGCTCCAACTCTTGGAATTAATTTCCAACATCTATTGGTATTTTTATTTTCTTTTGGTACATCAATAAAAATTAAGATACCTCAAGAGGGAAAAGTTGTATGCATGAGTTTATGAAATTAAACTTAGGTGGAATGATTTTACTCTTGTTCATGGCTTTGCTTTGCAAATCATTGACTTTTTGGTTTTTATTTAATACCATTCAAAACAAACTTCACCTATGAAATCCTACAAAACAAGATTTACTGGAAATACTGAAGAATTTTAATGTTATGTCTTAAGTCACTGTGACATTCTGTTGGTGTATTTGGACAGCTGTGTTTGAACATACAACAAATACTTTCCAGGCTGTCTTTATCTGCATATGCTTACAGACACTTGAAGACTTTATATTGTGAGCTTCAAAATCATTGTCTAATGCAATACATACAAGAGGATCAAAATATAATCAGTCCAAGTCTCTGATATCAAACCCTGGAGGAAAGAACATATTCCTCAAACACAGCATTCAGCACTTAACACTGACAGTGTTTAAAACAGGCGTGTTTTAAGCAGTTTGAGTAGCAAGCCTTGAAAGCCTTACAATTGAAGTTAAATGTTAACCAGATGTTAAGTATGATAAGGATTATGACAATGAGATGATGATAAAACCCAACATAGCCCTGGATCTGCTCATGGCAGATGCTGCTTCTTCCTACAGTGTCAGCTGATAGCAAGAGCTCAGGGAAGGAACCTGTGGCACCATAAAAAAACAACTCACAAAGGACAAGATTAGAGCTCATCAGCTTAATCTGCAGAGAGCCAGACAACAAGCAAAATAAATCAACGCAGCTGGGAGTTCACTCATCAGCTGTGCTGATCCAAGCCTTTTCAGCAAAGCCTCCATAGGCATGGCATCTGCCAACACTGTACCTTCCCAGAAATTTCCTTTTCTAAAGGACTGGGTCCATGCAAACCTCATATAGTTGAATGAAGCCTAGGTGCAAGGTCCTACAGCTGGGTTGGGGAAGTAACAAGCACAAATATAGGCTGCTTGGAGAATGGATTCAGAGAAGCCCTGAGGAGAAGAACTTGGAGATGCTGGTAGATGAGAGGCTGGACACGACCCAGCACTGTGCACTCACAGCCCAGAGAGCCAATTGTATCCTGGGCGGCATCCCAAGCAGTGTGGGCAGCAGGGTGAGGGAGGGGATTCTGCCCCTCTGCTCTGCTCTGGTGAGACCCCACCCACAGTGCTGCATCAGCTCTGGGGTCCCCAGCCCAAGAAAAACATGAATCCATTAGAGTGGGTCCAGAGGATGGCAAAGAAGACGATCAGATGAATGGAGTGCCTCTCTTACAAAGAACAGGCTGAGAGAGTTGGGGTTGTTCAGCCTGGTGCAGAGAAGGCTCCAGGGAAGCCTTAAAGCAGCCTTCCAGTACAGAAAGGAGACCTACAAAAGAGCTGGAGAGAGGGGATTTTTTTTAAAAGGGCACGAAGCGATAGAATAGTTTTTAACTAAAAGAGATTTAGATAAGGTATTAGGAAGAAATTCTTCACTAGGAGGGCAGGTACTGGAACAAATTGCCCAGAGAAGCTGTGGATGCCCCATTTCTGGGAGTGTTCAAGGACAGGATGGATGGGGCTTTGAGCAACCCGGTCTGGTGAAAGGTGTCCCTGCCCACAGCAGGGGAGCTGGAACAAGATGATCTTTAAAGTTCCTTCCAGCCCAAGCCATTCTATGATTCTGTGGTAAAAGTGGACATCAAAAAAAGCACAAAGTTGTGCACTGAAATACTCCAGCTTTCTCTTTCAGTGCCTGCATCAACACATCCAGAACAGGCCTCTGCCAGTGTGAGTGCACATGAACACAGTTCTCAGTGCACAGGGAGCCAGACTGACCCAGGGAGTGGGCATATATCTCCCTGCACCCTAAAGTGTATTTGTCCCATTCTAGAGAAAATACAAAACCACCAAAAAAGAGAGAAAGAAAATGTGATTAGGGAACAGAGTAAGGAACTAAGTTTGACAAAGAGGTCAGTGACAGAAGGCTAAGTGAAAAATCAATTAAACCATTCCTCCAATATTAAAAGGAAACATGAACTGTACAGTGTTAAGGAGTTAAGGAGTCTATGCAAAATACCACTGGGATTATCCTGTCAAATATCAGATGTAGCCTTGGGTATTTTATTCAGCAGAAGGGGTCTTAAAAGGGTTTATATGCCAGATATCAAAAGTTGAGGAAACAGTTGTGAGCTAAGAGGGTACAGATGATTAAGACATTGGATTTCAGTATGCACAAATGGCAAGGAATGGATTAAAATATGAATTAATGACTTAGTGCCAGAAGCTTTGAAGTGAAACATCAGATTTAGAGAAGGATGAAAAATCAGAAGAGGAAAGGAAAAAGAGTGAGGCTTTTGACTTATAAGTAGCACCTAAATCAATGGGATATGCCAACTAACCAAGAGTTTTATTGCCACAAAGGAAATAAAAAGATCCCATAGGTTAATTACTTGACTTCAACAAAGCACCAAGAAGGTCGATGCACTTGGCAGCACTTTCTCATAAAAGGAAGGAAAACAAGATGGCACGCATAATTTCTTTCCTGTCCAAGGGATTGTGTTGTGGATGTTGAAAGTTAAGCCTGATCAGCACAGGTCTGCCAGGTTGCTACCAAGTGGCTGCCTTAGCTGGATCTACTTTGACAAAGACCATCTTTCATAAATGTGTGGTCTTGGATACCATGGCAGAAAGAGTATACAGAAAAATTCTTATAAAATTCTAGCTAATCCTTATTAGCTAGAAAATGTATTCTGGGAAAGAAGGAAAAATATCAAACAGGGAAATTGTATACTTAAGAGAGCTCAGCAGGAGTAAGAGTACTTAGGCAAATAAATTCAGTGTTAATGAAGGCAAATTTAACAAGCTCTGCTTCTTTGATTATTTTGCCTTATGCATGAAGACAAATTCAGAACCCTCAGAAGATCTGATGATAAGAAAATGTAAGGTGATTTTGTATTTTTGTATTGCTAATTAGTTCATCCACACACACAAATTAAGAGGCCATGAAACTGCCTGACAGTAACATACAAGACACTGAAAGAGGTAAGAAGTTGTAGTCCTGTACATTAGAAGGTTAATTACACTGGTTCTTATTGCCATTCACATCCGTGTAGCATGTGAGTGTGCAAGCTAGGGGTGGCTCACTCTTGAGGGCTTCAAGGAAGCTACACAGATTTGTCAAAAATCCATATTCTAAAGTGCAGGTATAATTTCCCAGTTGTGCTCTAGAGATGAAAGAGTTACTGGTAAGAGCCAGTTTAGCAGCATGCTCCCAGTAGGGAAGAGACTGGCAAAAAAAACCCCACTAGTCTTGAAGCAGTGGCCAAGAGCATACTACAGCCAGAGGCGTCCACAGTCACATCACCGAGCTTTTTGCTGTCTTTGCTCCTTCAGCTCAACACCACCCCTACTTGAGGTTCCAAAAGCACTTCAGGGAGATACTATGACTCCTTTCCACCGGCAAAATTTAGAGGATGCCTGTGACACTGGGAGAAATGGAAAACCGTATTTTTAACAGAGCACAGTAAAAGAGTCTTGCCCTAAGCACCCTTGTTAACATTCAGCCAGTTCCAAACTGATACCCTTGCTCTTTGAATGATTTGCTTTTGCTTCTACGTCTCATTTGAAATACCAGTTCATTCTTGAACAGATACTCCAGACATCCTTTAAAAGCATCTCACACATCTGCCAAGGAAGGCAGTGCTGGGTACATTACTATTTTACTTTTTGTTTGTTTGCTTTTATCACACTAAAGAAAAATGGACTGGATGAACTATAACGACACTTTACCATCCATATACTCTTCCTCTCGTAGCTTTTGCATGTCTTAAGAGTTTTTCCTCAGTTGCATATTATTCAGCAGACAGCAAATGGATGGAAGAAAGGCCCCTCTTTTCATCAGTTCCAAATAGCTTATTCAAACCATTTAATCTTTCCACATTTAATCTATCCTGTTACAGAATGAGTCTCAGAATTTTTCCTGCTGTTAAAAGTCTAGGAAGAAATCTCCTAAGTCCTATTACATATTCCATCTTTGCTATACCTATGAAGAATATATTCTCAGTTTTTTGTGGGTTTACATTTTCACTTAATATGAACATTCTTATTAACCTTTGCACTGACATTATCTCCTAAAACATCCAGGGAGAACAACTGGCTCATTTGAAAAGTTTACATGGAGTCACGTAGACCAAGACTGTCTCGATTATCTGGTTTGACTTCCTGCAGAATATACATCCAAGCATTACACCCACACATTTTGAATGAGCAATCACATGCTTTTAAAAGGCCATTCAGCTCTGATTTAAAGATTATAGACAACAGAAGTTTTGGACAGAAGAATCCCAGGTTGTAGTCAAGGACACAACCTGGGCTCTCTATGCGGGAAGTCTTAGTTTAAGAAAGACAGAGAAGTCCTCTTTCACTTGAATTGAAAGCTGCAATCATTCTCAAAAACAAGAAAGTCTTTCCTAAATGTTTATCTTGCTGCCTTCCCAAGGCAATTTGAAATACAAAATAGCACACTCTGTATATGCCTAATCAACATTTAGTGTTTTCGCATTCTGTGAGTTGTCAAAATGTAAACAGCTAATCATTTTTAAAAAAAAAAAATTAATTAACTGTGTCACATCACTAAATCCTATGATGTTAAAAAGACAAAAAATTCAAAGTGATTTAAAAATTCTCAGGAATAGAACTGAAAAAATTCTCTTGTTCTCTGTGTTACCTCAGTGTGGGTGTTTTGGCTTACAGAAATGAAAATCTAAATGAAATGAAAATGAAAAAGCAGCAATTCGGACTTCCATGTCCCAACTTGCTCAGGGAGCAGTATCCTCATTTGGAGCTTCTGATTTGACTTAAGTTACATTAAATCAACAGCACAATGGGGAAAATAAGGGAAGCAAAATCAGTGAGATATTCAGAAATACCCTACCAAACATTATTAGCAAAGCTTTATTCCATATAATCTGCATCAAGAGTGACTAATGCAATTGTGAAAGTCTGTTGAATTTAGATTCTTTCTTCCCCAGTGCCCAGCAGAAGAAAAAAATATTACCACTGTGCTCTGAAAGCATGCAAAGCTATTTGTGGGGTAACCTTGCTTAAAAATAGCCATCGCTATGACTAAGACACAGCACTGCTACTGTTCCCTAATTAAGAGGGTGGTAAATTGACATTTTCAATGTGCAAACAGAAATCAGTCATGACTGTGTAATAAATTCTGCATAGCTAAAGGTGACAGTAATAGACGGTATTTCAGATTTTGTTTTTATTTTAAAAAATAATTGCAAACATAAAAATGACTGAAATACAGACAGAATCTGTGAAGACGCATAAAGCTTTCAGGAACAAAGGTGGATGCAGCTTCTTTAGGGCCTATAGTATGAAATAAACACACATCATCTTTATCCTCAAGTGATCATTTCCTTCACTGAAGTTCCACAATGCTGAGCTAATTAAAGCTCAAACCTTAATTAGGGTAAAGAAAACTTATGCCCTTTATGATCTGAAATTAAAAGGAATTTAATTGCTATCATCTGCAATGCTATTTTTCATATTAGCTCTAATGATCATTGTGAAAATGTGCATGTGCTTTTGTAATATAAATAATTCAACCATTTGACTTAGAATTTTTTTAATGGAACAAGGACATTTCCACTTGCTGAACTAATGACCCATAAAATTTCAGATATTGTTAGAGAGAGAAAGCAGAACAACAGGTCTGAGGGTGAAGACTTGAAGCAGGTGAAGCTCCTGCTGGAGTATGGTCCCACAGTTCAGCCAAAAGAGTAAGCTCAAGTTCCCTCACCAAGTTGTGACTCCTCCTCCCTTAGAGCAGCACACAAATAAACCAGGAAAACCACTTAATTTTTCCTTCACTCTTTCCATGAATGACTGGGAACTCCCAGTGTAACACCAATGAACTGGCCCTTTTCATTAGAAGCCTGAAACTTCCAGGTGGGCATGGACAGCAGTATGCTCCAAGGCGCACGCAGTAAACAATGGAACAATGGAACAATGTCTTTCTCCTTTCAGAAACTGAGTGATGCTAGCTGGGTCATACTCACACATCTATCTTATATTTTAGAAAAAGGAATAAGGAAAAAGGTGTATTTTTAGAAAAAGGAACCAAGCAAAGAAGCCTGGCAAAAACAACCCAAACACAGCAAATGACCACAAAACCAAACACCTCACTGGAGTTATTATCCCTGGATCTATACTTTCAAATCTTCAGCACTTTCTCATGTTTTCTCCAGGTATCAGTTAAGCCTGCTTCTATCAGTAAAACAGTTTAGATTCCAAATCAAGACAGGGTCTGACCTGACTGATGCAGAAAGGGTTTGGTAGTTTTTAAGTAAACTCAATTCAAGCACACTTCAAGGGTTAACAGTGTAACCGAGAGGAAGGAGCTCTGAGGTTAAGGTTAAGGGCAGCATCACAAGGATAACAGACTGAAAATAGGAAAAGAAAAATGTTAAGGCTGACATTAGGAAAACATTTATTATCATGAGGATGATTAGATAATGGAATAATTTCCCAAAGGAAGTTGTTGAGTCAACCACTAGAGGCATTCAAAAGAAACCGAGATAAAAACACCAGGCGATTGATCTGGAGGGCAGTCCTGCGCTAACGACCCAAGAGGCTCTTTCAAACTCATTGAGGATTCTCCTCTTGAAAAGAACAATTCTGAACTTTATATAGCAACACGTGAACAAAAAGTAGATGAAAAACACTGCACAAACCCAGAAAAACACTTAAACAAAGACTTTTTTTGATTGTAACAGGTTTTTTCCACTATAGTACCAACAATCTGAGTCTATATATGCACTCGTTACTTCTAAAAAGTCCTAACACATATTGATCAGCCAAGTAACACTGAGAAGATATATTTTCCAAAGAAATTACAGGAACTCTAAACTTGCCTTATGAAAAACAATGGACATCATGAAGAAATCCAGCAAGAAATTTTCTGAAATGTCTCTGTAGTCAAATCGGAAGAAGATTACAGTAAAGCTCAAAGTAACAAACTGATTAATAGGATTACAGAATGAGGAGCGGAGGAGTTTCATCCCAGCAACTGTTATCAGGATTATGTCACAGCTGTAAGAAAAGCAGAGAGAAAACCTAATCAAGTCATAAGAAATTAAATTAAGAAGCTCTTAAATACAAATATCTGTACCAGATGTGTTTTAGATTGCTATGCTTATCTAAATCTACATATTTATTAAAAGAATATAGAATTAGTATCAGAAATCATCACATTTATTTTACTTAAATGCAACTTTGTATTTTTCCCTTATCATTATATTAAATACAAATATCTGTACCAGATGTGTTTTAGATTGCTATGCTTATCTAAATCTACATATTTATTAAAAGAATATAGAATTAGTATCAGAAATCATCACATTTATTTTACTTAAATGCAACTTTGTATTTTTCCCTTATCATTATCACACACTCATAAGCTGTAAAAAAGAATAAACTCTGTACTAAAAAGGGTATTAATGACTACTAAAAACCAAGAATCTAGACATTTTTATATCCCTCTTAAAATAAAATTTCAGTCTGGGAAATATCTTGGCACTTTCATTAATATATTACTGTAACTTGAAATAAAAATCTTAAACTCAATTTTTTTTTATTAAAAGAAATTTCACTTGATGACAGAATTTATAATTTTACTTGTAATTTCATGATGCACTGCCAAAATTCTGCATAGAAACACATAGATGCGAAGTGTTTGAAATTGTTACCAGTGCTCTTGATCAGAAAGTTGACTATTCCATATAGTAATTCATCAGATGAAAAGAACTTATGTTGTACCTATATTTTCTAAAATAGGGGGTCTTCAGTGTATAATGAGTGACAAAGTAGGCTAGGTATTTCAAAATACAGAAGGTTCTCCTCTATCCTGCTGCTAAACCAGGAGAATGCCCGCTGCCATGACTGACACTTGGCAGGCTAGAAAGCTCTCAACAGGTTTTCACCATTCTAGTAAGATTCCTATTTCCAGGTTGATTTTATTTTATGTGGCATTTATTCATTATTGTGTATCTCCCATAATGCAGACGCAACTTCATTTGAGTGCTGGTCATTCTAAAGGATCAGCAGGCCATTACTGTTGGAATTAAATGCCAAGTTTACCTTATTTTCCACCTCATCAGAGCTGTTCTTTTCAATTTGCCCCACATTTCTGAATGCAAAACCTAGTGACTAAACTAAGTAGATTCTGAAGCCACCAGAAGCCATCCCTATATGAACCAGTTGTACCTCTCATTCTTCAGAAAGAAGAAAATCCTTGCAACCTGGAGAAATTTTCATCTGGAAACTTACAGATCATAGAGCAAAAGGAAGAATTTTCACTGTCCCTGTTACCATGAGGAAAATCTCACCAAAAAATGACGCTTCATAAAATAATGCATTCAGAAGTAAGAGAAAATAATTTGCTCATTATCCTTCTTTAAAAATACTGCCACACACAAGATGCTTTTCCTGGGACCTTAACTCCCGAGAAAAGATGTAAGAGAGCATGAAAAGGGGGGCTGATTTCCAACGCCTCTGTGGCAGGTAACAGGGGCAGGCATTGTTAGCATGGATCCCATTAATAACCAGCACATGAGCGTCTGGAAGGCTCAAGCAAACTCCTGACTATAAAGGAGCTGCTCTGCCGTATCAAGAAGCAAATTGCTTCAGTCCTTTAAATCACAAAGCAAGGTGAAGCTTCTTTAAAAAATAAATTCAATTTGAGGAAAACTCCAACATCAAATCACACCAAATTTACCACCTCAGACACTTTCGGACACAGAGTGGGAGAGTGTCTTCCCTTCCCTATAGCATGATGCCATGTGACCCTTGGGTGGTCAATAACTAAGGAATGTCCTGGCAGAAAACAGGTATTTATGCATCAAAGCATGAAGTATTTAGGCATTAAAGCACAGCAAGTACAACCCTCAGTAACACTGTATACGGAAACAGCAAGGAGAATCCAGGATCCCTCATAGGCTTACAGAGTTAAGAAAGATGTAGGATCTGAAGATGAATGCTTTGTTTGTGGCATTTGGATGGCAGCTGTAGGGGGAATATATTAAAGAGGAGAGCCAGAGGAAAAGGGATACTGGGAGTTTCATGGGTAGACCAGAGTTACAAGGAAAAGGACAAAACAGGTTTTATACAGGTGAGCACACAGACACAAGGGGGATGGGGAAGGAAAGGACTGCTGTGGTATTCCCCCACAGGCCAAACAAGCAGGGGCAGACAAATGTAATTACTTTCTTTAATCTCAAGACTTCTGGGGGTCTGACTCATTTCTTCTGAACACTTGAGGGAGGTGATTCTTTAGAGTGCAATCTAGCTTGGAGGAATGACTATGTAAAAATAGCACCTTCCTAATGCTACACATTTGCTCCGTGCATGTAGTCAGTCATGTCTGCTAACTAGTAACAAATGACATTCTGACTACTTTTAATTCTCCCAGCCTTGAGGAACTAAATAGAGGGATGAGTGTGGATTCAGTGTCACCCTGGACAATACACCTGAATACTTGAAGCACCTTGGCTGTAGCATCTTCCAAGAGCCTGGGGGGAAAAAGGTCAGTGGGGAACTACAGAGGCCATCAGTGAGTGAGTGGTGAGAGTCTCCCAGGGAAAGTAGCTGTCTGGGAGAAATATGCAGAAAATTTGACTAATGCCCTAGAGTCCAAGTTTCAGCCCCTAAAAGCAGAGGCCACCTTTCCCTTATGGTTGTGTAGTTCCTAAAGCTGTGTTGCTCCTCAAGTGAGAGAAATAATTAAATCAAAATGCAATTTTTGCATCAAAGTTCTTTTATCTAATATTTGAAATTAAGAATCTGTATTATTATGAACACTGAGGAACTCTCCCCCACCTCCCAGCAGTTTTCTCGCTACTGGAACATTCCAAGGCTGTTTCTTTGTTTTATCATCTGCATCACTGTCATTCTGATAAAAAGACTGCAGAAACTCAGCTCACTGGGGATACTGCAGTCACTAAGTCTGCTGAATATCTGCAGTAGGCAAGTCACTGACTGAAATACTTACCATAAAAGGTTGTCTGCAAGGATCCTACTGTGAGACCATGGATAAGCATCACCAGTTCTGCTTAATATCTAAGGCATCAGACTTCATCAAAACTTGTATCCCCACCTTTCTCAAAACCACTCTTAATGCAGGACTACCCACCTTTCTGCACTGTTTAATATTTTATTCAGTCTTGCCTTAAAAGACTTGTGTGGTGGAGCTTCTGATAACTCCTCTGGGAGACTATGGCATAGTGTTAAAAATCCTCAGTTAGGAAATGTTTCCTGATATCCAGCCTAGATTTCTCATTTTCATCTGATTAATTCTAGTTACCCACTGAGTTTATGCCCATCAAACACCTGCAGCCTGGTATAGTGTATCTTGTTTTTAATTGACATTTAGACCTTCTATATATATCTATATATAGCTCTTTAATCTTTTAATTTCACTCTCTCTCACTGGAGACATATTTTAGTGTGCTAAGGTAGTTTTGCATTTTTCTTGCAGCAAAGCCAGTGATTATTGTATTCTGACCTAATATGCATGAAAGAAAACTGTGACATGATTACAGGCTTATTTAAAAATAAATTGCATTTCTCAGTCTTCAGTTTAAAACCAAATATTCTACTGATCACATGCTTTGAATTATAATCTACTTACTGTGTACCAAGCTTCTTGTATTTACTAATTGAGAAAGCATCAATGGTGAGTGCATTCAGTATTATGGCTGGATATAAAATGTATTTCTCAAAGCATTGTAGCCACACATAAAGCCTTTCAAACCACATCAAATGAGCAGCATCTGAAATAGAAATTCAGATAACAGATTGTGTCGTCAAATTATCAGCATTTTTTGCACTAGAATACCATAGAAGTCACGAGTTAGCTGACATTAATAAATATAGTCAACCAACTAATTTATGAAACAATGGAATTCATAACTTTTTGGCAATACAGAAATATCTTTGTTCTCTGAGTTCAGAGAGTATCTGTTTTGCTGCTTGTAACTGCACTCCTGAGACACACTCAGAAACAATAAAAGATAGTCCACGCTAGATGGTAGTTCTTACATCATCCAATTATTTAGTCACTATATTAAATAGCACATTAAGTGGATGTAATGACCCCAGAGAGGCCCTCTCCAGCTCTGGCACTGACCTGGTGAACGACCTAGGAAACCTAATTTGAACTCTGTGCCTCTATTTCCCCATCTTACAGTAGCAAAACACTGTTCATTAGACTGTAAATTAGCATTGACCTCATTGAGAGGTGAAACACCCCTTGAGATCTAAAGACTGAAGAATTATCAGGAGCTAGAAACTGCCGTAGATGTTTGCCAAAACACTTAGACACTGCAAAAAGTATCTGCCAGGATCACATCTCACATCATTCCTCACTAAGGAATAGCTTTTTTTGCAGTAGACTTTTCTAACAATACCACAGTGCTTAATACGAGTATTAAACAAGAACTGAATGCTCCATACAATGCAACTGCTATGAGAACTTAGGTGAACTGAGTGCAAAAACATTTGTGTACAGACAAAAACAATGTCTTATCCTCAAGTGAGCTCAGCTCAGCTCCAAGGTTGTTGGAGAAACAGTGAACACAAAAAGGCAGAACTTGGTATTGACTCAGAAATAAAAATGCCAGGTACTCAATCTCCAATAATCATCCCTTCAGAAATGAAAACAATTACACGTAGACCCCCCCCCCCCCATACACACCTTTTCAATGACAGACAAAGACAAGCTGAATAAACAGATTTCTGTGTTCTACAGGCACAGTTGTGTATCGCATAGGCTAAGAGAAAGATCTAAAAGCAATCCTTTCAAATTAGGCTGAAATCATGCCTTGCCAGTACCTTAAGCTAAGGCAATGCTCTTGCAAAAATCCCCCTTCAGAAAATGACCAACTTCTGTTTCTTATTATAACATAAAAATATTTGCTAAAGACCTAAAGACCACCTCCTAAAAGTTCATACACACAGAAAAATGACCATTTTGGAACCTAGCTGCTCTTCTCCGTTCCTCTCTCCTCCTCCTAAACTCAAGAGGTCCACTCAGAACTTCATCCATGTCCAAAGCCAAGCTCTGTGTAAGAACTCAAGCTTCAGTAGGAGAGGTGCATGTGACACAGACCAAAAAGAAGGTGGGTACAGGAGCAGAGAGAGATCTGTTCAGACAGTGCAGACAGAAAAAAGAGCTCACTTCAAGAGTGGCCCCAGGGAAAGACGTGGATGATTTGAAAATGGCTTACATGAACCTGTGGGGTATAAAAGCAGTAATGGGGAGCAAGGAGAGAAGAAACAGCCTAGAATATCAGGGTTTCTTTCTCATTTAGCCCTGCATTAGTCTCTACACAATCTATTATACCATAAGCTCAGACATCTTGACCTCAGCCTTTATTCCTGCAGCCAGGCAAAACAATGACAAGTAATAAATAAGTTATCTCACAGAGGCATCACGAGAACTGGTTGGCTAATTGCTATTCTATGGAACACCTTATAGTTCGAGCAGCTCATCCAGAGTCTATAAAACAAAGCCAGGAATAAACTTGTGGAATTGTCATTGCCAGTTGTTTGTCTAATTGCAAGCAGTCATTTGTCTTTACATAGCACTGCCCTTGACAAAAAAATAGAAAGATTAAAATTAAAATCTATGCAGCGAAAATCCCTCACAGGCATCTTGTTTTGTGTACTTGTCCTTTCATTGTCCATGCCTGACAAGTATGGGGTACTACTGTCCTTTTTCCAAGTTTCTCTTTCTATACAAGCAGGGAACATTTTAAAGTTCAGTTCCTACATTTTTATTACAGGACAAAAGAAAGAAGACAGCCCCTGCCAGACATATCTATCAAAAGGATTACCTTTTCCACAGTCTGTCTCATCTCAGAACATGATAAAAAACCTCTGCAGCAGCCTAAGGGACTGAAATTTTTTTTTAACTCTTGTTTTCTAACACACAACACCAGCTACATTTCAGTAATACTTAGACCCCAAAGTACAGAAACGGAGCACATACAAATGAGGACTGCAAAAGAAGAAAAAATAGCCTGTTGCCCACAGCAGGCAGAATGAGAAATGCAGCTGGATCTCAAAACAGAAGGAAACCTGTCTGTGGAAATCAGTCCAGCAGGTCTCTACCTTCAACCTTTTCAGATGCTGAGTCACTGCATTTAGGAAAACAATGTTTTCTAACAAATGAAGACAGACTTAATCAGGACAAGGCAAAGAAATCCTACAACGGTCTTTTATGATTAAGTGTTGAAACAAACAGTATAACTAGAGTATTTATCAGAATTAATGGTTATCAGGGACAGGAAGTCCTGGACACTGTTTCCAGTTGGACATGACGCTTAACAAGATTGCTATTTCTATTACACTTCCCTTGCCATATTGCAGTAGAAGTTAAAAGGCAACTTTCAATCTAGTCTCTTAGGTTTTTTTTTCACACGTAACCCTTGTTTGGAAAGTAATCATTTTGAAATACATAGTTTCTTTTAAATAAAAAAATTTAAATCCTTAATGTATGGCTTTCCAGAGAGTGATCAGAGCTCTTTTGTTGTCTAGCTGAAAAACAGACTAAAGTACCTCAGCAGACTCTTCTGACAATGCTGTCTTCAAACACTTCAGAAACATATATTGAGAATTATTAAGGCGTGGGATCCATCAAGAAATGACAAGCAAGCTTTTGGCTGGTAGCAAAAGCAAAAAGAGAGCTGGGGCGGAGGGGGGAAGCTTTGCTTCTCAAAGCACATTGCCTGTGTCAGAAATAACTCTATCAGAACAGGAAATCAGATCTTGACATACTAAAATACTGACTGATAGTCACATGTATCAAGGCTCTACCACTGAAGCCAGCAGACTTTAGCAAGAACAAATCTTAAAGAAAATCTCAGTTCCTTTCAATTTTAATGTTTCTCTGAAAGTGTTACAATTGAAACTAGAACTCCTAAATTGCACTACACTTGCTGATATGTCAGAGTAGAAAAAAATCTGCCTCAATTTCATCAATCCTTTAAGTTTTTTAATTATGTAAAACGCCAATGTATTAGTCATGAACTGTAACAAGTCAAGCAACACAGCAAGTAACAGTACTGTAAAGTAAAAACAAAAGGCTCATCAAAGACAGTGGCTCATGAAAGATCAATTACGTAAGGGCCTGTACAATGACCAAGGGACAGGAACATTTGACATAGAAGGAGAAACAGAGAGTTGGGATTGCTCAACCTTGAGAGGAAAAAGCCTCAGGGGGCATCTTATTAATGCCTGGTTGGGGGCATTTTTGGGGTATAAATACCTGATGGGGAAAATAAAGTTCATGGAGCCACTCTGTTCTCAGTAGTGGTCGGTGACAGGACAAAAGGAAATAGGCAAAAAAAACCAAACCATTTCAACCAAAAAAAAAAGCACCAAAATCAACAAACAAACAAAATTTAAAAAAAAAAACTAAACCAAACCCCAGCCAAAAAAACCTCCCAAACACCAGAACTCAAAGTAACCTGTCTTACTGTAAGGATAACTGAATGTTATTACACGTTCTCCAGAAAGGTTGCAGAGTCTCCATACCTGAAAATACTAAAAACTGGACAGAGCCCTGAGCAACCTGCTCTAGTTGACCCTGCTCTGAGCAGGGGCATCAGAGTAGGCAATCTCCAGAGGTGTCTGCCTGGCCTCAGCCCATCTGTGCAGTGGTCTTAGAAGACAACTCCTACAGGTTCACAGATCTGTTGGCAGTTCAGTGGAAAAATTAAAACAATCAGTTATGTGTGCTACTCAGAAGTGCAATTTATTCTCCCTGCTTTGTTACTTCTGGATTTTTTTTTTCTTCAAACCAATGCAAGCTGGAAGTCATTGCATCCACTGTTTAGAAAAGGCTTTATTACAAACCTCTCACTTCCCGCTGCTGGTGCTCTTTGCTTTTAAGTATGGGGTGGGAGATCCACAGCCAGGGGTGATGCTTGCGGAGCTGAGGAAGGATGTAATGTGTTACAAATCCCACAGTCCATGCTAAAGCAAACAGGACAATGCTGAGAAATGGCTGGGCCAAAGCAGAAAAAAAAAAGAAACACGGTTATAATTTGCAAAGAACATTTTTATATGTATGTTTTAAACATTTTTAACAGTTTCTATAGTTGTATTTTCATGCAATTAGGTTTTATTCCTATGTTCAAATTCTTGACCCTTGGTGAATATGAATTTTTGACATATGTGTTTTGCACACACAATTAACCAATTTTTTCCTCCATGATTGGAGGAAAAAAGGCAAAAAGCCAGGCTTATTCATTCTGTCCCCTGGGTTCCTCATCATAAGAGCTATGGAGTTTTAAAGAAAGAGAAGTCAAATAAGTAATACTGAAATTAATACAAATAACCAGAAACTAACTGCTTTGCACATTTAATAGTGTTATCATGACCAGTAAATACATTTTCACTAACTTGTCTTCCCACAGTCTCTATTCTTTTCAGTTAAAGCATTCTGTGGTTTTGCATAACAGACATAATATCCTTGGGGGGGGGAAATAAAGATAGGTACACACCCTCAATGACAGAAACACAGTACTGGCACTGACAGCAAATGACAGAACAGCAGCCGCTGTGCAGACAATGAGATCCGACTTCAAGATTTCTTTCTGTGAAAACAATTATTTTATACAAAATTAGTAAGACAGCACTATTTTAACCAAAGTAAATTACTCTGTTCTCAATTACTTACACTCTGCATTGTGATAACGCTAATCAGCACTCCCTAATATGAAAGTATTTTCTCCACTCTGCTTTGGGAAATTACTTCTTCACACTCTAGGTTTGTTGAAGTAATCACATTTAAATTCTTCATGCCTAATTTTGAATTGTATTTTTAAATAACAAAGTTATAATATTGGAGAAATGAAAGCAATACATTTTAATACTGAGTCTGATTCTGATTAAGGAATATAAGTCTTTTCCATTATGACTTTCTTACTTTCAGGAATCAAAATTCTGGTTCCATTTCCTATTTGCAAGAACTGATATCTCTTAAAATTCCCTTTCTCTTGCATTACCAAAACGAGTCATGCTTCTCTGCAATGTCTTCTAAGACACAACATTAATACATTTATTATGTTCTAAAATAACATGTCCCATTCTCTGATTTTCTTTCCTGGAAGTCAAATTTCAGCAAGATTTTGGAGATTTTAGACAAGGCCTTTTCTAGTGCCACTGAATGATAACAAAAGGACATGTCTGCCTTTATGTAAAGATCTGTAACTACAGTACGAGTAACTTCATTTCTAAAGATTAGAAAATATCACTGTCTTTACAGCACATTTTTCTTGTGATTAAAATGTCATTCTCAGTAAACAAATAAACAAGATAGCTTGTGATCTGTGTGCTCTTCTGAATTGTACTTCAGAGGTCACCGAAATGCTTTTGTGAGTAAATGAAAATCTTGTCTTAGATTTATGAGAAGGGCATTTAGGTTCAGCACTCAATACTGCTGCTAAGTTACCAAATGAGTAACTATTTGTAGCTCTAGCTTAGAAACTGACTTCTGCTTTTATTCAAAGATATCTAGAAACAACATGTGAAAAGCAAAACTTTTGTTAGAATTAGAGGTTCATCAGATTTCCTGGCCCTGCAGACGAGGTAGGCTTAATGTATCTCATAGAGAAAAAGAAAGAAAACTAAAATAATGATGGTACAGCAAACTATGAACAAAGGAGATAAAAAGAAAGCAAGCAGACCCAGCGAACAACAGAAGGGTTGCGAATTACCAGGGAAGCTGGTAGCAACCTCTATATTTAGGCTGCCTATCACTCCCTGTTATGAAAGATTCTTCTCAGTAAAAGGTCACCAGCATCAGCACTTCCACTTACTGCAGCAGCCTTTTGAAATGCAGCAGGACTAAAAAGCCTTCAGGCTCAGAAAGTACTTTTACTTTGTCCCAGGAAACTCCAATCTGGCTTAGCTGAAATCTCTCACCACCACCACCATCTTTGCCTTTCCCAGGCTGTTCATGGGTACACATGTACCTCCAAAAGAGCAGTGCTCCCTCCACTCTGAGACATCCTTCTCCGGACAGCTCTGTGCTCTGCACGGGCTACATGTGGTGGGAAGGTGTAGGAGCAGAGTTAGGTCTTTGTAACATTTCCTGACCATCTTTTCAAAGCATAGCCCTGCTAGCCTTGCTGTCACATTCAACAGAAGAACCATAACATTAGTGAGTTTGCGGGAAAAGCCTTTTTTTCCCTAACTAAACCTTTGATCCCTGCCTGTCCCCACAGGTCTTTTCTGTTCAGTTCAAACTTTCTCTTGCTATCAAGTTGTGTATTCTTCTCTAACTCAAGTGGCTTTAGTAGGTGGAGTAGTACTGAAAAAACATGGTCTAATAAAAATTAATAAGGGAATTATTACCAATGCATGCAATGGAAAGGATTTTTTTTTTAAACCTTTCCAGATATTTTTAAAGATGTCACATACAAAACCTATGTAAAGCAGCAGTATCTGAGAAAATTAAGCAGTGTCGAATTTACATGGCACTATTTCAGCCCTTTTGTGAATACACAGCATGAAAAGTCTTGATCAAGTATCATTTTCTGCACAGCTGAATTCAACTACTCAGTAGTCTAAAACAAGCTTCTAAAAACAACAAACACACTCCAATCATATTCACAAGCTCTTCTGTACAACCCAAAAGGCTTACTATTAAAATGACTGATTTCTCTCACAATCAGATGACTGAAGAAGCTGCCACTTTAAAAACTATATAAAATATTAAGAATTTCGCTTTAAAATCAGCAGAAGTGATAACAATGCACATTTCAGGGAGAGGTAGCATCCTAACTTTCCATTCCGGGCCAGAGCACCAAAGAGAGTTTTTTCAAACATTACATTCAGAAGGGAACATATTACACAAATTATATTTCACAGGAATTGTATTTGCCATCTTTCCCATCTTTCTCATTTTGCACTTTGTGTTTTTTAGAGTGCTCTCATCGCTTTTGACAGTCCTATCCAGAGAAATACTTATGTTTTTAAGGAAATTATTATTATTCAGATATTCAACCCCAAATTTGACAATTACTTTCTATTTCAGGCAATATTTAAAGTGTTTAAAGTACCATATATGCCCAGGCTTGTCCTTCTGCCCTTGCACTGAACTGTTTCAAAATGTAAATATATCGCTCAGCTGCCGACTTGCACAATGGTCCCCACAGGAGCTCCCTCTTGATGTGGCCAATGCTTTCAAGCTTCTCATAAAATTCAGGCTTTTTTCCTTCTAAAACAAAGCTGAGCAGAAGGTTGCTTCTGTTCTGTGTCACTGCAAAGGGGACGAGGTCCCCCAGGAAATGGCTGACCCTGGGCAGTAATCTCTCTGGCTGAGGGGGATTCAGAGCTATCCTCCAGGAGAAAACCTTGGGCATTCACCCACAGCCTCCTGTGGGTGGATCTGTGGCTTCTGGCCTTCCTGAGGAAGGCAGCCAGCTCCTAAAAATCATGTGCCTACCTTGGACCCAGCTGTCTAAAGCAGTATTTTGGATGTCATTCCCATGGCCAGGCACTTGTGAGTTGAATACTGAATAGCCTTATAAAGTGAGGCTTGAGTCCTTCACTGCAATTGGTCCAAAAATGTAGAAATTAAGCTCTATCCACACTTAAAAACTTCCCAGTGAGATATACTCACTGTTATAATTTAGGCTGAAAGAGGTTGGGTTTTTTTTCCATTCTACACTCAAGGAAAATCAACATTGCTACCTTTGATGCCTTGGGGATTTCACAAGCAGAATATAATAGAGGGGCACTTTTTTTTTGTTTTAATTATTATCACAGAATCATAGAATTGTTTGTGTTGGAAAATATGCTTAAGATCATCAAGTCTAACCATTATTTTCAATTATATTTTTGGAGCTTTGTACAAATCCTTTTATTAGCTATCTAAATGTTTGTACTAAAGACCAGGAAGGAAGCTTGAGATTGAATGTAACACATTATCACCCTCAGGCCACTGTTTAATCTAGTAATCAGCCATGTGGATGCCTACAGAAATTAATTATAATGGTAGGAAGCTCCATTCTCAAAGTTGAATGGTCAATTATCAATCACAGCTGCTTTATAATTCAGGCTTCCAAAGCTGGCAATTCTTACACAGCTATTCAAGGAAAGGAAAAGAGTAAAGGTCATGTAACTAAACATTAGAGATGCTGTATTTATTACTCCTAACATCAATGCAAAGCCATCCAGAAAACAACACATTAATTTTCAATATTAACCTTGTTTGCTTTCAGCTCCTTGAGAAGGTGATTTGGCTCTGTATGCCTCAGGCTTCCTGATTAAAATGGGTCTTATTTTAATGGTGTGTTACATAGGCCACACATCTGTACATAGATCAAGGCAAGGCTGGCTTGTGTTGCATCCTGCCATCTCTTCCCACTGACGGGCTAGGAATACTCTCCTCGCAGGGGAGCACTTCAAGAAAAAATGAGCTGCCACCATGAAATCTCTTCCAAATACTGATATATTGTTTCACTCAGCTTCTGAACTGTTTGAAGATCCCCTTACAAAAATTCTGGAAATTATTTTAAATTGGCTTTGGAGAGTCAGCCAAGTCCTACCTCCTAATCACGACTGCTGTTGCTGAAGCAAATCAGCAGGGACCAGGGCTTAATTGTGCTCCTCAAACTTGATGCACGTGCATTTTCTCCTGCCTCACTTCTTCCCTACTTGCTCTATTAGCCCTGCACTGGTGAGATAGCAGTGGGAGTCTCCTTGGTGTTTAACTGAGACAGAGGTACCGGGTAACCCAGGGGTTAGACAAAAAGCCCACACTAATCAGAAGTTGCCCTCTCTCTCTTCAGGGGATCTCCCAGTGTGGGAAAATTAGCACAACTAATTGACATCGTAAGCAAACACTTTTGCTTACAATTTTTATACAGATTGAAGGAAGCTCAGACAGAGGGGAATAAAAAGAAGGCATAGAACTAGCAAGCTTCAGCAACACTGAAGCAAAGCAGCCTCTGCCTAATAGCAACAGCAGCATGGAGTATCAAATGTACAGAGCAGGAAAGTGCCAATTCCCAAATCCAGGTATTTCCTGGAGAGCAAAGGTGCCAGGAAGACCACTTAATTAATCCTAAGAGTGTGGCAAAATGTGACAGGAATGAAACATTGTGAAGAGAAGAACTAAAGTCCTATGTCTGGCAAATCCCACTGCAGTTATCCCTATACTTCTGCATCTTCCGCCCCAGTGGCTCAAGGGCCCAAGTGCAGCTGAACTGTGTTAGCATAAGGCATCAGATCCCTGCCCATATCACTGACACAAAAATAGTTGTAGAGTCTGCAGCATGACTCCATTTTGAAAATACAGCCAGGATCTCAGATACAGATTTTTTCACTCTTTCGGTTTTTGTTTTCAATATATTAAAGCCTTGCTCAAGGTTTTCCTCTGCACTGTGCGATGGAACCAGTTAAGTGGACAGCTGCAGTAACTG
Source organism: Origma solitaria (assembly GCA_013397895.1). NCBI lineage: Eukaryota > Metazoa > Chordata > Aves > Passeriformes > Acanthizidae > Origma > Origma solitaria. The sequence continues at coordinate 585,872 of VZRL01000787.1, forward strand.
CTTCAGTCCCCTGGCTGGGCTCCATCTGCAGTATAGATGAGATCAGACCCTGTACTTCTCCAAGAAAGGCACTATCAGCAAAAGACAGAACTACAGGGGGATGAGAAGCTTCCCATTACATCTGCCACACAGTCCCCATGTACGAGAATGGAATGTCAATGAACCGTGGCAATATCCTCCACACCACAAATACCACAGAACATAGCAGAATTTTAACAAAAATACTTCATCTTTTTACTCTGTTACTAGATGGACATTCATATTCCAGCATCATCTGTTGCAAACAACTGCAGCCCAGTACAAGCAACAAGAAATAGCCATATCACTTAATCTTATGTAGGCCCTATTTAAGCAGTTTAAAATAACATTATACATGGTGAAACTTACAATCTAAGTTGCAGCTTAGCAAAGAAAAGTACAGAACACTGGTAGTGTGGGATCAATGTACATGCTGAACATAGGCTGTGTAACACCTTATAAAATGCCTGAGAAATAATTGAAGATGTACATGAGAGATGCATCCCTTTGAAGGGACATCTGGAGGCCAGGCCAGCTACCACAGCAGGAACTAGGGATTCGCAGGTCATGTCTAAGGGTCAGAAAAGTCAGTCTATCTTCCAGAGACTCTCTGAATGCTCCTGGCTTTCAGAGAGCATTCAGAAGTTTAGGAATAGCTGCCTAGATTGCAAATGCTCAGATGCAGGCACTGGGGATGCGGTCAGGAGGAAGAGCTGTTTGACAGCCAGGAAGCAGGACAGTTGACATGACTAATAAATGTCAAACACCCCTTAGCATTTCTGGAAACTTGATGATCTTCCCACATGAACTCCTTATAAGACCAACCTCCCCTGGGTAACAGCAAACATTTTTTTAGTATAAAAAGACACAAAAAGGAAGATGGGTCACTTCAGATGTTTATGCTGAAGTGAGAAATAAGCTGACACAAATTTAGAGCTTCCTGCCAGACAGTAGTAAATAAACAGCCTGCCAAGCAAAGAAGAGATGATGAGATGGCAATGCTTGGCACCAGGCATGTACCTCCCTCTCCCATACTGTCCCAGTTTCACATGCTTCTTCCATCTCTAGGTGCCAAGTCTGACAGTGTGCTCCACTTGGCTTGGCTGGGGTGGACGGCACACAGTCAAGAGTACTTCCTGGCACAGAAAAGGCATTCCTAAAAAACAGGTAGCCCTAGCCATAGAAAAATTAAGAATAAGTGCTGTTTTAAACACACGTAATTCCATGGACCAAATCCTGCTCCTCTCCAGCATAGACAGGGAGTTTGGCAGGACTGCTCACCTTTTTGAACACTTGTTGAACAATGCAGGCTACCTTGGACACACCAGATTGCCAGGCTGTACCTCTGTGCACAGAACCTGCATTAGCTCTCTGAGTCCTAGGACAAGAGATGCCCAAGCTCTCAGAGTGCATTTCCCATTGACTGTATTAAAGAATCAATATCACAGAGCCCTTCAAAAAGGAAAATGGCATGTATCCCCCTTCTCGCTCCTGACCTCACTGTAAAGATCATCCATCTGTGCCTTCAGTAATTTAAATTGATACATGAGAATATTTACAAGGTTCCTCATCGGGCAAAATGGATGAGAGAGGGAGAGCTTTGAACAGAAAATAATCAAAGAAAAAGTCTTACCACTGATTCTCTCATTTTTTCTGGGAGGGGATCTTCTGACGAATCTTCAAATCGTTGGCGCAGATAATGTGGGACATATTTACACTGAATAAGGGATCTGTTTAAAAAAAAATTCCTAGTTAGGATACTTCTGAACACGTGTAACAGATATGAATATTCCTGAAGGGCAGAGAAGGAAGAACAGCCTCAGATTTCCTTCTTCATGTATACATTAGCATTCTTATCTCTGTATAGCTGGAGATTGACACAAACCAGCTCTACCTGTGATCAGGGTAGAAATTCCTCATCAGAATCTTGAGGAGTCTCAGCAGCCCAATCAATGTGACTCAGTCATTTAGAGGAAGGAGCAGAGAGGGTACTTTTGCATTTATGACTCTTACTAATGTTTCAGCTAAGCTGAAACCAATATGAGAGCTTTTTAGACATATGTTAAAATGGCCAATGAAGCCATTTCTGTACAAACTGTGTACTAATTCTCTCTTCAAGATTTATGTGCTACCTCCTCATCCATCTTGAATTTTATGCCATAGGTCATACCTTAAATATATTTTCCAATCTCTTTAACTTATTTAAAAGAAATTCAGAGCTGTTTAAAGAAAAAATCTTAAATCTCTTTTTTTAAGGATCATGTGTTCTTACAATTGCACAAAAACATTTGATGTTGATGTACATGTATCCTTAATTTTTAGATTTTTAACAACCATTTCAGTTGCTGAAGATTTCCTTACAAGTGTTATAAAAATGTTAGCTCGATTTACATGTTAAAATGCATTTGATAGTTTATTTCCTTTAAAAGAAAGTTTCAAGGAAGACAAGTTTCTGTTTTATTAAAGAGGTTAATGAACTGGTGTGTCCTTCCTGGGGAGCGGGAGAAAAGAATACATTTAAATTACTTCAAAATTGAACGAGCTCACAATTCCATGCTGATTTGCAATTTACCTGTGTATATTTTACTCCAAAGCTAAGAAATCTCCCTAAGACAGCACATAGCTTCACTTCCTTCCATACACAAGTTCCGTACTGTAATGGTCAAGAAACTACACACCATCTATACAAAGCTTGATCCAGGTCTACTTGACATCAGTGCCAGGCACAGTCAGTTATGGGTAAAGTCAATGGCAAGAGATGCAAGCAGTTCTTGTTGCTTTGCCGCATCAGAACCTAGAAATGTATAAATATCAGATTCCCTGAATCTTTTGGATGGTAAAGAAAGAGTGTCTCAACTCTTCACTAAGATTTACTTGGAAGTCAATTTCCTACTAGTGCTCTATATCCTTTCCATCCTCATCAGTGTTGCTCTCCTTTTTCCAAGTTGCTCTACTAAAACAGAATCCTGAACAGCCTACAAAGCTCTCCACTTCCCCCTTCTCTCTTCTGCATTGCAGAATTGCGCATAATCCACCTTGAGCCTCAGCCCAAGACACACAGTATACCTCATGAATCAAAGGACAGAACTCATGGGTTTCCTCACAGGCCCTCTACACTCTTGTAGGATAAAACGGAACTCTCTGTGAAGCAGAATTCCAAATGGCATAGTGATTCTGGTTGTACAAACCCCACTTGCTTGCTTAGCCCCACAGACATAGTTCCCCAGCTGCTTGTGGACCCCCACAGCCATCCTAAGACCGATATATCAGTTTCCTCACAGGAAAACTCGCTTTTGCTGCCCCTGAGCTATGGATCTATTGGGCCTCTCTCTCTCACACACACATCACCTGAACCTGCAGATCGCAATGCTGGGAATTCTCCCCTTTATCTCCCTTGTTTGCAATGTCAGCTCTTAGCATACACTCCCTTTCCTCAGTTACCTCCAGCAGACTGTGTCAGAGAAGAAAAGGCAGGATGGAACCTCAGAGAGGCGTAGCCTACTACAGTCATCCTCTGCAGGAGATGGAATTCAGCCATCTTCCCAGCACATTAAACGTCCCTTCTCCTGGCCCCAGTGCTACCCAATGCACATTCTGCAACTCCAGTAGCCTGAACACCGCCTCAGCTAAATCACTGTCCTCCAGCCTGGCTTGCACACAACTTCCCAGAGGTGAAAATCTGCTTCAGGGATTTTGGATAGTGCTGATTAAAGAGCATCAGCCCTGCCGATCTGACTGCAGCACTTCATTCATTTACAGGACTGATACCAACCACGCAAGCATGGTAAAGAATTTCACCTCACTGTGTACTTTCAGGGAGCAGTCCCTGTGGTTCTGAAACCCAGGCATCACTCTGGCTGTGTCCCGTACAGAGCGATCAGCAAGTAACATTTAGAGGCAACTTACATCAGCACAGATGGGTCGCTGCTTTGTCTGCTGAGGTGGTAAGAAAGTGCAACTAGCAGACCACAGAAAGCAGAGAAAAGGGCTGGAATGTGCTGTGCATCCCAGGGTTCCTGAAGAGGATGACAGAAAGCAAAGTTAGGAAAGCAGAACTTAAAAAGCCAAAGTAAGTAGGCTAAGCCATACATCATACGTGCAATGTTACATGCACAACATCTAAATTTCTACACCATCTATCACAGACCGAGAATCCTTTTTCATATCAAAGTTTATTACTGCGAAAAAACACTGCAATTAAAGGCATGTTTGGTGCTCATATTATGCAACTCCCCTATAGTCAGCAATTGGCTAGGAAACCACATGAAAGGCAGGTTTTCTTTCCTCTTCAATGAAACATTAGAGAAAAATTCTCATTAAAATGAGATCTGAGTGAAATCAACTCAGTGAAATCAATGCAGTATATTTATCTACATGCTAAATTGATACGCAGTTACTTGACCACCATTTATTTGACAATTTAAGCTTTACCATCCAATCCTACTCTTAATTTCATTGTTCCCAGTTTTGGTGCCAAATACATTTTGGGTTAGCTTTTCCCATGCTTAGTCTCCCATCATATTCAATTCATATACTCCAAAACACTGAAGAAAATTAACTGAAGCCAAAATGTTCTGAAAATGGCTGAATCACAGCCTATACAAACATCCTTTGCATTTTCAGGGCAATACAAGTGTGTGCAGATCTACCCAGCATCTTCTAGTGCATGACTGCTCCTTTGCCCTGCAAATTCATTTGAAAGCAAAATACCATCAAGAGTCAAGCAATATTCCTGATATTGAAATTTATCAGTAGCCAGTTTTAAAAATCATTCCATCCTCTTTCTACTTATAAAGCTGTACATGGCTGAATTCTCATATTAATGTCTCATGAATTCTATTTCCATATTTTCGGCATATTACGCTTGGCTTCTGCGTTTGTCTGGCCTGTGCTCCAGTTCCAAACCGTCATTGTCCCCTAAAAACTCAGATGTCAGGGAGCCAGGGAAGCAGGTAGAACAGGCATCAATATTTGCTATGTGCCCAGAGAACAGGATTTTCCAGAAAAATGCTACACAATGTTGGACAAAAGACGAGAAAGTACACAGGTGTAATTTCTCCAATATCCGTGTGATGCGCCCTCCTCAATTTTGTCATTTTCCTTCCCCACCAATGATGCCTGGTGGCACTAAATTAAAAAAAAAAAAAAAGGAAAAAACCAATATAGTTGATAATTGAACAATGATTCTTCTCAGTGGGAAAACAGGAATGACAGGTTTTACTCTGGGAAGCTGGTATTATCTGACATACTAGACAGGGAGTTTGACTTCCTAATTTACCTCTTTGGGTTGAGGTGGTATGCACTGCTTTCATATACAGTTTTGACTTTGATGCAGACACTCACGTAGTCATTTTAAAAACCAGTGAAACAGAGTTACAGGGTTAAGGATGAGAGTCATGAGTTACAACAGACACAGTGGTAGGGTGGGGGTGCTCCATTCCAACCACAGAATTGCCTAATCCCAAACCAATCCACTTAAAGGGGAGATAAAGGTGTCTTTGAACTTATGAGGCTTTTACCACTGCTAGAAGTGGGAAGGCAAATGCATTTTAAAAAAGTGGTTATAGTAGTTTTCTGTCCTACATTATTTATCCTTTTTACTTCTTTCTTCTCCTAAAAAAAAACGCATGTAGCACACTTATCTTTCAAAGATATGCTCAAATAAATCATATGTTCTACTCCAGAGACAAAAAGTACTCTGAACAGAGAATCAATTATTCTAAGTAGAAATTCTTGTTACTTTATTTTTATTTTTCTTTAATTTCAGAGTATTCCTCTTGACTTGTTGATGACTTTGCAGATTGCTGCAGTGTTAGCATCACTGAAAGTGAAGGCACTGGCATAGCGGCTGACTTTTTAAATATGGAGACAAACTCCAGTTCTTCACACACCTGCTTTTCCACTCTCATGATTTGTTATTTATAGAGTCATAGACTGGTTTGGGTTGGAACAGACCTCTAAAAGTCACGTAGTCTCTTCATGCAATTCAATCAAACTTTCTTTGGTCTTTCTCCTTACCTCCGCACCCCTGCTTCATCATGGATCTGTGCTACTGCTCACATATCAAGCAATAAGCAGGAAGTGCTTACAGTCAACCATCACCAACATGTGATGGGAAAGGGAAATAAATACTACGATCCTATTTCTGAACATCTAAAACACTGACTTGCTGAAAGAGATTGTAAAAGGGAACCCTCCCTCACCCCCAGAAAATACTAAGAATTTATTCTCTACAAGGCTAACTACAAGCTTAATACTATATTACTATGGATACTATGTTCATTTTCAATGAACACTAACAACCAAAAAGTGTGAACAAATGAACTTTGTGTTACACAACTTAAAGAGAAATTCTAGGAAGAGATGCCCACCAGCCTTACCTTCCCATCATCCATAGAAACAAAACAGTACTTTCATAGATGGTCTCCAAAAATTTGACAAATTATAAGCTACCAGAATACGGGTATCACTGCCCATTCTGAGCAACACTGTCTCTCTTTCTCTGCAACTGCTGCTATCTTGGACCATATTTTCACTGCTGAAATTTAAAATCCATAAGGATTGAACTGATACAGGGCTGTCTGTGTGTCCACATACATAGACCTTACACAACAGGATCCCAGTCTGCGACTAGAATTCCTCGGCTAAAGAGTAGGACGAGAAACAGCTCCAGGCACGAAGCATGGATACTCTTATTTCATATGATGTGAGTTTCTCCTAAAGAAATAGTGGAGATTTCTACATTCTTATATAGTGACATACAGTGAGAGCAACCCTGGGCCATGTCGGGTTCTACAGGCATCATTTCTTTTTTCGGTTATATCTGGAAGATAAGTTTTTTATTATACATAGAAAACTAAGACTATAAGTATTGAAATTATGTCTACAGTGCAAGACTTGACTATGGCTGCAAACATCACTCAATGAAAGGCATGGTATCTAGCAATACTCTCCAAAACTAACACCCCTAAAAGCTCTTGCTTGAACCTTAGGGGTCTCTAAATTGGAAAAAAACATAAAATTTATGAGCCTTGCCTCCAAAAACTCCAAAAGGACGAAGAGTATTTTACGCAGCAGAAATAAAGCTGTCTAATCATAATATACTTCTATTTTTGGTCACTTATACATGAAGGAATTCTGTCTACAAACATGAGCCCATTCAGTGCTGTCTAGAAATTTATTTGGGCAGTCTTAGCAGATTGAGGAAGACATATGCTTGCAACTCTTTCCCATCATAAAACCCTAGGACAAATATTTCAAAATTATTAGTACACAGATGAAGTCTGCATCATTGAAGACAGGAAGCAAGAAGCACTGCTATTCTGATTAACGACTTTAGAACTCATTAAACAAACCAAACTACATCAATGTGAGCTGAGAACAGTCTAAAATCCACACAGGATTTTTAGTAACTGTCCATTGAAGCGATACATAAACCACCAGAAAGTAGTTTCTGCAGATATGAGGTAACGGAAACTATGTAGCTTACATTTAAAAAAATATACATTTACACAGACCTGGAAAAATCTGGTGTGTCACATATGAACACAGTCACATCAGTTTAATTTTTCTGACCCAAGTCCAAAAATCTGATTTTTTTTTTCCAGGCTGATTAAGATAAACTGCAAGTTCCATGCAAAAATAAAAAATCATAAAAATTAAATTTAAAAATAATTATAAAAAATTATCAGTATGACAAGTAATTAACTGTTTCTGGATAAGTTTCAAATCCCAACCAACTGAAAACCAACTGATATGAACAGAAGGCAGAAGACAAGGACTGATTGATTCCAGAAACATTCAGGGATGTGCTCTTCTGCCCCCAAGCAAAACCCTGGAACACTGGAATGCTAAAGATTGATATCAAGATGGCTAAATTCCAGACTGAATAGTTGAAGAAAAAGTAGGAGGCCATACCTGACTTTTTTTTTTTTTTAGTATCTCTTAAATATTTGGGCACAGACCACAAAACAGATGGAGCAGGAGACAAAAATCAGTACATCATGAAATTCTAGTCAAGTGAAAAAGATGGCACAGAAATTCCCGTGTCTACAATCTGATGGATGTAATACCTGAAAAATAAAAACACCTCCTCCTGGAAAAAGAGAAAACCCTTTCGTATATTAAAGCTAAGGTAGCTATCAGAGCTGCCAATTTCTGATCAAGATTATAGGACTGAAGATGAGATCAGAAATAAAGGCTGAAGTGAACTCAGGTAATGTTAAACTAAGCTCAGTTACCCAATGTCTTCAAAAACATAGTGAGCTGCAAAATTGCTGCTATTAGATGTAAGAATCCAAGGAATGAACAGAAGAGCTGATAAAACCATGCTTAGGATTTAGAGCTTTGTAATAAGTAAAAGTAAATGAAAGTTCACAGAGGACTTGGAAAGAACTGGCATGAAGAGTGATGATACCATAAACAGAGGTCTGGGAGATAAAGAAATCTCAAAGCCAACAGGAGAAACTCAGGTCTTTGCACACCAGAATCCAAGACATTTACCTCCTTACTTGCCTGAAACCAGGTTTACAGTATGGTTACATGTAAGGATGGAGAAGCAGCTGGTGTGCTATCACTCGTGATAAAAACATGTCATGGGATAAGATGTATGAAGAGATGCCCTACAGAACCTCAAAGCTGTAACCAAACCACCTTTGCCTCACTGGGATAGCACCACTGTAAAACAGAAATCTATCCATGTGACTTCACATCATCACCAGAGGGAACACCTTCTGTGCACCAGCCAGGTCAGACAGAGACTTGTAAATCTGTTCCACTCACAATACACTGCTTTCACTGACAGCAATGATGAAAAGTCCTGCCCATCAGCCCTCAAGGCCTCAAACACACAGACAGAGATGAGCTATTTTGTGCTCAGGGTTTTCATGGAGAAATTATCTGTTGTAATTTCAGATGCAATACTCTATACTTCCTACTGTGAACAATTTTGGGTTTCTGTTTTATGTGACAGCTTTACAGAAAATGAAAACTGATCATCCCAGCAGTAGCACCACCAGAGGAGGTCCTGACGAGCTGCAGACCCACAGCTCCTCCACACCAATATCAAGCAAGGGCAAAGCTGCTGAGGAGCATTGCAGGAGGGGAGGCATTGCATGGCCACAGCAGCTGGGACCCCTTTGCTTCCCAGTCACCTCTAAACAAGACGTTCCTCTTCCTCCTCCAAGAGTCCAAGTCCCACAACCCGCACACAGGTATCGTTGTCCGGCAAAGAGTTTGTGCCTGGCCCTGTGACAGACTGTTCCCTATTTCAGTTGTGTGAAAGTGCACATTTGGCCACGTAACAAACAGCCCAGGTCTGCCAGGTAAGCCATGTGCAGCCACTCCCCAAAACATGTCATATGCTTCTGACCAAGTCTTGTGATGGGCCACGACAGCAGCCTGACACCTGGCCCAACCCACAGCCTCACTGTTCACACAGACTAGAGATCTGTCCATCCTTTTTTAGGTGCTCTGTGCATTTTAGCCATGAGAGAGAAATATTTCTGGTCATGTGATGGCAAAGGCACTGCAAGGTCATTCAGAAAGAGTGACAGGGCCAGATGAACTTGTTGGACATGCTAAATGTTGTGTGCAGGCCACCGGATGAGCTCTCAACTAAGAATACTGTATAACAATTTTCCTCAGGCAACTTCTCCGAACAAAAATCCCTGAGAATTATTAAGTTAAACCAATGATATGTCTATACCACAGCTGCTTTTTCATAGAGACTCTCAGTTGGTCTTGTACAACATAATTTAACAGCAAAATCAGTCTGGACAAGGCACAGGATTTCAGCACAGACCTATTAGTCTCAGTTCTCAGAGCCTGTATTCACATGCTGAAAGTTACCTTGAGTACTTACACTGTCCTGTGGACATGCCCCAAAACAATTCCTACTTCCTAATTTTCTAAAACTGAAATTCTATAGCAAACAATTAATCACTGTGAATTTGCTATTCTAAACTAATTTAAAAATCTGAGCACAACTAAATCAAACTATCATATGTATGTATATAGCTTATGCTCTAAAAAGAACAAGAAATACTCAGTTAAGAACACAGATTTATTATAAAATAAAAATTGTTTTTATTTTAATAAAAAAGGAAATTAATATGGTAAATTAATTATTCTTCCACTGAACTTCTTTAGGAGTAATATATTTCCTTTCAAAACAATTACTGTACACAGACAAAGCAGGCTAGACTATTTCACCCTGCAAGATTATAACTAGAACACAAGAACCACTTAAGGAAGGAGAGAATCAAGCCTGATACCACTGGAATGTTCTTCAGGCTGGGCATTTGATGTGAGCAATTGCACACTAGTAAAAAGCACAAAATCACTTAGAGATCCATTCTCCTCTGCAATTTATTTCAGGAAATAGAACTCTGGTAGTTACACCTGCTGAGCTATAAGATGTTCTGCCAATAAACAGAGTTGACATTTCAGGATGCTACATTTCAGCCAAAAAATACGCTTTGCAACCCAGAAGTCCTCTGCCAAATAGAGTCTATCATGCTTCCCTACCCTGAAACATTTTGATTACGATGATATTTTTTTTTTTTGGACCTCCCTAGATATTGAAAATTTTGCTCTGATGGTTTTGGCAAACTGACCAAAAGTGAAAGAGTAAAATAAGAATAAAAAATAAATAACAGCTATGAACTGCAAATACGGAAGAGATGCTATTGCAAGCTTAAAGAAAACCATGTACTAACCATTCTTGTGCAAACACCTCAGTGAAACACACTACAGCATTTGCCAAGTTGTGAGTTAAACTCTGCAATTTCTAGCACACCAAAAATTAAAATCTTCACTTGATTAAGATCATAAATTGCTTCTCACAATGTATCAAAACAGTTCTAGTTACTTACAGGGTCTTAGACCACCTTTCACAGTGGGCCCTACTCAGGATCAGATTAAGCCAATTCCTACTCTTCCTGCATCAACCAAAGCATCATCCTCTAGCAACATTATAGACATCAGTCCAAAATAAAAATTTTTGGACCTGACTGAAGAACAAGGAGGGTTAACACAAGTGCTTATTTTGTAACTTCTAAAAGAAAAAAATGTATGAAATTTCAAGCACCCCAGTAGACTGAGATTATGAGCTGGAGCAAGAGGAATCATCTTTACATGCTTTAAATTAACCTCCTCAGAAGTGCCTTTACAAGAACAGTGCCATTAAAATTTAAATTAACTCTAACTTCTGTGTGAACAGAAAGTCTGAACTTAATATTAGTAATTTACAACAGATATCTTGTAAATCTTTCACAGCACTCAACTTCAGGGTAGCATTAAAAGCATATTTCTGCGCAGTTTGAAGCCTAATCCACAAGGAGATTGCTTATCTACAAAGCCACCTGGATGCTGTAATTTGAAGTATTATGCTGAGAAAAGAGTATGTAGACTATTTTAAGTGGCTTTTTTTTCTACTGTTTACAAAAAACTTTTTTTGAAGTATCCATCACACAACTTCACTACCCTCAACTACTGAATCACCCTCTGCTGACCTTAGGGGGGAAAAAAATAATCCTTCCCCAGGTATTTCCTGTTCAAGAGTAGTTTAACTCAGCAGTTTAACTCCTGCCGTCCATATAGCTCTTTTTATTTTTATTATTGTTTCTCACCCCAATCATCCATTTTCTCACTCTGTTTCTATGGAGAGCCACCTTCTCCATCCCAGCTGCCTTTGTGAGCCATTAATATTGCTGGAAAACAGCAGCAGGAATACTGGCTACTTTAGGAAACTGCATAAGCAGCAGTTAAGCTTTGTAGGATCAATCACACAGCTGGCTCAGGTCTAACCAGTATAACTGATTAACCAGGTGAGCCAGGTGACAGGAGATTCTCTGGGAGAACACCACATGTTCAAAGACATTTAATTTCAAATGTCTTAGCACAGCAGCTGAGTCGCTGCAATTTATTGTGTAAGGACTCCAGCCACCCAGGGACAAGATAAAACGGCAGCTTACCACATTTTACCTTACTATTGGGAGTGGTTAAGAACACACAGCCAGCTCTGATCATCTGCAAGTGACCATTAAGGCATTATAATTGTCCTTTTTCAACCTAAGGCCCCTATTCAAAAATTCAAGTGAAAAATTGTTGAAAGCCACTATAGAAATGCTAATGTCCCTTAAAGAATTCCCTTAGAGAAACACCTGACCGCCCCTCTCATCTGTGTAAATTGCCAGCCTGGCTGCTGACAGGACACATCCTCGGCAGTTGTAGAGCCTCACACCGGGATCTCTGTGTGTGCTATGCATGTGTGCCACCACAGAGCTTCCTCTGGCATGTGCTCACAAGATGTCAAGGGCAGCTTGTAAATCACAGCACATTCTGGTGCACCCCTGCACGGACACTGACAGCATCCAGCCCTTAATGAAACACTGTCAAAAGGCTGTCCCTTATAGGATAAATTTTAATACAAGTCTAACATGAAATTCTGGTCTGGCTGTGGTTACTGGGAATTTTACAGCCGACTTGAAGGCAGACAAAATTTCATTGCCATTTTTTAAATTTCCCCTGCAGAGGACATAGGCACTATATATCGAAATTTTAAAAAATAATTTTAAAAGCTTTAGATTGAGTATTGCCCAAAATTGGGCATCACCGGTAAGGGAACCAGTCCTATGCCAGCATAGAGAGCTGTGACACACCTGTGCCCTGAGCACCATACACAATTTACTCTCCACATCTGAAGGTCACAACAGAGCAAGAGAAGGCACAGAGCAGGGTGACTAACTTAGCTACTCCTGAGAAAGCAGCTGCTTTACAGGGAGACACAAGAGAGACGGGGACTCTTCAGTTTGAAGAGATGGCTGAGGGGGATATGTCTGATGCCTACAAAACTGTGAAGGCAATGGATGAAAAGAATGAAGACCAGGATTTCTACAAATCCTGCAATACTAGACATCAGGAAAACTTGGAGAAAATAGCAGATCTGCTTAAAACAAATGAAGGACTGCACTGCTTTGCACAGAGCACAGTGAACATCTGGAATTTGTTGGCACAAAGCTCTGGAGTCAGAGAGGACAAGCACATTCGGGAAGGGACTTGACAAATTCATAGACAAGAAATCCACAGACACCAAATGAAATAAGCACACTCTCCAACATCCCTAAAGTAACAATTGTGGGATATTAGGGAGTGGCAAACTCAGTCATCTGCCTTGCATTAAATTCCTAAATTGCATTTCCCTGTGGATGCAGACACATTACTGAGTTAGATGGTCCACTGGTCAGCTCAGCATTTAAGCTCTTAGGCACATTGTTAAGAAGCAAGAAGCAAAAACCTTACAAGGAATTATGAGCAAATTCAGCCTGGCTATGCAGATCAAAAGAAACTGCAGTTTTTTTAATCAAGGCTGCTGTTCCTGTTTGTAGAGAAAATTCAGCAGATCATTTCAGACTGATACATATAAGAGGCAAATAATCAAAGTATTAGACACAGGTTTATTTCAGAAGTTCTCCTGTAGTTTCAGTCTATTTCAGTGTAACTAACAGGCAGAATCTGAAGCATGCAAAGCTTATCTTGATAAGCAACGACAACGTAGGACCAAACAATGCTAGTCTCCCTAGACTACATGAATTTCCAGCTTGAAATTTTGAATTGTTACAGTGTTGATTTTCTGGCTTACCTTCACCGCACTGAAGCAGAAAGCATATAGGACAATCAGAACAACAAAGCTTCGGGAAATGCTGTATAGTGCAGATACGAACCCAGCAGCAGCTGAAATACAGACATGTGGTAAGTGGGAAGAAGGAGAAACTTTGTTTCTGACCCAAACTAAGATGACATCTCAATCTTCCTTGTTACTTAAACTATAACGACAAAAAAAACAACCCACTACCCACAAAAAATCTCAAGGCTTTATCTCTCAAGGGCATTCTTTAATCTCTGACTGAAATAACACCAAAAAAATTATCACACATTAAATATCTTGTCAATATGCCTTACTGTGGAAGAATGCAAACTTTTTTTTCTAGACATTAATAGAAGAATAAAGTTAAAGGTTTTCTTTTTTAATAAATACAGTAAAGATCCACATCACATGTGCCAGGAAAGAGCTCTTTGATATCAATCATATTCTGCAGCCTATAGTTTTGCAAACTTGTATACAACTTTTCAGAAGAAAAAAGAAATCTGATCAAGTGGACCTTATGCACTTCACTGTTACATGAATGCTATTAGCTGATTAAGCTTTAACACACATTGTGCTTTGTAACATGCAATAATATATCCTAATCTGAGGTTATAAACCCAGATAGGGATAGCTCTGGCTGCAGATGGCTACTTACCAGAACCACCAAAAAGCAACATGTCTATTTGTTCCAAAAGGTATATGCAGAAGGTGTTGATTTGAGGGAAAAGTCCAAGAAGAGAAATTGCAGGAAAGCAATATAAAAACACTAAAGAAAAAAAAAAAGTATTTTAGAGCACAGTCATACATCCAATGTAAGTAAAATAGCGAAACATGTATCAAACCAGAATAAGAAATTGTTGCAACAAGTTCTGAGTATCATTCAAGTGAACATACCTTAACCTTAGCAGCAATGATTTCACTTTCCTTCTCAGGTATTCAAAATAAAAAATGCTATTTTACACACAAGAAACTAAATCTCAGAGCTAACTTTAAAATTTATTTTGGATAAAAGCAGTGGCAGAAAAAATAGCATTATGTAGCCTCCTTACTGCTTCTCAAATACTTTCAAAGTTATACTTGTTCCTTTCAAAGTAGAGAAATTTTAATTTGCAGGCTTTAGAACTTCCTCCTTGAATCTGAGATGGTTCAAGCACAGCTATGACAATTCAATATAATAAAAAAAAATTAATGGTTAAGATCTAAAATATTTTGGCTATCATGATATCCTGCCTCTCCCAGCAGCAGAGAGACAGCAGACACTTATAGCAGCCCCTAAAACTGGGACAAACCTACAGCAAAATTTCCCCAGAATATTCCACCAGCTTCCAGCAGAATGGACTTTAACTTTGCAGTAGTGAAAGAACATTAAAAACAGGAAAGAAACTCAGGGGTAAAAACCAGTTTGACAGCTTTACATACCCTCTTTCTGAATAGAAATGCAAATATTAATGGTTGCCTCATAGACAAGGAAAAGCAGGAGTCATAATTCAAGTAATCACGCTGTTAGTCTTATGTTCTGTTCACTTTCAGACAGTTCTCCTTCCCATCCATTTACTCTTAGCTCCACCACAGCAAATGCTAAGAAAGGCTGTCTAGCAAAGCATCTGAATACACACTTGACCCAAGTGTAGACTTTCAAAGATACACACACACGTTAAATCATATTCTTACTGCTTCGTTGTACTAGTACCAGAACGTTTTGCATGGCAGAGAGATGCGTGTCACTCTTCCCTGTAAACAAATTTGTGTTTGCTACTTTACATCCTAGAAAGACTGTAATTTCCTCCTATTCATTCTCATAAAAAACAAATTAAACAAATCACTAGTACAACTTATTCCCCCTTCCCCCAGTCAGATTTTTGAGAAGGAAACAAAAAGATAAATGTTCTTTGCTGAACACTAATTTCACATTTTCCAGCTCATCTTACTAAGGCGTCTTTTGCTAAAAGAAAACGATATAGCAAGTTTGATCTGACAACTTTTGTCTTCAACGTATCATACACTACTGCTATCTAATACTGTAAATCTTGCCAAGGAAGTCCAACACAGGAGAGCAAATGACATGCTCAAGTGTTAAACACAGACAGCACTCACTTAAGTACACTTGGACTCACACTGCACCCTTCAACACTACTGCCACTGGCACAAATTATACACATGTAAGAAAATGAGGAAATATTCTCTTCTCAGTCTTTTACATACAAGTGCCAATATTAATTTCCTCTTCCTTTATTACTCTGCACATTTTTAGATATTCCACCAAGTCATGCCAAGCCAAGCAAGGACCACTCTTGAAGACAGCCAACGGCATGACAGAAAACTGCTCAGCAGGCCATGTGGACTCACCATGGACCAACTATCCCAAAATCTCACTGCTGAAACTCTCAGGAGATGGCGCTCCTTGGGCAAAGGACTTGCAGAACTGCCAGAACTCATCTTAGACTACTGACTTACAGTTCAAATTACTGCCTTTGCCATAGCAACCTCAGAAAAAGCGGAATAAGAGCAGTGGAAGGAAGGATGAGATGAAAGACTTGACAGTACACCAAGATGTATAGAGACCAACGTAAACAAGGAGGGAGAAGTCAGTTGACTATAAAACTGTCCTCACCTCACCCTCTCTCTATTAATAATCTTAAACAATCCTAGCAACTTCTTTAGCTAAGGCAGCTTAGTTTATCTCATCCTGCACCAATGAGCATACCAGAAAGGAAAATAAACGGCTGTCACCTACAAAAAGATTTAACTTAGAAGCAGTAGTTCCCCTTGTGGGTGGCACACAATAAAAGTAACTGATTAATCCTTTGAAATTGCATTATGAACTCCAGAGAGAATTTCTTTAAGCATCACACATTTTCATACTTTAAACACCTTTAAAAGCTGAACCACTAACAGACGCTTACGTGAGGTGCTGCATTTAACACTGCAGTTTGAAGATTTCCTCTAAACAAGCACATATCACATAAATGTGAGGTGAAACACAAATTATGACTTTGGAAAATCTGTGTCTTTTGAGAAATGTAGAAGGGCAACATCACTGCAAACACTTTAGACATTTACAAAAATTATTATTTTTTAAAAATTGTACATATCTGAGTAGTAAAACATGGTTTTATCACAATGAAAATAAAAAGCATTATTTCAGTGAGAAGTAGCCTCTTTGTTCTCCCTCTCCTGAAACATAGGAACGCGTAACATTCATAGGCTTTCCTCCCTTGACAGCTCAGTCATCGTCAAAAGTAGCAGGCAGAGGAGTCACTATCACAAAATTTTGTCACCTCCTGATTCTTAAGTCTTCTGAGATGTCTGCCAAATAATTTCACTTGCCTGTTGAATGTTTAAATGGTTTCATCACAAGAACAATCATATATAAAGCGCATAACTACTTCTGTCACTAACCACACCTGAAGCACTCAGTGACTGAGGCGAGGTCTTCTCTGTGCCCTTACTTGCACTTCATATGTTAATCTAGCAAAATGTCAACTGAAATAAGGAATTCAAATGAAAACCGCA
The DNA here is from genome assembly GCA_013397895.1 of Origma solitaria. Lineage (NCBI taxonomy): Eukaryota > Metazoa > Chordata > Aves > Passeriformes > Acanthizidae > Origma > Origma solitaria. The sequence goes on from VZRL01000787.1 coordinate 603,051, forward strand.
GTTGGAATTAAAGCCATGAACCCCCAAATAATATAAGTGTAAATCAATAGCGGAATCACCACCAATTTAAGATAAAACTGAATCAGATCATAAGTAGATTGCAAATAAATGGACGTGTTAAAAACCATGTTTCGTAAGTGATTAGGTTACACATCTAACAAATCTGCAATTATTCTCTTTTATGACCTTGTTTCAAGACTGTTATCAGAGTATGATATGCAGCATCACACTAGCTCTTTGGTACGTTCTATGATTTCCACGGCTTTTACTTTTTATTGTAATAAACACCTGAAATAAATTACTTTTCCTTTCCTTCATATTTGCAATGCACAGTCAAAAATCCCTCAATTTCCAGACATATTAATTCCAAATACCACAATAAATTACGATTAAAATATAAACTAAGGAGTCACTGTATGATGACAGACGAATAGAAAGAGATAAAAAAACCCTAGCAAAGAGGGAAAATTGCAAAACAGTAGTAAGACTTTATTGGTATTCAGAGGGACCAACTTCCCTCATTATTTTACGGCCCAAACCAAATACTTCTATACCTTCATCACCTAAGGGAATCAACACTCCAAGTGCAGCAAGGTGCTGCAGGATGGCTTTTAGAGGTTGCTGCACTGTGAACACTTGCAAGGATTCACAGCAGCCAGAAGTCAGGACTCCCATAGAGACAAAGCAAGGAATAGCAAAGCATGGCATCGACCATCCCTTGAACCAATACACCTTAGTGAAATAAGAACAGGGGACAAGCAAAGGGAAATGGTTTCTTCTCTCATTCTCGTTTAACACATGCCAGCTGGGGAGATGAGCCTGTATTTTCTTCTCTCCCCCACCCTCTCCTACTTCAAGAACATGCTCTGCCATCTCTTTTGAGACCAGCCAAAATTAACACATTTATAACCACACTTTGTTTTCTTACACTGGTTGCTATAGTTTTTCATTTATCTCTATCCCAAGTGTCATCTAAGATTCTTCTTGAATTATTTATCAGCATTTTTACTGCTCACCTTTGACAGACAGAGAAAATAAGATGTAAGGAGAAACTTTAATGAGACCAAAGGAAAGTAATGAAAGAAGCTAATTAAAATAAGTGAGATGCAGATCTTTATATTCCCCTGTTTCTGGTGAGAAGAACTGGGAGCGATGGTACCCATTTGAGGACCAGGAGGCTTTCCTAAAAATAGTATGCCTTTCAGGCAGTAAGTCTGATCTGAGTATGGCAAAAAGCAAGTACAACAGCCACAGGTGAACAAAGACCTTGAAGGTCCTACACTACATCACAAAGTTTTTCCTTCTACTACAGCAGGTTTTCCTGGTTCTAAATTCACAAACCAACAGCCCCTCTTTGGTACACTACAACAAAGCCTTTTGGGAAATTTTCACAACTTTTACAGTAAACCTCACATTTCCTACTTTGTACCTTAACAGGGTTGCACTATTGACGAGAGGCCAATTCAGCACTTGTATCTGTGGCTCAGTTGGTGTAACATCACATTTATAGACTGCAAATGTGGTGTGCAACAGGAAGAAGTGTGCTGACAGAGTGGGATAATGTCAGCTGTGGCCACTCCAAAGTAGTGCCAAGGGATCATCAAACCTGTCTTGGGGTCTGATCTGAATGTCCTCAGCAACCTCAGAACATGGTTGTAGAAGGAAACGGGTTGAAAGAGCTACTGCAGAGTGGCTGCCCCACACTAACTGGTCACATGGATAGTATGATTAAACTAAAACAAGGAAAAGCACCTTCTTTGTGATCAGAAGAATGTCTGTCTGAGGAACTGGCACAGATTGGCTTCCAGGCATTAAATTTAAAATTCAAGTTATTCTGCAGTAACTGCTCCACACAGACAAGCCCTTACAAAGATAACTGCATTTCACAGATGATGTCTTTTGCTAATAACATCAGTGACTTTTAGTTTTCTATGGAGACATTTCTGTGAGCCTCATTTCATTAAGAACTCCCTTTACATGAGGGAAGGTTGCCAGCTGCCCCCCGCCCCTGTCTTAAGTCATTCCAAATGTTTCCATCAATTTGATTTCAAGTTGTGCCTCCATAACATGCCTTTGATTGCCAGCATGGGAAAACACAGGCTTCCCTGCCTAATGCTTAATTCCTTTTTGCAGTCCTAGGAAAAATATTGACTCACCTATTACATGGTCTCTGGCTGACTGGAGAGATCTGGGTGAAAAGAGCTTCAGGCCATACATCGTATAAACAGGAGGATTTGTGTCTTTAGATCCAGCATCTAGCAGCAAAATAAGGCCACACAATATACAAAAATATACAGGTCTGCTGTAGATTATGATTTTATTGTGTCCCTGGAAGAAAAAAACCAAAAAGTTAGAATTTTGTATTCATTCCCCTACTGCATGTAACTAGAGAGAGGGTCAGGGGTCAGACAAAATATTTTAATAACTTATACATAATAATTAGTAATAGAAATGTTACAAGGTATTTTATCTTCTCCAGAGGAGACTTTCAAAAGGCACAACAAGCAGTTAAGACTGACTCCAGCAATCATTTATGCTTTTGAAAACCTAACCTTCTAGACCTTTCAAAACTTACTAATTCCTGGAGTCGTCATCTTCTGTGGAGAAAAAACCTCTTAATCTGTCTGAATCTTTCAAAAGAAAAAGAATTTTTCTCTATATTACTTTTATTTTAGTGAACATCTACTTCAGGTGGGTTGACTTTTTTTTTTTACTTTATGAAATATACAATAATTTAATTTTTAATTGAATCCTGGGAAGAATAAAAAAAATAGTGCACATCCCCAGTACAGTGTGAGGCATGGGGATGGATTTTTTTTTTCACCAACTTAATTTTTTTGTTGCTTTGAACCACTTGACAGAAAATCAGCATGCCTTCTGAAGGGGGTGACACTCCTCAGCAGTTTCTGGTCTGCTTCTCATGAAGCACTTTGAAATGATGATCCAAAGGAATTAGGATGTGGAAGGATTCACATCTGATGTCTTTCATACACATCTCTCACACAATTGATTTCCACTAATCCTACAAAACACTGTTGTGGGGCTGCAGGCCAGGGAAATTAACAGACACTTATGGAAAAATCTTAATAGTTCTCCTGGTAGCAAGCTTAAGGGTAACTAAGACATTTTAAACACTGATGAATCAAAAGATTCCTTGAGTGTGAAAAGCCAGGAGCAAAGACAAGAATCCAAGTTTGCCTTGCATAAAGCTGCAACTGTTCTTATTTGAAAAATGTAATTTAAGTGAGTATAATAAAAGATCATGTCTTTTCTGAGTCTACTTACTGACTCGAAACAGCGGCTGTGTTTGTTTGGCTGCCAGCCAAGCTCGTATGTTAGCACAGCTATTAACTGATCTGTACTCTCTTTTGGGATCAATCAGTTAACAAGGTGGCAGATTACAGGGAACTGGTGGGCTTATATCATGCCTCACATCCATGGAATATGAATCAAGTCAGGGACACAAATCCTTGCTGTTTAATCAATTTCAATCTTACTACTGTCTTTTTTTTTAAACAGGACACACGTCGACAAAATTATCCATGGATAATTATAAGGATAAAAATATGACCTTAAAAAAGAAAAAGAATTTAATCTTTTACTTTCTGGCTTTTTTAAACTTCATTTAAGTAAAATATGAGCTGTGCCTTATGAAAAGAAACCAATAAATATTCACCTAAACAATTGCCTAATGTTTTATATCCTGATGTGCACTCCAGACCAAAGCCTGTTTTATCATGATACAACATTTTTGTCTTACCCCTTGAATTTTGGAACTCAGTTTTACCTTTGCATAGTGATTATTTGAAGGCAGCTGGGTAAGACAGAGCTGATGACTGCAAGTGGTTTAACTCCACACACTTTGCAGTTTCACGCAGAACACTGACATACTCAATTAGGTTTACAGCGCGTATTTAACTCTTACTTCTAAAGTAGTTTACAGTCTGCTGGGTGAAGAACTGGCTGAAGGGCGGGCAGAGTTCAAAGGGCTGTAGGGAAAGGCCTTTCATCTGGCTGGTGACCAGGGAAGTTCCTCAGGGCTCAGTTCTAGAGCCAGTTCTGTTCAATAGATTTATCAGTGATCCGGATGTAGGAGCTGAATGCACCATTAACAGATCTGCTGCCGACACCAAACTGGGAGGTGCTGCTGGCTCTGTTGGGGGTCAGGAAGCTTTGCAGAGAGAACTCGATAGACTAGAACACTGGGCAGTGATTAATGAGATGCAATGCTGGATCCTGCTCCTAGGATAGAGTAATGCTGGACACAAGTATAAATTGTGAGATGAGTGGCTGGGGAGCAGCCCTGCAGAAAGGGGCCTGGGTGTGCTGGTCACCAGCAGGCTCAGCGTGAGTCAGCTGTGAGCCCCAGCAGCCAAGAGGGAAAACTGCATCTGGGGTGCAACACCGCTGGGCAAGAGGTGATTATCCTGCTGTACCCAGCATTGGTGCAGCCCCACCTTGAGTGCTCCGTACAGTTCTGGGCCTCACAATTTATGAAGGATGCAAAGGTCCCTGAAGGCAAGAGGAGGGCAACAGAGCTGGTGCAAAGGTTGGAAGCAATGTCCTATAAAGCGCAGTTAAGAAATTTGGGCTTGTCTAGTTTGGAGAGGACAAGGTTAAAGGGGTGACCTCACTGCTGCCTACAGCTTTCTGAGGAGGGGAGGTGGAGAGAGAGGGTGGTGCTGATACCCCATCTCTGTTAGCCAGGTATGGATGCATGGGAATGGCTCTAAGCTGCATCAGGCAGGGGCATTTCTTTACTGAGAAGGTGGTCAAACAGAGGAACAGGCTTCCCAGAGAGGTGGTTGATGCCCCAAGTCTGTGAGTGTTTAAAAAAGGCATTTGGACAATGCTCTTAACAATATGCCTTGACTTTTGGTCAGCCCTGGGCAGGATGATCATTGTAGGTCACTTCTTAGAATAGAATAGGCTAATCCAATCACCCATACCATGCTAACTACAATAATGCTAGTTGTGATTGAGGAAGCAGATTCCACGGGTTTTCTGAAAGCTGCAAAATGTGAGCAAGTACTACCTTCCCTGTTTTTCACGTGGTGGTGGGGAATGAGACAGAATCCTGGAAAGGAAATCTGTCTGGAATCATATCAATAGAAGCAAAGCAATGCAGCAGCAATGCACTCAGTGTCTGCATAGCTCTTGCACTGCTTGGGATGTGCTTGAGCTGAAAATGAGCTTCCTAGAGCACAACAAATACTCCAGTCCTCACACCTGGGGAATATGCAACACAACACAACAAAAAGAAACTGCTGCAAGTATTTGTGTGGTACTTCACTGTCATTTACATGCTTCATGTGAGGGGGATTATTTGCGATAGGAGTGGTTTGAGGCCAACAGCAGACAGCTTCTGGGAAAGAGAGGATCACTTCCCAAAAGTCACAGACAGGGAACAGACATTACATTTCATTTTTTCAAGTTTTATAAACAAACAGAATAATTGGAGCAAAGCCCTCCTGTACCTGCCACTGATAGACCAAGCTAGGCAGCCCTTCACCAAAATGGGCATGTGGCAACACAACTTGTTTAATGAGATCTTTTAGATATTAAGGGCTCATTTTGTTTTACTAGACAAGCTTACCAAATGTTGACATGCAAAACTGATTTAATCTTGATGAAATTACTCCACTCTGCATTCTCATTTAGAAGAATTTAAATAATGAAGCAGAATTCCTTTTATATTTTACATCTCATTTGTTAAACAATCCTTTTTTTCCTTCACTGATAAAAATTTCAGTGAAAGCTCTTCCTTTCCCAAAGTCTGCTAAAAAAAGTCACTGTTTTTTTTTCATGTCCATGTTTCTCATTAATATGTTTCAGAAACATACTCACATCCTACCAATATAGCAGTGGTGCATATCATATTCATATAAAAATATTAAGACTTTCAACACAGAATAATTTCACAAACACTTCCATTTACTAAAATAGCAGTTTTGACTGCAAAGCATTTTGATGGGAAAATTTCTAAAAGATCTAATTTTTTTTGTTGTTTCTTTGTGTGTGCACACATGTAAGAGGAAAAAGACAAGGCTTTTTATATAAAGAAATGCGCATGTGCTCAGTTCTACAGAAAAGCTTACAGGGACAAATTAAAAATACTTTTAAAGTACCTTATGGGATTTATGAAACTGCCTATGGTAGCTACACAACTGAGTTAGCTATCTGCTTTGGCACATAATGAGGCTGAGACAATGAATTTATGCAAAAGATTCTCTAAATCTTGTTAGGAGCATGACTGCAATCTTTCAAGCTCAAATGCCTTTGTAAGCCTGTGCTAGATCCTGAGCTATACAGGTGTCTTACGAGGTACTTAGAGACAAACTCTCCTGATCCTCCTCTATAGCCATTTACTAAATGCAAAACCTTGCCTAAGGTTTGTCTAAAACCTAGAAAGGCACATGACAAAGATCTCTTGGATCTTTGAATTTAATACCCTGCAGTCACCAGCAGCTTGCTTGTATCAGGTCAGTAACAGCAAAACATAAGACACTTTGGAATGGAATTGATTTTCTTCTCTCAACCACTCCAGTGAGGAGACTGTCCCTAAATTTCACTGTCCCAGAACCACGTACCCCTCTGTAAATGGCAACTAAAGGCCACCAGCTCCCAACAGACCCAAATCGGAAAGGCTAAATCTCCAGCTGACAGGAAAATTAGACTCTCATCTTGTAGCAGGCAACAGCACTAAACCTGCAGGAACAATAAATGCAAGCTCTTCCTCAACAGTAGTGAGTGAATACATTGGCACTCAGGAGGAGTTGGGAATGAAAGCTCATGGCATCTCTAGGCACTGTGTTTTCTGAACTCACTGGATGCTATTTATATTTCAAAACGCTACAGGGCTAGAGATGACAAAATCACAAAGTCACATCAAACAGCAACAAACTCCGCTTATGAGATAGGGAAGAAGTTTGGAACCTCCTTGGCAGGTGTGGATAGTGCAAGGCATTAGCAGCTACTCATGGATCCATGAATAGAACTTAATTCATTGTGCAGACCTGAGGCTCATGATGGTTTGTTTCACACTGAAAAAATCTCATCGGCATTTTCATTCATGGGCGTGACACAGATCATTCTTTAATCCCTCTGCTGTTCTGCATCCTTACATTAACATCAAGAGATGTTATTCTTTTTAATTTTAATGCAGTCACATGAATTATGAAACAGTACATGGAGTATTTTTTCTCACCTTCTCGTTGTCCTATTTTTGAGGTGCTTAGTAGCTCAAGCAAGCCTTTACAAATGTCTATTGTGTTAAAAAGGTATAATGTAGAAACTGCTAATCTTCTATTTTAGTATAATAACACCTCCACCTTGAAAACCATTAGTGGAAAAACTGTCTAAATTTTATTTCTATTGGAGTTTGTATAGTGCACCAAAAAGTTTGCAAGAAAGTGTCCCTCATAAAGTTATAGGAAAGAAACGGAAGATGAGAATACACCTTTTGTTACTTTGTTCCTTGGCTGCGTGACTTACACAATACAATACAGCGAATAACACTTGTAATAGTACTGTGAGAACCTGAAATTCAAACCTGGATTCTGCACAAAAAAAAGTTCTGTTTAAACACTACCTTGTGTTTAGTACTGTAAAAAAATAAGGGCAAGATAGGTTTATAATGAAGTCTTGATTAAACTGTTAGCCACCCACTTTAAACAAATGTACACATTACTAATGTCTGATTATGTGCAAACTGATTACAATTCACATTAGTATATCTAGACAGATGCCAACTGAGCTGACAAATTATATTATTTTAGTCACAAAAACCCCCAACTTTTCACTGAAGTTGGAGTTATTTCTTTAATGTCTTGAAAATATTACCCTACAATGTATAAGTTGCTGTTTATTGCCTTTCTCTACTTTTTATGCAGACAGTTTTTTCCTGTGAATGCATTATAACCAACACCACCATAATTTCACCCCTTAGTAATTGGCACGGAAAGAAAACTGAGAATCTTCTGAAATCCATCTAGTGAAGTGTGCAGCGTACATACGTAAATAACATCAATTTCAAGTTCAGCCCGTATTTCTAGCCTCTAAACTGACAAAAATAATTGCTCCCCGCCAAAGGGAACTGATCCAGCAGACCTGAAGTTCTCAACATGTCATTTTTGAAACCTGAGAGAATAGAGTGTATCCTCGAAAATATTCAAAGAGCTAAATAAGAAACATAAGCAACTAAGTACCCAGCGTAAAAGAAAGGAAGACGCATTATGACCACTGAAATGTCTTTCAAGATCTGCAAATCAAAAATGCTGAGCCACTGTGACAGGTAGAGTGGCAAAGCTGCAGTTGTAGGATGATGCCCCTAGACCTATCCTATAACAGAGACAGACTTGTGTAAAGAACTGGCTCTTTGCAAGGTGGTTGGCACCATCAGAGTTTAATTCCTTAGATATACCCAACAAAAAAATAGCAATCAACAAGGATCCTTACATCCTGCATTCACCCAAAGATTTGGCCATTTCTTCAGGATGTAAGCACAGAGACCGACCATATTGTAAGAAAGAGAAAACACCTGTGCCATTTGATGAATTAATAATACTGTTAATAAATACATCTTCAGTAGCAGATTTAAAAAATAAAAAAGATCCATCCCCAATCTCAAAAAAGAAAAGAAGAAAAAAATCCAACTAAGCAACAACTGAGCTGCTAATCTGGAACTTCTGCTCTTTTCTGTCTGTTTCTAAAGGAAAGCAAAGAAAAAGTTTGTGTGACGTCACAGGATCGAACATCAGCAAGATAGTCCAGATGAATTTTTCACTGCACATGTGAACTTAAAGAAAAAGCACTTTTCAAACAGTAGTTATAAATACAAAGAGCTTAAAAATAATTAAACCTAGTATAAAGTCTTGAAATCACAGATGTCTTTTTTCAATAAATCAGCTAGAACAGCAAATGACTAATACCTGTGTTTCACTGAACAGCCAGCTGTTTCACAGTACACAAGTGATAATAAAGGAGAAAGACTTGTTTTACTCACTGACACTTACATGTATTGGCGAAGCAGGATCAGGCTGAACACTCTAAAAACAAAAAAGAAAAAAAGATATTTGCTTACAGGATTTTGTCTTCATAGAAGTTAGAAGTGAATTCAGCAATTGGCTATGAACTTGAGTCCTACCTTGAGGAGAGAATACTGGCAGCTGGCCATTACGAGACAGAACAATAGAACCCAAATGTCTTTACAGAAGCCTTGGTTCAGAGTCAGGAAGCCAAGAAGTGAAACAAGTACTACTAGAAGGACAGCAAATACATTCTCCTTTATATCTTCTGTCCTATGTGAATAAAAGTGTTGGAGAAGTACAAATATTTATAGACTCATTAGAGCAAGGCAGGTGGATTTGTAGTTGGTATGAACCGTCAGTGCTGCAGTTATCAGAATGTACTGGATCCCAAAAGTACATTTCCATATTCAACGGTATTTTATCCCCATGACAAAAAACCTTATCCAAAATGATAACTAAAATGCGTAGGAAAAAAAGTCATATGCACTGAAGTCTAATATCCCTTCCCATCTCAATTCCCAATTAGAATTCCATAATGGAGACGATTTGAATGTAGAAAAGTGTATGCTTATAAAAGAACAAATAAAATTTTAAAAAAACAACACACAAACAACTACAAATAAAATCAAATAACCAAACACTTTTAAATTAGGAAATAAGGCATTCCATTAATGAAAAATATACATCTGACAGCAAAGAATTGGATGAAAGACCAAATTTGTCATCAGATGTTTTATTTGTTTTATCTGTTCTATTAGAATGTGGAAGCTGAGATTAAAAACAATGTTAATATGCAATCTGTAAGAAGAGAGCTTATCAGCAGAAAAGATTTCCATGCAATTGAAACACAGAGATAAGACACCACAGATAAGTAAGTATCTGCTCTGGACTTAAAGCTCCCTGACATGCAGCCTCATTTCTGCAGCAGGTAAAACTGCTATCTGAAATTTCTTCTGTGGAGCCCATGTTAACACATATGGCACAGCACCCCCACCAGAAGCAGAGACAAATAAACTTGAACTGGAACAGAGGCAGCAGCTGAAAAATCTCCACCCGAATACCATTCTATAAATTATTTCCTTTGTTTAAAGATGGGAGTACTTGGTTTACAATACCCTGGGACCCTTCTAGTTCTGATTTTCTCATCAGAAATTGTTGGATCTAACATCTATGAGTCAAATTACAGACTAGTCTACAAGCCTGGAACTCATATGAATCAAAGTCTCTACTTGAAAATGAAGGGTAGCAAGAACCACCAAAACCAACCCTGAACTACAGCTTAAAGCTAAAACACATCTATCTACTCAACCTAGATAGAAGACGCTAACACAATTCTCTTTTTTCCCTTCTCTAGTGAGTCAGCATTGCTTTATGCAGATGTGGAGCCACAAACTACAACACTACATAGAGCAGCTTTAAAAAAAAAAAACAAAACGAAGCTTACCTGTCCAACAATGCCAACAAGGTAAGACGATCATACCAGACTTTAATCCACTTGCCAGGGAATATAACAAATCTGTAAAACTGCCTGTTCAGCTTTCGTTGTGCTGAAGAACATGAAGAATCCTCAGGGTCCTGGCCAGGTTGCTATAAAAACAAACCAGCAATACACAAAACTCTCTCGCACTCACATACAGCTGCCAGCAAAACAGGTGTTGAGAAGGCCAAATTTACATGCAGTATCATTTTTCCTAAAAAGGGTAGTGGGAGCATATTTTCATATTTATTTTCTTAATTTTAAATCAGAAACAAAAATATCACACCAGCTTAATTATTGCAAATGGACAGAAGCTATATTAATTATGAAACTCAATAGTGTCAATATGCTTCAAAAATTAATACTAAATAATCATTTTAAAAGCAATTGTTTTTTAGTCCTGATCCAGTACTTGTCTTAAATTCCTTTATGAAGATTTTCCCATGTATCAGGCTAATTACAGCACAACACAAAAACATGACAGGACAAATCCTTGTTTTTAAATAAAGAAACAAATAACTAAGTAGGCTTTAAGGCACAGAGGTGTGACTTATCAGCTCTTTTTCCAGAGCACAGATTTGTTTATCTTTCCTGAGATGATTTGAATACCACATCAGGTGTGCCTCCTCAAGAACAGCAAGAGGGGGAAAAAATTGCAAACAACCACAAATAGCATAAACACCACTAGTTTGAGAGTCTGTAATACTACCATCATAATCATAAATCCATCCTTTTGAATATTGCTTTTGTCATACTCTTAGGCCTTTTCCAACTCTTCTCTACAACTCTCCTTCAACTATCTACAGAGCATCAGCCAAGCCTGCAAAGCTAAACAACAGAAGGAAAACACTGCAAAGCAGTGATTTCTTTCCAAGATAAACCATTACTGATGTTATGGGGGGGGTGGGGAATCACTTATATTTCTTTGAAGGAAAATATTTTGAGATTTCAAATCACTGTGAAGTCTAGTGGTTTTCGACCTCCTTCTAGCCAGCCTTTTCCATGCCCCCCTTAAAGATAAATAATCAACAAATACACCTATTATGGAACTCTAGGCAATGTCTACATTAGAGTTATTTATGCTAGATTAACTTTTCTAGTCAGGGAAGGGGATTTCTGTGTGTTTAGCTGATCGACAAATTATTACTGTTAGCAAAACACCGTTTTTTAAATAACATGTCCACCTGCACAAAGGAATTGTTAAATTTTTTCTCAGAATATTGGAATAATTTCAAATCTTTGCTTTCCAGGAAAAGGAATTTTACACATAGTTTACACACGACTTAATGAATTGAAGTGTATCAGCTGGGAAACAACTAATTGGATACCCTCGGTCTGCTGGCAAACATGAGGTGAAACAGGCTAACATAAGCTCTGGAGAAAGAAATTCAAGTTTAGGCATTTTATCTCATGCCTCCAATTGACTAAAGGGGTACAGCCATGCAGGGCCAGGGAGCTCAACTGCTAGTAGTGCAGGACAATCCCTCATGTTTCTGAGCATTGAGACACACAAGGGGTTGCTGGGCTATTCAGCATTCTTTCCTTTATTAACAATTCCGAGTGATTTAAAAGCCATGAGACCAATTGCAATCCTTTCACTTGCTGACTTTAAAATTTGAAAGTAGTTTATGTAGTCCAAATTGTAGTATTTTTATTACTACTTTAAAAAGTAACTTAAACATGGGGTTGGGGCATTTTTAAGGAAAAAAACATGTTTTAAAATATTGCAGTTGCTAACACTGGCAAAGTTTTGTTTCTCTTGGGTCCTATTACCCAACAGAAAGTAAAGCAAAGCTCAGTCAACTGCAATCATAACTTCACACACCTAATGTAGATTGCTCACTATAACTAGATCAAAAAATCAAAATGGTGGCAGAGAGTTCACTAAAAACACCCAAGGATCTGACTGCTCAGGCCTCAGAACAGTCTAAAACATCTTTAGCTGAGCGTGTAAGTGAACATTTCGGCTCCTGAGGAACCTTTGGATGAAATCATCTATGTGAGGCTTTGACGGGAGTCAGATTTTTGAGCTGCATTTGGGAAGCTCTCTGACTAGCCTTGAGCAAGTCACTCAAGTCTAACTGTTTCTCCTATCAAAAAAGGGCTTATAAAAATTCACTTCATAAATTTATATGGTGTCAGAGACAGCCTGAAGCCCTAGCTTCACTGAAATCAATGACAACACTTTTCCTGACTTATGTAGGCTCAGAAGTTCATGTTCAATAAAAAAAACTCTGAAACCAGGAAGTTCTGAAATTTCTGCCTGGCCTTGCTACAAAAACTTGCTATGTGACCTTGAGGACCAGTCTTCCCAAAAGAGAAAGAAGAAATGACAATTGTTCTCTAATTTACAGGCAGTTTGCAAGACTATAAATATCTGGAAAACATCTTAGCCTTTACATGTAAGACATTGTCCAAATATGAAATACACTATTTGGGAAAATTTTCTGATTTTTAATTTAAAACAGTTCCTTTATACAAGTTCCTTCCAGCTTTATGCTCCTCTGTGAAATCTAAGATGAAAGGCAATTAACTGTCATTTTAACATTATTTATAAGTATCAAACTAGAATTTGCCATGGCAGAGAGGAAGTCAAATTATTATAAAAGGAATTGTAAAAACAGATTACAGCCCTAAGTCACAGACCCCAAACACTGTAAATTTCATGTCCACATAAGACCATGCAAACTGAAGTCTGAGGGCCTTTTTCTTTTACCAACTGCACTGAGGAGGTGGCTTCCACATTCCAGAGTAGATATTCAGAGGTCTAGTTGCAAAATTCAGAAAAGTGAAACCAGACATGAGGTTTTATGATAGTAATGAATCTGGAATAAACACTTCACACTATTAAAACCTGGTGGTGTGTCTAAAATCCTAACAGCTGTGTCCTCTTCCAAATGAAATACGATTGAAGATAGAAGATGAACTTTTTTGGTGATGGAGTCTTTAAATACTCCCCTAGGACACCACTCAGTGTCAGTAGGAAACAGATGAGTTGCATCCATCAACATAAAACACATCTTCTCCCACATGAGCAATACCAGGAAAAGCAGTATAGCAAAATCAACGAAATTGTCTCAGGAACAAGCCTGCAGCATTTGTTTATTGAGCAGTTCATCAAGATGCTAGAAACTCAGATATTACAATGTACCCGTGGGCTTTCTGAAAGGGTCCTTCTGGCCACCATCAGTAGGAGCTGCTGCTGAAGCGCACTCGCTGCTTGATCCCCAGAAGACGGCTCTTGGCTCTCTGAAGTGGTAGTACTAGAGGAGCTGAACTGTACTTCACTGTGCACAGAGGACAGAAAGGAAAGAGATTGTTTTAAGCAGCAATATTTTCCTACTATTTCTGAAACATTACAGGAGAAAGCCTGTAATTACACTACTGGCTCACAGGACTTGGGAACCTTCTACCTCCATATCCGAAATCTAGCACAGATCCACAATTTGGGTTAACACCCAAATTCAGATACACTTGATTTACTACATCCACCACAGAGAAACAGATACTTCTCTATCACAGTTTTCCTCATCCTGAGATGAGCACCCTCAAGGAATCACATTTCAGAAGTGCCTTTTTCTGTCCATTGACAACAATTCAGGTTTAGAGCTGCACATCTACAGAGCAAAACTGTAGAGTGGATACTGCAGAGATTCTGGACTAGCTTCCAACAAGCTCACTTAGCTACCAAGCTACTCTGGTTTCACCTGCACTGAATTCAGTGAGTACTGATTTACCCTGCTGAGAATTCAGGCTACAAGAACTTCCTTCTGCCCTAGCAAAATAACAATAATGCATGAGCTAATTCATATAAGGTTAACTCAGATATCCTCCGTACTGAGTTTAAACTCACCCTGGAGGGCCCTGAGCCAGATGCTACTTATTGTTTTTCCTCACATTTACTGCTTTGTGTTCTAGGTACAGCACTTAAACACTTGTGAAAATCTGCACTGAGAGCAGCAGTGCCTGTTGGGTTGCACAAATGTGTGTTACCATGACACGATTGACAGGGTTTGAGAGAGAACTTTATCGAAATGAAGTAATTGTTACTTGGGGAAGAGATCTATTTTGAATACTTCTTCTTAATTCTTTTCCAAATGGGATTTATACATCAGGCACTCTGCTCCAAGCTCATTGTTCCATTGCCACTGGATACCTGCCTTAGTCTCTTATTACTTTTGTATCTACATGAGGTGCAAGCACCTAAGTGCTCATGCAAGGTAGCCAATATATCTTGTTCTTATTTTGCATAAAGACAAGCAGGAAGAAACTAGAGCAATCTCCCTACAGTCAGCCAGCAAGCCCATGGCAGTGCAAAGATTAAAACCCTCCTCTTGCATACCCTACACTTGTCCCAAAGGCACCTTATTAATTTTAGTTAACTCAACCCTTCTTGCCTTTGGTGGCCAATTCCCAAAGGCTGCTGTGTAACCCTCGTTAAGGCATTAAAATTTTGGCTGTCCTACACATAACTGGCTGTTAACTTCAGCTGCAGTGGTTAGCATTGTTCTGGAACAAGGTTCAATGTCTGGATTACTTAAAAGCAAAGCTGAAGCGTCACACCAACAGCTTGAGATGCACACACTCTCTCCTTCTCCCCTCCAGGATTTGCTAGCTCTGCCTGGACCAACAGGAATGCAATCAGCCTTGGGATGTGACCAGAGCCATCCTGACTCTGGTTTCTGAGCCAGGGAGTTTATGTTTTCAAAGCCTTGATTGCTACCAGGCTTGAATTCCAGACCTGACATTCACTATCTGCCACTCCAGCAGAACTCTCAGCTGAGTAGAAATGAGAGCACCCCACGCTCCTGACCCTAATGGCTTCCTCTGCACTCCTCCTGCTACAGACAGCAGCACGATCCACTCCACAGAGTCAGGACAGCTGCCATGTTCCCTTTGGACAGTACTAGGAAATAAGAGCATGGCCCAAACACAACCCACTTGATGTCCCAGTCACAAGGCAGCCCTCTCTAAGAATCATCTCCTTTGTCATCATTATTAACAAAACAGTACAGAAGGGATGGGCACTCATCCAAGATCTTGGATCACAACCAGAAGATTTAAGCAGGAAGAAAGTGGAGGAAACCTTGAGGAATATCTCCCACGAGTAAGATTCCCATAGATAACAGACTACAGAGAAACCTTGTCCAATCTGAAGGATGGAAAGGGATTTTTTATTTGTTTTCTCAGGATGAGCTGTCCTGTTCCTTGTCACCGTGGGTGCAACCCTAAGACTCCTTGTTCATAGCAAGAAAAAGGCAAATGTAGCCTAGGCTATGCAGGAACACTAGCCTGCGAATTCCTGCCCAAAAGGTGACTCAACAAAACAGCAGGGGAATAGAACAGTGGTTGCTCATGCCTTCCTAAATGAAGAGTCAATCTGCACTAAATTTCTGCATCTTTAGCTGTCTTTCTACAAAAGGCAAAAGTATTTCAAGATTGGACCACATCTTTTATCCCACATTCACCAAAAATGGAAATGGCAGAAGGAGAGATGGACAGAGCAGTGTACCAGGGGACTCTATCAGTTCTCAGAAATCAAAAATCTTTTACTAATAAGAATTCTTCCAAGAATAAACTTAAGAGATCAAATCATCTCCCACCAGACTCGAAGATAATCAAAAAGCCAAAAGTGTGCACAGTCTGTTTTCTGTTTACAGAAAAAATTCATAGCTCCGCCTATCAGCAAGTGACAGAGGAGACCACAAGCAGGCAGGACATTGACTGTGGGAAAGAGTCGAAAACTTCATAAGCCTGAAAAGGTAATTAGAGCAGAGCAGCTGGGAAGGCAAACCTAGCAAAGCAACAATTGCAAAATCAGAATCTGTCATCTGGCCTTCATCAGCCTCATCTCTCTGTAACTCCTTACTGTCTCCTCATCTTCCATTTTCTTCAGCTCCTGTTTGCTGTTTTTGTCTTCCTTATCCCTATTTCCTACACAACCTCCTTCTGACATTCACTTGCTACCCCCAATGACAAATTGCTTGCACAGCTACTTAGAAACTGTACATCTCATCTGATGACATTGCTATCACACTGACAGCAAACACCAGTAAGAAACAAGATGATGGTGTTTGTGTTTTTGTAAGCCTATAAACTAGATTCTATAAATTTATTACCATATATAAATAGGAGCAAACATTCTCTAATCATAAAATCATTATAACGGAGCTGATCGCAGTATAACACGGAATCTTGCTAAATAGAAAATCTGTTCATTTGCAGAATCAAATTAATATTACCAAGATCTATCACAGTAAACTGCACTGCTAATGTAAGCAAAGGTATAATTGAACTAAATTTTGAATAATAAATTATTAACTAAAAATATCTTTGCTAAACATAAAACCTATGCAGATCAAATTCAAAAGCTACATAGCACCCTCTACTGATAACTGGATATAAAATCAGGAATTTTTTTCTGGCTCATAATCCCATTTTGTAAGAACACTGAGTAAACTTAAGCTAATGGAGCAATCATATAACACACAGAATATTTTTGTATAACCATACAGTGCTGGAAAAATCTTCCTTCTCCCTCTCTGTTTAGTCTGTTGCCTTACACCACTGACAACTTGGCATGACCCATTCAAATATAAGCCAGCCTAACTCATCCCCTTCATTAGGATTACCTAGCCTTGGGTCTGAACCCCTCTCAAGGTCAGCTCAATTCCCTGTTAATAAAGATGTTTTGCAGGTCTTGGCTAAATTTCACTTTAACCAGCATATAGGAAAAAGGACAGGGAACCTTGGAGCCAACATCACAACAGTCACAATAACCAAGCACCTTCCTCTTGGTCCTCATGTGCTTTAAACCAGAAAGAGCCTACTGGACTGCTTAAGACAGCTGTCTGGGTCACTACAGAGTTTACAGTGTAATAAATATCCACAGCGATAATAAATAATATAGCTGAAAGCTATGTGAGGCACTCCCTAAAATACTGCCCTTAGGTGATGGTAAGAAACCATGGCACTGAAGAGCCAGAGGGCAGCTCAGAGTCAGGAATATCTCCTCCTGCACAACCAACAATCCAATCCAAGAAGCAATTGCTTCTGGGGCACTGGTGTGAGGTGCATCGAAAAGCACCTCCTGAACGGAGACCTGAGCGATGTGGCTGTACAAAAGCCAGCTAGTGCTGACAACACAGCAGGAACTCAAAAAGCCCATACCTTTGTGCTCTTTCGAAACAGGTGGTGGCTCAAATGTAGCTGTCTGAACTGACGTTGCTCATTAGGTCTCCACTAGAAAGCTGCCAGCACCAGTCCAACCAGAGCATTGCACAATTCAAGACTGACAGTTAAGCCACTAGCTGTGGATGTTGCTTCTTTTTAAAAAGCAGTGATTTACAGTTCTCAAATAACCAAATAACACAACTTAAACAAAAAAGCAGCTCAGAGCATGTAGGAAGTTTGAATAAAGCCAGTGATAGCTGCATTAGGAGTGGATAATTATGAGACAAATCAAATCACAGCAAACATAGGAAAAACATAAAGAAGAAGCACTGTTCACTTTTTTGGTAAGACATTAACAGGTTCATAAAGAGTAAAATTAATTCAGAATGTGCATCTTAACTTTCTTCAGCGCTTACATCTGATAGGAGCTCACACTAAAGATGAAATATCTCTTAAATCTTGTTATTTTCCTAGTTGTACAAATGTGTATTTATACAGAGATTACTACAGGATTTGGGGAGAATTTTTGGCATTTGTTTTAACTAGCAAAAATAACACCCCTAACACCAATGAGACAGCATATCTGAGTTTATAGAATGAGAAAGCTCTCATACTGAGATAATAGACAGGAAAGATATAAGATCACTGTTGAAGTGTGGCAATAGACTACAAAACAAGCAGTGGTATATATTAAGTCAGCTACTGCAGATGGACAGCAAGGCCTTGTAAAGCACATTCCAAAAGGCACTGTGGTCAGTATGAAGGTAGGAAGTGATGAATGTCTTCCTACTCATGTTAAGAATGCGGTCCTTTCAGTACACTCTTACTTCCCAGTATTCGGATACTTTTATTTTGCTAATAAGCATGTGAATTGATAATTTGCAAGCCTATTACATTTCAAAGCAAAGATAAATGTACCAAAAACTTTAAAAACAGCATGTGTTAGCTAATGAACTAGAGGATGCATTTTGAGAAGACGCAGCCTTATTGGAATTAATGCATTAATTGCATCCATGGTTGTGTTATCTCTGAAACATGGAAAAGCACTCCTTTTAGCTTTCCTTATGGAAGGGCAGGGGATGGAACAGAAGTCAGTCCCAACACCTGAAGGACTCCATAAGCTTCTAGCCCTGAGCAGGATTTTGCTGCCATCATGTGGCAGCATTGTCGCCTCTCACCTCTGAGCCTCATCATGTCCCTGCCCAGTGTTCAGTGAAAGAAGGGCTAAAAAATCTTAAACAAATAAAGGAAAGGATTTTAACTGGCCAAGCTTACCACAAGGGTTGCCTCCTGCCCCTTGTAAGCCATCAGGAAAATGCTACTGAGTTTGTAAAGAGTACTTCTCAGAAGATTCCATGGCTTCATTACAATTCAAACATTA
Organism: Origma solitaria; assembly: GCA_013397895.1. Classification (NCBI taxonomy): domain Eukaryota; kingdom Metazoa; phylum Chordata; class Aves; order Passeriformes; family Acanthizidae; genus Origma; species Origma solitaria. The sequence goes on from VZRL01000787.1 coordinate 622,111, forward strand.
CCATTTTCAGTGCACACACACCAATCATTTCTGTGTTCAAGCAGCATGATGCTCAGGGAAGCAGCTCATCTGAAATCCCTGAATCCCAAAAAGGACTCTATAATATTTGTCGCATCCATTTCAAAACATGCTCAGCTGCAGAACCGCACAACCTGACAAGCAGCATTAGGCATTCTTTAAGATTCAGCAGCTTATTACAAGAGCAGCAGGGAATTGTGTTATTTGGGTCACCTTGCTGAGAAATACAAAGATATTTTAGTGACACAGTTTAAAAAAAAAAACCAGTCTACTCAAGTTTACTCTCTCCTATAAGGAATAAACCTCTAAGTTTCAGTGAATTTTCCAGCAGTGAACATACTAAAGTATTAGCAGATTTATAAAGGAGACACACAGTACTACTATGACATGCAAACAGACTTTGATATAGTATGATGCAGTCAAGCAGCTTATTCTGGGACGTGAATGTAAATCAAATAAGTTAACTCATTGATCTGACATTCTCTCTTTTGCCCAGGGCCAGAAACACCAGCACTCCACAGCTATACTGACAAGTACCTTAAATTATTTTTTTAGTACTTGTTAGTCACGAGTTTGCTGAAAATACTTCTTTTAACTTTTGGCCCTGATGATGCCAAAAATAAAAATATTTTCAAAACAAACAAAAAAAATTAAGCAATTTTTTTTTAAATGGAAGTCTTTATCTGGACTGCAAAACATTTTAGACCTTAACTATAATATAGCTTTTTAGAAGCCTGATTTTAGTGTCAGAGCCTCATCTAAAAAAAGTGAGGAGCTCTGCTCAGACAGAACATGCAAAGTGAAATATGAATGCATGATTGTATGCTTAAACCACGTGTAGTAATGAAATGTTTATGAATATAATTTTATCCTACATAAAATATTATTTTAATAAATTTACCATTAAATTTAAAAATACATGACCAAGAAAGCAGGATAAGGCTCAAACTGGAAGTTTCAAGATGGCTTTCTTCTCAGGAATTTATCACAGGAGAGAAGGAAATGGGCTCAAGAAACAAGCAGTACTCTTGTAAACTGCATTTACTTAAACCTAGAGCATTTGTTAAATGGAATACAAATGGCCAAACACTTCCAGAGCTTGCATATATCTCAGTTTTTCAGCCAATAAAGAAAACATTCCCACGTTGGTATGGACATATCTACATCAGGATTTTCTGAAAAGTAGTTAACCATAGCATGCATGTGCTTGCTCACACACCAAATAAAGCTCTGGGCCTTGAACAGAAAAAAATTGCAAGGATGCAGAGAAAAGTGCTCCAACACCCATACAAACTATCAGGGATCTAGCATGACCCTACAGTGGCACACTCCTCAGGGATGTTTAATGACCTGCCCCCATCTCAGATCCAAATACCAATGAACTCGTAAGAAATGGACTGCAATATACCTAAGCAAACTAGCATGGGAAAAATTAAAAATGCTTTCTGAAAATAAATCACTCCCTCCTCAAAACTAGGATTTGTTCACATTAGCAACCAAAACGCTACACTGAAATAAACATCATGATGACAGATAATCGGTAAATTTTATGGAGCCAAGAAACACCCGAGTCTCAAAGCGCTATTCACTCCTGTGAACTGCTTTGGGCAGAACCATGGAAGCTTCGGATAATTTTACAGGTATTCCCAATGAGGAATAAACTATTTGAAGCAGAGAAGATTAAAGAACAAATTATTTGGATGCATAATCATTAGAGCATTTCACAGATTATCACATGAAAAGATCCAATTATTTAACAACTTTATATCTAACAGCACTGGATTTTAAAATTGCATGTGGTATTCACAGTTTCTCCAAGCATTATTTCTTTCATTACAAAGAACACAATTTTACACGTGGTAAAAATTTCAAATACATTTTTGATATGAGTGAAACTATATAACAATTATCAAAATAGTAAAAGTTTGTTGCATTAGTGCCCTTAAGTTTATTGTAAGCTTATTTTTTCCATCTTTCACAAGGTAAGTGAAGGGAAATAGATACACGCCACACACACTGGGAGTATATTATTTTAGTTCTTGATACCTGAGAAAGAAACTGAAACAGCTTACATTACTTGAACAGAGTTTTTCATGGATGTGAAACCAGGAGGGACAACCTTCCTACAGATCAACCTCTTACATTCAAACAATTTAGAAAGGCAGAGCAGTTATTTCATACATGTTGAGGACAGCTACACTACCGAGATGTATCAAATACTGACATGTTTTTCTATAATATCTATGTATATACACACTGAAGACCCTCAACCTTCTGAAAAAGAGCCCCAGTATTCAAAAAGAGCATTTAGAAAAGTAGCTAAACATTAAAAAACAGATTAGCCTTGTACGGCAAGTATGCAGAATATGATTACTGTTAAATTTATATATTGGCATTGATATATATTTTATGGCTCTATTAGCCTCTGCACTGGGGACAGATCATGCAAATATCATTAATTATAGTACTATAATATATACTGTACTTTTAGGGGTTTATGCTTCAACTGATGTTTATGAATCAAGATAACATGATAGCTCACATGTATCTTTTTGACTGGTTAACAAAATTAACTAAGTAATTTAATTACAAGAGACATTCAAGGTAAAGAAATTGAAATCTTCTTTCTGTCACAGAGTGACAGAAAAAGGTATATCAGGGTACACCCTCCTTATTTGTAAAGCATTTATTAACTCCACCTTGTTCATCCTGAGTCCAGAAGACAGCTATATGCCTCTAAAAATGCTTTAGCACATACATCCTTCCAGCTCATTTTTTAAGAATGTGCTCTTCTTAATGATCATAGGGTTTACTATGTAACGCCAACCTTATGGGAAGAATTTTAACTTCAATCTGTAACTGTTCTATAAAGGCAAGATAAAAACTTAGTGGCCATTTGGTGAGAAGTCAAACTACCCATGCCACAAGGCAGTTCAGGATTATACTGAGCTCATGCTTTACATGAAGGTGAACTCTCATCCTTACCTACTTTAGCAGAAGCCAAGCACATACTCAAAACACACAGCATAGAAACCTAAGGGATTCACCATAAGAGACAAGGCTTTTTCAACTAAAGGTAAGGAACTTTATGCAATGGGGCAGGAGAATAGCTTGCAGGATGAAAAAGCCATTTCCAATTTCTGACTCCAGAACAGATTCAAATGGTCTTTCTGTACTAATTTCTAACACAGTCCATGAGCTGGAAATACAGTTTATATTTTTGTCTTGTCAAAGCTTGTCACAAAGCAATTTACAGCTAGAGGTGAACTTGGCAGGGTAGTGAGAGCATCAAATTTAGATGCAATTAGCTCAGCAGGGAATCCATTCCACTGGGACTGCTGGCAAGAGGTGCTGCTGGCAAGCCAACAGACAAAAGTGGGGTCAGGGTAATTACATTGACAATAATTGGGAAATTGATTAGCTTTCATTTACCAAACTCAGTGACAAAAGTCACTCACCAAAGTGGGGATTAAGATGGAAAAGGAATTATCTATTTTTGGTGATCATTACAACATAAAAACCTCATTGAGATTTAACTTGGCTAGGTCTTCAAATATTTTAAAAGCTGGACTGCTAGACAAGTGAGAGACAATTTGGCGAGAGACAAGTACAGAGACAGTCTGAAAAAATTCTAATTCTCAGTAACCTTAAACAGAATTAGGGGATAATTTTGGAAATTATTAACAAGGAAGTGTTTGTACTACATTTAAGAAGCTCTGAAAATTTCCCAGGACAAGGACTGCAGGTATGGGTAATATTGGGACAAGTACGATAGTTGAAAAAGCCAACAATAAAACTAAAAGACCAAAACCAACCAACCAAAGACCCACAATGGAAACTGATGAAATATATATAAACACTGATAAACTGGAGAATATGCCAAAGATCATCTCACAACACTGCAGAACCAGAAAGAGGTGACGGACCACTGATATTTGACAGGACAAAGTCTAATTCCCTTTAACAGTATTGCTTGCAATGCTAAGGAGTCTCTGAAGGAAGAAATCACAGACTCCTTCAGATTTGGACATCTGCTTTCTCTGGCACATTGTAATCCATTGTTATCCATCTAGCCCTTCCTAAGCAAAGGAAGAGCAGGAAGCACGCAAGAACAAAGAACAAAAATACAACCATAACATATCCTCACTTCTGTGACAGAGTGCCATTGTTAAGATTTTGCATTATTTGTGAGAAATTAATTTCAGAAGCTATGCCAAGAAGATAAAACGTTTACGGACCATAGGAATACTACTTTAATTGCAGTTCCTAATAATCTGATGTGAAATGGCTAAGCCTACAAATGGAGAAGACAATAGTAGGACTCAATAGACCAAAATAGCAAGTTATAATTTGAATTGAAGATCATTAAACATTAGTTAGTCTGCCTCAAGGCCTTCTTTAATGACTTCTTTTGAGTAATATTTAAATACTTTCTTCAGTTTTGCATAACAGTGTTAAAAGATAGTTACCTATGGCCAATTCATAAGGCAATTACCTTACTCTTGACAAACCAGCCAGAGGTCATATCCTCTCCAGTCAAAACTCCTTGCCCTTTCACAACTGCAGCATTACCGAGAAGCGTCACAGCTCCTAAACACCAGCGACAGGTCTGCAGCCCCTCCCATCAATACCCACAAAGCAAGAGGCCTCTTGTCCTCCTCTATCCTGCATAAATTCTCCTCATAAAGAAGCACATCAGGGCACAGTTCATTCAAACCCACATGGTTACTCCACTTGCTCAACTCAGTCTGACATTTCCCCTTTAGGAGCAGCTTAATCTTAACAGCGTAAAGCAAGCATAATTGGTGACAAGTGTTTTAAGAGCTCATACACATCTACTGCAAACCTTTGTATTGTTCTCTATGCTTATTCTAAATTCTGAAATACAGGCTCCGTCAGACCAAAAACATATCCCCTCCTATTCAAGGAGGATGCTACTTCTTTTGTCTAGGCATTAATTTTCTCCTGCATCTCCTGACTCGTAAAATCTAATTTGAATGGCTCATTAATGAATTCAGACACCAGGCCTAAAGCTATTGGTAATTTCTGCACCATCAGAATTGCTCATGAAGACATACTGTCAAAATCATTGTCTTCTCCTTATTTAACTTCTTCATGGGCTGGTAGATAAGCCAAGTTCATCTAAGAGGTGCTTTCCGTGTCTCTTTTCTAATATCCTCCCATAACAGCAGCATCTCCTATGATGAACATCTCCACCAGAGAGGGCCCACTCTCAAGGGAATAATTTCTGTCAAGGACCATCAAAAGACAGATACAGAGAAGAGACTAAGTGAAGCAGTTACTGATTACACTTTGTGCTTTATTTTATTCTATTTGCCTTTTTCTTCAGTAATAGCCTTTTCATCACTGATCATTTGGTTTATCTATAGCAAAAAAGAAAGTAACCTGACATAAGCAATGTGTAAGCCTGCAGGTGGAGACAGGAAAAAAGGGGAAGGAAAGATGCCTCATTCCTGAACTGTCCTTAAAGCAGGTTTGCTCCTCTATTTTCTATATGCTGTAAGTGCTCCATATTGTCTAAATACAAAACTACTTGATTGATGAACACCTGAGGAAAAAACAAAAACCTTCTCCTTCCTGTGCTACTCTTCAATCTACTCACAGATGGTAGAAACCACCCATTGAACAAAGAGTTCTCACTAATGTCTCTGGCCTAGATATTACAAACTGCCCCTGCAAAAACCAACTTAAGCATATTTCATGCATCCTTGTCCCCTTTCCTTATTTTTCATACTAACTTCTGCTTTGCACTTTCCTTCATGTTGCACTGCTCTTGGAAAAGCTCATGTTCTGCCTTCCCATTGACTCCCACAAAAAAACAGTCCTGGAAACCCATTCCTCTTTGTTGATCTGTTCTATTCCCTGGTCTGAACTTCCACTATGCTCTGAAACTTCCAGCAGCAGTGCTGATCTTAAGAAATTACATGCATGTAAATGCCTGCAAGAATATCTGAACTTGCTTTTGTCAACAGGGTTTAGAAGACCCCTTAAAAATAAACCACATCACTTAAGGTCTGCAAACCACAACTGAAAACAGCATAGGAAGACAGAAATGTTGCATAAGCATCTAGCAAAGGCAGATGCAGCATCACTTCTCATGAGCAGGAAGATTGTCCTTCCTGTGATTAAAAACAAATTAACTGCTAAAAGTCAGGGGACAGAAAACTATTTGTGGATTTAGGACAGATTCAAGTTCATAGTTACAGGAAGGGGGAGCAGAAGAGTGTTCTGTGCAAGGTGAAACAAAAACGAGTTGCAAGAAATAAATCGAACCAAAGTAAAATGTTTGATTTTTTTAGGTCAAAACTGAACTCTACCAGGATGGGAGTGCTAATTTTGCTAAATACCAACAGAACATTTCTACTACTCAATTCTTTTCTTCTTTTTTTTTACTCTTCGCCCACTGACAAATAAAAGCATTATTCTCATGTCTCTCATATTAGCATTCTATCTAAAATGCTAACACTGTTTTTAACACGGTCCCAAGTTTTTCAAGTCTCCACTGAAAGTCAAACACTTGAAGAACAATATTTGCTATTAAAAAAAGACCATTCTCATTCCCTCACTCAACTTCTCCAAATGCTGTAAAACAGTATGAAAACCAAAATCATTTCATAAAAATACTTATGAATAGCTAAAATTATTTTTACATATATGCAAACACCAGATCATGTGGAAGGGTGTGAAAACCACAGTCATAAATATGGGATTTGTATGGAACACTCCAAAAACAACTTTTGAAAAAAGAAAATTGGAAACCTCATCAAAGCAGCAAACTATCATTAGAGATTTACTGCAGGGTGAAAGGCTCTGCTGCTCAAATCCACAGGTCAGTGACTGATACTGATACCACACAAAAAATTTCCAAAGAATGCAACAGGTATGAGAAACAAACAAGACAAGGTTGAGAGAGCAGTCCCACTTACTTTGTTTTATTTACAATTTTATTTATAATAGCTACACTTGACTTTGGCTATTCACAGAAAGTAATTAAAGCCCAGTGGATAGTCTGGTTTTCATTTTCACTTTTTCTTTCCAATATTCTTATAAAGCTGCCACTGTTTTAGCAGAAAGCAAAAAAAAGTCATGCTTTGACTTCTCTAGAAGAGGTTAGCACATTTATTCTCCAGTACTCCCCTTCACATGCATCTTTCACAGCACAGTTTCATGGTTTCTAGCAATGAAAACTTTTAACGTTACTAAAAAGAAGGGCTTACTTACTGAGCATTTGACATACAATCACAGTTTGATAGCTGATGTCTAAAATTTCCTTCCTTCTGACAGCCAGCTTTTAAATAGCAGGATCTAATTTCCCCTTCAGAAAATACAGAGGAAAAAAAATCAGTTCAGTGATATGATCATTTGTTTACACACAAAATTTATAAAATATATATTTTAGGTCAGGCATATTTATAAAAACATATTTCTCAGTCTGTGCATTAGGCTCATTTTAGATTTCAGAAAGGAAATTAACATTTGAACAACTGAAAACCTGAAACAAATCAAAACACAGAAGTCACAGTGAAAATTTAAAAGGCACGTAAATTAAATGCAAAGCGCATCGATCAACATAAGTTCACTGCAAAATGTGAAAACAGATTTTTCTCTTTCCATTCACAAAGATGAGGCCAGGAGGTACAAAGCAGGAAAAAGTTCCGCTAGAAGTGTAGCCACTGCTCCTTCCTGTTTGCAGAGGCAGCACAAAGCAAAGGGTGGCTGCTCGCTGACCCAGAGGCTGCGTCACCTGCCCCAGAGGCAGCGTCACCTGCCCCAGTGGCAGCTGTGCCCTCTGCCCCACAGTATGGCAGCAGCTGCAGGCTGCCAGCAGGGCCAGGAGGAACCGCCAGAAAACCAAAGTATCTCCGGGGCCATGGACCCAATACTTGGAGCACTCACACTATGCTCGTCTGGAAGGCAGCTTTAAAGGAAATAGAAAATAGCGTTTTTGGACAGCTGCATCTCAGAAGGATGAGCCAGTACCTCACAGGGTTCCAACCCATACTACAGCTTCAGACCCTCAGGATAGCTTCAGAGCAGTGGCGCCCCAGGAATACATATGGGGCAAGACTAAGTTATTCATTAATCCTCTTCAAAGGGGTAGCAGATCACAGCTCCAAATGATAGCAACCACCACAATATCAAGAGGTCAGTCTGAGCCAACTGAAGAACAAAACTGTAAAAAGGAGTCATGTTTTGCCCAGCCAGGACAGTGTAAAACTTCTAATCAGAGAGAAACCACCAGGGGCTCTTCTGACAGGACAGAAGCTGTCTTCCGCCCTAGCCACCATCTTTTGAGGATGATGTTTGGAAGATAAACTTCAGACACTGCATAAGGCTCAGGTCTGTGACAGTCATTGCTGGATTTTGAAAACTCCATTTATTGCTCATCTGACTTTAAATTACTAAGCCCTTTTCTTTCACGCACACAGAAAAACATGCAACCAGTAACACACAAGAGAAATACCCTTTCAGTGCATCTGAAGTGTCTTTAGAAATTCCCTCATGCATTGCAATTATGCCAACTAGATAAACTCACCATTTTCATCTATGAACACGTGCATTGCATCCACGGAGAGCTCATCTTGCACAGACGCCTCAGGTCCACTTATAACTTGCAAGACAGAACTGTCTTGCTGAGAAGTTACCCGGTAGATTATCTGCCTTTGCCTGCTGCCCTGGTAACTTGACACAAAAATGTTTCAAAACTACTATGAGGAACTTTTTTCTTGTTCTCAATAAAACAAAAAGAAAGAGAGGTTAATTAAAAGTTTATGTCATTTCTACTCAGTGAAACAAAACAGCTTACATCATATCTTTGAAGTACAAAATTGTAAAGTAAACTGGCCTTACAGTGCTGCAAATTTGGCAGACTCTGGTAGCACCGGACTAGTACTAGCACGATCTTGGCTTTGTACATCTGATCTTTCCTGTTTAGGAAGTTGCTCACAGTGCTTTTCTGTTCCCACCATTTCTTCTTTCCTCTCCATCATCTGGCTATCTGGAAAACAGGGCAGTGAAGTGGAGCCACTCTCCACAGATGACTTTCAAGAGTTTCGTTCATTAACTACTGAACAAGAGCATCTAAAAATGAAAATCTAAAACATTGCAGTATTTGCTAGTTTTATGGAAAGCATTACAATTACTTAAAACAATACAACCACAAATCTGGATGAGGAGGTACTCTGACTCTTGTGAACGGGCTGTTTCAAGAACACACTGTGTGAATCAGAGGACAAACAAGAGAGAATTTCTGCTTTATTTCTCCTATTGTTTCAGAGGGAAGCAATCTGTTCTTCATCTAAAATGGTAAGAGGCTGCTTCCCTGGGGGCTCTAATTTGTTCCCAAGCTGTGTATGCTGCCAGTGGAAAAGCAGAGGCCCATTCCCCTTTTACAAAAGGGAAAGCAGCACCTTCAAAGGAAATAGAGCTCTTGGACAGAAAAGCAGATAGATGCCTAATCCCTCTTCCCCACTGGCTACACACCTGGTGCAGGACAAAGGCAAAACAATTTCACACCAGATGATTCTATGCTTGGAAAACACAGAACTGTAGATTTAAAAACACACATGAAGTATTTGTCCAATTTCTACTACTTTGAGTACCAATTATATTTATATTACCTCTCTACACATGTATGTCATTTATTTATATACATATATGTGTACAACATATTCATGGTGAATAGTGGAACATTTTTCAACTGTGCTTTGTTTATAAATAAAAAAAAAAAAAGTTAGGGTTTTAAAGTGCAACTAAGACAGTGATTTCATCAGCACCCTGTGCAGTTGTGCAATTAAATGCTCTAAATGGAAAAAATGGAATTTTGTGGCACTTGTTGGAGATGCCTCAGTAAGTCCTGAAGTTTTTTGCACTAAGCAAAGTGTATTGAAACATTTACCCAGACTTCTTGCAATACCTGCTGTTTAAACACCTTATATAAAGAAAAAACCCACAGTAATCTCACCCCACTGAAAATCCCATTTCTTAAGCCATAGTTCTCACCATATAATTATCATCCTAACCTGCAAGAATCACCAGTCAAGAAATAGTGGTGTTATATCTAAGTTGGTCTAAGGATAAAACAGAAAGAAGGCTAGGAAAAGAGAGGTTTTACCTTTTATAAGGTCAATTGATAACACTGAAAAAAGTAAACTCTGGCATTTGTAGACCTTTCGGATCATATATCTTGTTTTCCTCCAACTGTATCAGCTGATCTACCAACACATAGCTTCTACAAACAAACCTACCTTCATGAGTTAAAACATTTCCACACCAGTTTCAATTCACAGGACAAAGCCCCCTAACACCTAAAGCCTCAGACACTTGCACATAACCACTCTTCACTTTTTTTTTTTTTTTGAGAGGGAGAAGGGGAGCAAGGGTGAGGAGGGGCAACATCGAGAAGCACAAGAACAACTTTAATTGCATCACCACAGCAGCAGGCCTCAGCCCTTAATGTAAAGTACAAGAAGGAGCATCAGCCCAAAGAGTCTCACTGGGGCCCCAAACACCATCCCAGTTATCAGAAGCAAGAGGGCAGTAGAGATAGAGACATCATGTAATTCTTGATTGGTGTCCCAATTTCAGTGTTCCTTTAGCTTCCAATAGGAATAAAAAACCAAAAGAATCTCACTACAACACTTACAACATTGCCAATGTTCCAAGTCTCCAGCTCTCCCTTTGTGGCATGGGACACCCAAAGGTCCTGACTTCCTGTACTATAAGTACAATGAAATGAGAACAAGTTCGGTGTAGGGAAATACTTCAGATCTGTTGCACATGGAGGCAAAATTCAATAGGTCTTTCAGATCTATTTTATTCTATTTTGGGGGGGGGAAAAAAGTACTTCGGGGAACAGACAACAATTTTTTCCTTTCCTAGTTAAAGGTTTAAACTCCAGTTTATGCAGAAACTTTGTCATTACTGAAGCGTCCCCTTAATGATGTAACCGTACCTGTGGGTGGTGATGGAGCCACAGACACCTGATCAAAATCACCTTCCTAAAGGCTTGGGCTGTTCAAGATGTAAGAACAACTGATAGGGATCAGAAACTGTGGTTGGAATAACCTAATTGGTCCCATAGTGCCCCAAACTAGCTTTAGGGTGGGAACAATTAAAAAGATTTTTCGAATTTGATTATCTTGTAGTTTCAGAAAATGCCTCTCTCTTTTCCATTCCAAAACACAGGCCTTGCAAACTTCTTTTTCCTGCTGTGGTAAAGAGTCATAAAAATAAAAACCTAAACATACCGCTTCTCACAGGCTTTATATGTCAATCAGACAATACCATGGTGATGAGTACTTCCAGCACTGGCAAGCTGGGCCATGATGGGTTTGTGACTGGTTTTCAAGATTATTACTCATCTTCTTCCAAGTGACTTACACCTTCAGTATTTAAATGAAGATAGAGGTGTCTAGACTAGGAGTGTCCTGCCAGAGTACGCAATCAGCTCTACATCACCAAATGCTCCCTGAATAGAAATTATGCTGGCAAAGCTCAAATAATAGGAAAACGCTTTTCCAAGTACGAGAGCAGACTAAAAAGGACAACATGGCAGTGGACTTGCACTTTTCCCTGTGCTATTTACCCTCATCCACTGTTCCACACATCTCCAGCGCATACCTGGCTGGGCTCACAGCAGTATCAAGATCAGACCTAGGCTCTGCAATAACCACATAATTTATCTGGAAATTACATGCCACATGACTCAGACATGTGAGGTGTAACCATCAGGACTCATGGCTAAATCAGTCTTGGGGCAAGGTGATTCAGAAGAGTCCTGCACAAACAGCCAAGTTTTGGTCTGTACACCATTTTCATATTTTGATAGAGCACAAGACATAACCTTAAATTATCCTGGTAAAATACTTACCAGGAAGAACAATTCTTATATGTTACACACATAAGATACTTCCTGTAAACATTTTTGTCTGCACTAAAGGCTTTTAACAGCATAGCAACATTACTTAAAAGTATACTATCCCAGCGCTGACAAACAAGCTCCTAATTTAAAAGCAATTCCAGTACCAGAATTTCTTTTGCCATATAACTTTTTCACTTGTAGAAGAGATTTTAAGTATCTCAAATCATCTTTATAGTCAAAGCTTTGTTTGACTCTGGGAGAGGGCTGAAAACAGCTTTACAGTTGAAATGGGGCAACAGTTTTACAGTTGAAATGGGGCAGCCTTTGGACCTATGTAAAGACAGGGAGTCCAGAGGAGGGCCACAAAGATGATCAGAGGGATGGAAGCTCTCTTCTGCGAGAAAAGAGTGAGAAAGCAGGTTGAGATTTCAGCCTAGAGTAGGCTTCAGGGAGACCTAATTGCAGCCTTTCACTACCTGAAGAGAGACCACAAGAAATCTGAAGAGGGACTTTTTACAAGAGTGTGTAATGACAGAACAAGGAGAAATGTCTTTAAACCGAAAGAGGGTAGTTTTAGATTGGATATTAGGAAGAAATTCTTCACTGTAAGGGTGGTGAGGAACTGGTACAGGTTGTCCTGAAAAGTTATGGATGCCCCATCTCTGGCAGTGTTCAAGGCCAGGTTGGATGGGGCTCTGAGGAACCTAATCTAGTGGAAGGTGTCCCTGCCCAGGGCAAGGGGGAGGTTGAAACTCAATGATATTTCTTAACATCCCTTCCAACCCAAACCATTCCACAATTCTGTGGTACACTGATAGTTGGTTGTCATGATTACGGTATCTCAACCTTAAATTTGCTTTATTACTAGGTAATTAGAATGAAATTTTATTGCACTTTGCTGCAAAACATTTTTACTATTCTGTGGCCCCTTACCAGAGTCTTCCAAACCTTCTTCCTCATCTTTTACTTGCATTTCCCCATCCCAACCTCCACAAGTCACTCCTGTAAGATAAAATGCCACTGCTGTCATAATTTCAAACACCATCTGGCTTGAAATCTGGGCAAGCAGAATTAAGCTAATTAAGCCTGTCTCTCTTCTGTTCATTAATTGCTTTGCTACAGAAGCCACTTTCTTCAACAACATTATGCTCCAAAATAGCAAGTTTCACTTTAAAATACATTTGTTGCCTGTTCAGCCACAGAGAATTGATCTCAAATCACTCTATGCTTTCGTGACTACCAGCATGAAACAAAAGTTCTACAAGCTGTGAACTGTGCCATTCATATATTTGGAGTATAAATCCTAAGGAGATTCCTAACCCTTTCTTCACCAACTGCTTTAGCAGAAACATCTGGTGTATGCACTTTACTGTCAACCCAAATTTGCCTACTATGCTACAAATACAATAAAAGACAAAACTGACATTTAAGCTGGTCATCAACCAAACAATAGGAGTGCCCAGGGAATACCACACTGCTACAAGAGTTCAGCATGCACACTGAAGAAGCACATGGCATTATCCATTAATGAGGATTACCACATTAATCCTGAAGCAACAGGAAAAACTAGCAATATGCATTGTACATGTTACAGGAAGTGACTTGCTTGAAACAATCTCCTATGTCAGCAGCAGAGCTAGGGATAAGTAGCCTAATCATTATACCTACTAATTACATCAGAATACAGACCTCTGAAATAACCTCATATTTTCTTTGCAGATGACAAGTCTGACATCATACATACTGTTACCTCTTCAATTCAAAGACTGAAATTTTTAAATTTCAACCTGTCAAGCCTCACACATTGAGTATAAGATTTAGAGAACTGAGGTCTGCACACCAGTTCCTCCACATCCAAAGAAGGGCACCACATGTCATGTGGTCCCTCTCTGCCACAAGAGTCAGGAATGACACTTAGCTGCTCTGAGAGATAAGCTAGCACCAGGCAGGGCTTTATTTCCTAGGCACTACCCACCTGCCAGCAAAATCTCATGCTGTCACTTCCCACCACAACTGTCAACTGCACTGGTGACTCAATGCTCAACATCCCTCTTCCCCATGACTATATGGCATGTGATAGCCCTCTTTCTCACATGCAAGGGGGAAAAAAAACCATCTAAAAATACACACAGGAGTATGCTTTAGTTTTTTATAGGAGAAGGGTAATTGCTTGGGATCCAGAACAACTCACTCAAGGTCGTGGTTTGTGCACTGCCCAGAATGACGAGCATCTTTTCTAAAAAGAGCCTGCAAAACATCTAAATTCAGGCCATGCAGTCCTGGTTTAGTTTCTCCCGCGTCAGTCCCCACCACTCCCATGGCAGGCTTTGCTCCCTGGGTCCTAATATTGCTTGTCCTAGATTACGAGCCAGCTGTGCCAAAGGGAACATGCAGGAGGCTTTGCCCCGTGTAAGTCTGACGTACAACTGCTCCTACTTGGTTCAAGACACATCAGAAGAACCCAGAGCAGTCAATAAACCCAGCTCTCCTTACACATCTTGAAGACTGAAAAAAATCTGCCCTACAACACACTTTCATCACGTGGGTGGTACAAGTGTGATTCAAAACTGAAAAGACACTGGTCTGAAAGTCAGTTTTAGCAACAGTGTCAGCGGTATTTTCACACAATCTAGAAGAGGTGAAGTGGTTATAGAACAGCTCTTAGAGCTTTTATGTCCTATATTTTAACAGGTTAAATCTGGCACCCTTAGCAGTGTAAAGCAAGGCTTTCATTTTCTCATACTGCATTTTACCAAGCTCTCTAGTGGCAAAAGCTTATGTGGTCAGGATAATAACTCTCTTCTATTTCCACAGAACACACAAGTTCTGTCAGGGACCACCCCTAACAAAGACCCATCCATGACATTCACTCACTTGCCAGACTGCTCTGATGAGCACATTTCCCCACCTTCCACAAATTATGCAAAATATCAGCTTTCGTACAGCTTTGAAAATCCAGCTTTCCAGGAATTTGCCAAGTTTATCACGCTGCCTAATAAAAACCTTTCTGGGGTGCATTTCATGCTCATTTGGACCAGACATCTATTACTAACTTTTGCCAATTAGACGGTTCGCAAGGTTAAAAGAACAAAAACCAAACAGAACCAACCTCCTCCCTCAAAACAGCTGGTGCATATCTTGACTTGCTCTGTATTCCCACACACACGCTTTTTTTAACAACCACTCTAATGTGGGAATAATGTTTATTCAGATCTGTTCCAAGATGCTATATTGTTAAAGCATATTTACAATTGCACGGTTGTAAACAAATTAAAGGCTTTCTCATTCCTAAAATTTAGTCTTGCTGTGGGGAAGCTGCCAGTAATGACAGTAATTTATTTTAGCAAACAGCACATTCTGACTAAGCTAGAAAACAAAGCCTACTTGCTCTTAAAAATAAATGCCTTTGAACTACCTCTCCCAAGCTCAAGGAGTTCAGATTGAATCTTCTTTTTCCCACAGCACCAGTTCAAGGTGCAGAATCCATAGCTGCCACCCCTGCTCCTGCAGGGCACCCCCCTTCCAGTCCCTCTTGTGTTTCAAGGTGACACTTGCTGAGCCCACACTGGAAAGAGAGACACTTAACTATATGTGTATGCAGCTCAACTTCACTATCTCACAAAAGTACAGACTTAAGAAAATAGGAAGATTTAGATTAGATATTAGGAAGAAATACTTTACTCTGGGGGCGGTGAGCCACCAACACAGGTTGCCCAGAGAAGCTGTGGATGTCCCATCCCTGGAAGTGTCCAAGGCCAAGCTGGATGGGGCTTGGAGCACCCTGGCCTAGTGGAAGGTGTCCTTGCCCATAGCAGGGGTTTGGAACTAGATGATCTTTAAGGTCTCTTCCAAACAAAACCATTCTACGATTCTATGAAATTCAGTTCAAGTCACTAAGTAAGAGTTTGGCTTGAGGGAAGAGCAGAATTCTTCTGTTTCCTCTGGATCTTGTATAAGAAGAATCTTGTTTGCCAGATCTAAAGCACAGTAACTACACACACATTAATAAAGTTTTGGGGTTGGGGATGTTTTTGCCACTGTGAAATCTGAGTCTGACTTATACTGATCACCCATTGCTTTTGTTTAAGCAGCAACCTTCTCTGTTCATATTATGAGGGTACTTGTCTGTAAGGCCTTTCTAGATTAGCTGCACTTTTTAATTTTTATTTAAGTTTGTCTCTGAAATTCTCTTTTCCAGATAAGTCACATCACTCAGGAGTACAATTATTGTGTAAATGTTCCTTTTTATGGTTGAGGAACAGCAAAAAAATCGCAATCTGCTTGCAGCACCCCTCATACTGCTGTGTGCTGTTGTGCAGGCAGGTGACTCTGCACCCCAGGAATCCAGCAGGGCTCAGCAGGCTCGGGTGAGAAGCAGGGCTTGCTCAGCACTTGTCTTGGGCAACCAGAGCACAGACTAGAGCCAGCTAGGCAGGCTGATAAACTCGACAGAGGAGGACAGAAACTGCCCTGAAGAATAAACAGTCTGAGAAGGCGGGACAGATGGGTAAGATACGCCAGAAGAGAGGCAGCAGGTCTAGAAGAGCAAAATTTGATGAAGGAATGGAGAAGAGAAGAACGGAACAGAATGGAATGGAACTACAGGAGAAGTGAATGCAAGCTGTGGGGAGGCAACAGTTTTAGGTGGGCTCAATAGAGTGGAAAAGCCAAAAGCAGTGGATTGCTAGGAAGAACAGAAAGAAAGAAGAGAAAGTACCAATATGAAGAGAAAGACAAATAAGGAGGTGGCACAGGAGGGGAGTGCCTAAACTCAGAAGGGACAACTGAGGAAGGAAAGGCACAGAAGTAGAAAAAGTGCAAGAAAAAATTGACACAAATGAAGATGGAATGAGATGGGGTGCACTGCAATGGATAGAACAGACTTCAAGAAAGACAGAGTGAAAGGTAAATGGAATTTAAAAGAAAATGACACATTGAGAAGATAAATCTACTTTTTAAGTACACAATTCACAACAGTTTTTAAAAAAAATCTTACAAACTCTTAAGTCAGTTGGGCATTTTTCATGTAACGGAAGGTTCTCACAGGAATGTGCTGGTGGAACAGGGAGCAGGCAAAATAGGAGTGCCAAGCTGTTCTTCTAGGGTGCCATCAAGTTTCTTACCTTCCATGCAAACTAAGTATTGAGACTGCATCATTTTAGGCTTTCTTAATACAGCTCATTACAAGATCTGAGGTAAAACAAACATTTTGGAGGAGGGGAAGATAAAGGCTGTCTTACTTCACTTCAACTCAGATCTTCTAAGCCGATTGTATGGACCACTTGAGGAAGTACCCTGAGACTGCACCTGCCTTCACTGCACTGTATCTCACATCCTCATTAAATGGCCTTATTAATTGTGCCTAGAGACACTACAATAGTCCTTACCAACAGAAAGGGGTCACAGAGTTCAGTGACAGCAGGGAGAATGCTGATTAAAACCAGGTATTTCTATAAAGTAAGAGCTACAAATTGTACTGCATATAGGTTTTAAAATTAGCTGATTGAGTTTTTTGTTTTAAATAAAAGCTGTTCTGCTTAAATGGAAACTTGCATGGGAATATACTATTTTTCATTAAAATACTGGGGTCTTTCACCAAAAACAGCAACCAAACTTTCTTCCTTTAAACCCAAATATTTTAAGTAACTGAAAATCAAAACTCTTAACTCTTGAGAAAAAATACATAATTTTTCCTTTTTTTTTTAAATATAAGCCAACCCACAACCATTCAGGAAATTTAGAAACATATGCATGTGTGCGCACATGTGTTAGCTAAAAGTTGAACCATCACTAGCGACAATTCCAGATCTCTCCATATTTAGAGGCATACACAGACAACTCTTCAACATGCACCTGGTAAGATGGGCAAGGGTTGATGTAATGCTATGTACACATTCTTGCAAGACACTTTTGGTATTCCGACAATCCAGGCACACTATTTTAGTGAAGAATTCCAGATACATAATGGACACCTACTAAGGTTATCATTAGGTTTCCTAGAGGAAGAAAAAGAGTTTTCCTTAAGACGATAAATATATTTAAAAACTGCAGCTGACACCATCACACTTTCACTAAACCACTTTGTCCCAACAAGTTCAGCCCTACCCTAGTCCTATTAGCAAAACCAGTCTTCCTCTGGGAATTTGCCATACTGCAGATACCCAGCTAAGCTGCTATAAATAATCAAACTCTTCACAACATCTTTTGGAATAAAGAATTGTAAACCATGCATAATACCTCCAACAAGCCCATTTTCTTTTGTTGTCTCTGTTTTGACAGTGGATTGATTAGATGTCTTCATCTTTGAGGTATTAATGGATTCCAAGAGGGAGACAAATTCTAGAAAGTTAGATTCGTTGGGCATCTGTCCTTCTTTAGCTTCTAAATCTGATTTAGAGGTTGGTAAGGTCTTTTCTTTGTCAGATACCTCCATGAGATTCTTACTTAAAAGCACATCTGTCCCGCTGTCTACACTCAACACCCGCATGTGCCTCTTTTCATGAGCAGTTCTACAGGACTGAGGGTCTAGCTTATGCAGGTCTTCCTTAGAACTTAAATCCACAGACTGGACATTTTCCAAAGCATTTTCCTGATTTGGATCTGAAAAAGTGTTAGTTTCCAGAGGTGTATTTGCTGGGTTGCTGTGCTCCTTTACTGCATCACCTGATTCATAGCCAGAGCATTGGTTGGATGACAGCTCTGCCCTCAACATTTCTGGAGTTCTGTCACTTTCAGTGATTTCTGAGCAAGGCTTAGCTTTATTGTCATCAGACAGGTCAAACGTGATAACAGGGATTCTGAGCTGTTCATTAGTCTGCTGGCTTGACCAGCCTGCTCTAACTACACCAGAGTCAAGGGCTGAGCTTGTTCTCTCGGTTTCCAGATCCTGTAAGTGGACAGAGCCTGGCAGGTCACTGAGGGTGGTGTTTGGTGTAGTACTCATTGTAATGACAATTTTGATGGGCTCACACAGCTGGTCTCCAGGAAGAGAATTGTCCACAACTGCAACAGCAGTCTCACTGTCTAAGCAATCAAGGTCCTCATGGCTGTTACTGGCATTGCAAGAACTTTCCAGGTCCTCATGCTCTTTGGTTGCAATGGCATTGCACTGTGGGCAGTTACTGGTAAAGCCTGTCTGTGGTGACACATCTGGCGATTGTTCTCTTTTGTAGCTTTTAGGATTACTCAAATGGTCTGAAACAACTGAATTTTCACTGTCCCATGGCTCGGAAGAAACTCCAGTCCTTAAAATATCACCTTGTGATGAAGAAATATTGGAGAAGTTTTTAGCTACATCTCTGTCCACAAGAACATCTTGGGATCCATGCTGTCCACATGGCTGTCTGTTCATTCCTTCTTCATTTACTCCATTACCACGAAATGTTTCCATAGCAGCTGGTTTTGTCACTATTGCTGATGTGGTGGCACCTGAACCAGAGGTTGTAGAAACAGGTAATATATCTGCTTGGATATAGGGTGAGGTAGATGAAACTGGTGGCATAGCCTGGTCTTCTAGTACCATAACACCTAGGAAAAAACATTTGAGCGTTAGGTCTCACAAACATGAACACTAAGCAAATGATCTTTAACTAACAAAAGCTGATCCAGAGCAGAGCAAAGGAAGCACAGATGATGTAGCTGATTAAAACAGTTCCAATGCAGGGTTTTTTTGTTAGCTGCATATGAAATACTTCAAAAGCAAGACAGAACTCTTCCAAGTCAGGACAAGTGTAGAAGCATGTCTAAATAGCTGAAGAAACAGCTAGTTTCAAAATCAAAATGTTTTACAGAACTATCCCCACTTAGGGAGAGATGAAAGAAAGAATAAACAAATGTTGCAGGTTTGCTACATCGCTTTCTGCAATTCCTAAATGGTCGCATAGGATACGGTGATTAGCCTTAACAAAAAGGAGATAATATTTAAAATATTAAGCCACCTCAAGCACTGGAAGTGTAGGCAAAGCAAGATGTCCTAGAATATACACTACAGAGCTAAAGGTCAACAATCACAACAGAAGCCTACAGTCAGATGTTCAAGGGCTCTAAGATGCAATTCAAGTGTTAGCTTCCTAGTTTAATGCTTTACAGAAGCACAGAGCTTCCTAAGAATGTAGGGGAAAGGTTCTTTCATCGCCCTGTATCAAAATGGGGAGAGCTATTTGCATACCCCTCAAAAGGTTGCATCCCAAACAGCTTGGGTGAGAGCTGAGAAAGCTTAGTCTTTTAGAATACCTTCAAAATTCAGTTCTGTCTGGCTCTTCAACTCAGATCCTAATAGGAGGCACAACAGAACCTGCCACAGGGTCCTCTGTGCCATTACTTTTCATGCCAAGCAATGATTAAACAACAGTTTAAAGGGATTTATAAAGCCTTTAAAGTACCTCTAAGATCTTCAATAGTTTCCCGTGTTGGCAGGTCCTAAAAATATGAAAAGAAACACACAAGATTAACACGGTCATTTATTAAGTTCTGTTGGGAAAAAAACATCTATCAATGTAACTATCAATAACTACCTAATCAAAGTTTAATTACAGCATTGGTGAGCTGCTTAACATCACTAACATTTGAACATGTACCTTGCACAAAATGCAAGGGGTGGGTGGGGGAGATGATTGTACAACAGTCATGCTCCAAATTGCATCACTGCAATTGTGTGTGATGTTTGGGGAGGGGAAAGAAAAAAAATATGTTCTTTAAAACTAAAGGTTTGCAGTGCCTAATCCAGATACATTTTTTAAATCATTAAGGAATAGAATGTGTTAATCTCTTCCGCTTTTCCAGCTATGTGTGTCCAAAGCACTAGAATGAAAAGTTTGGTCTCTAGTATTGGTAAGTATTTCTCAATGGAATAGAGAAATACTCACTAGAGGTCAGAGACATTAAATTAATACAGAATCATTTAGATTCCAAGAAAGCTTTGATGGTCATTTAGTCCAAATCCCCTCTGCCATACACACACACTCAAAGCAGGTACAGTTCGAGCAGGTTGTTCAGGGCCATCTCCAACAGAGCTTTGAAAATCTCCAGAGATGGAGATTTCACAACTTCTCTGGAAAACCTCTTCCAGTATTTGACCACTCACTTGGTAGGGGAAAAATAAACCAAACCGACCACCAAACAAACAAAACACCCCCACACAAAAGACACTAAAGCTAATTGATCTAAATGTAGCTTTCCATGGCTGCAACTGTTTGTTATCCTGTCACTGGGCACCTCCATAAAGAGTGTGCTCGATCTGCTGTGTGCCTTACTATCAGAAAGCTGAGGACAGCAGTAAGCTCTTCTACTCTTACAAAAGATTTTAGCCTTACAAAGGCTAAAACATCCCATCTGCCTGTCCGCACACATCATGTTCCTCAATCACCTTGGTGGCCTCTGCTGGATTCTCATCAGCAGGTCAGTGTGCATGGGAACTAACTGGGGAGCCCAAAGCTAAGCACAGTACTCCAGAGGAATACTTTAGGAGTTTAAATTCAACAGCCTAACAGTGAATAATTAAGAACAAGACAAAAATGACCGTGGCTCTCTTCTGACTGACAGGTAGCAAAACTAAGAGGAAATAATTATTATTTTCTAAAATTACATGGTGGTACCCTGGCAGCAAGAACAGGAGACTTGGTTTGACAAGACCCAACCTACATGTTTGAAGTGGGAGACTAGGATGAGATCCCAGGAAGGGATAGGTTTGCAGAATGGACAAATACCAGAATACTGGAGAGTAGGACAGAAACAAGGTGAAAAATATTTTACCTCACAAAAAAATAAACAAACCAAAAGAACTATTAACGTCTGTAAATCATACAGATGCTACAAAAAGGTAAAAACACTCCAGGAAATGAATAAATAGTTCTGATTCAGACCAAGATTTGAATAATTTGCAGTAAATAGGGATAAAGGGTGGGTGTGGGGGAATATGAAGACAGAATGAAGTATCAAATAGCCACTTATTCAGAAATCACTAACCATCCTCTGCACTGACTGAGGCAGGAGTCCTGTAGAAAAAAATAGCATGGCATCACATAATTAAATATGTTATCACAGTATGCAAGGGGAGTAGCTTAAGATTAGACGTACAGCGATATTCTGTTTCTAAATTTTTTGAACACTTCTTCAACTTATCATGAGCGTTCCCTATTTTTTTCTTTAATAACATTTGCATATATCACCTTCATCACTTCATATACCTTTGACTTATAAAGCATGGTCAATGGCATTGAATGTACATATATGTACTTTTAACCTCCTGTAGACATCTGCTAGATTTAAATGGCTTTTATGCTTCATTTAAACACTCAAGAGATGTTTTTGGTTCATTTTATAAGCATAAGTCCAGTTACACAAAACCAAATTATTAACACTCCAGGAGCAGATTCCATCAGAGGCAACAAGATTTGTCTGATTGCATTAGCCTCTCCCTCCTCTCAAAGCAGCCACAAAAACTAGTTGCCCTTGGCAAGATTTACAAAGGCCACTTGCTATCTACGGAGCAGAGAGAGCCCTCCTAAGATGTGCAGCATTCTGTAAACCAGTTTCAGCTCTGCAAAGCCAAACCTTTAGGACAAGGCTGACTGGCATCAGTGCATGGAATGACCCTTCCTCCTCGGAGCAGACCTACGTTACAAGCAATCAGTACCTGGCAACACAGAGCTGCGTGTGGTGAGCTGTGGACTGCACGAAGTGAGGACACCACTGCAGAAGTGCACATACTAACCGTCGCTCCAGGGGAGTCCTGTGAGTGTGAAGCCTGGACTCTGGAACTGTCATGAATTGTTTGGGTAGAGTCATTTTGGCTGATCTCACCGACGACATGATCCCCCGAGTTATTGCTGAAGAGGAAGCAAATGAAAGATAAAGCAGTGCTTCTTACCACAGAGCATCACAGTGAGTTTTGGGTAGTAGTTGAAGAATAAGAACAAAATAGGAAGAAGTAGCACAGCACAATGAAGTAACAGCACTTCTTTCCCCTCCAGTGATAAAAGCACGCGGCTGTAGAAACACTGTAATGCCTCTGTGCACTTCCTTCTTCACCAAGACAACTCGATAAAAATAAAAGAATCTAAAATGATTATGGTGTCTTCAGAAGTAGAGCCATGTGAAACACAATGACATTTCTTCAATCTCCCTATGCATACATAATGCCATTTAGCCTGCCTGACACACACACAGAATTACTGGCACAAAAGGCTATTTGGGGCTTTTCATCACACAAATGACAATCAAATACTACTCCTTTCACAGTTTTTGCTTTTTAAGTCCTTTTGTACATAATGTTTATCTAACTGCCTGTTTATTTGGAAACCTCCCATAAAAAGACTACTTGTCATGCAAGACAGTGAGTATTAATGTTATCATTAGACCAAAAATAAAACTTTTGATCTGGTTTAGGCAGAGCAAATATACAGCCATTATTAATTTCATACGTTATAAGGCCATTTATTGATCACTTCCTTTGTGGATACAATAAACTATCCACTAACTCCTTTTACACATATTTTCTACTGGCGCTCCCATGGATATAAAGAAGTATCTTTGGACAAAGTTTACTACCAAGAACCTATAAATATTCTCTTTCTCAAGAATAACACAACAAAAATTCAGATTAAAAACATTAAAAAAAATAAAAACAGAAAAATACCACAGTGAAATGTCAAAAAGCATGGGATTGGGCTTTTCTAATTGTTTGGGGGGNAAACTTATTTTTAAAACTCTGAAGCTGTATATAAGCTATAAAATTATTATCTGGGGGTCTCAATAGTCTTTCCACAATATTATTTTGTAGTTAACTGGCTTCAAAAACTTGTTCAACCAACCTGCCAATTACCAAGATCTGTTTAAAAAATTCTGTCACCCATCTAGTCAAAACAATACTTAATTCTTTATTTTCTGATCAAGTACTAAATAATGGATTGCTGTGCATACACAAATTAACCTGGAAGAGTCATGTGATTTAACATGCAACTTTTAAGTTATTCTACCTTTACTTCTTAGCCAAAACAGCCTGAAAGGCATAACCCCATATAAAATAAAAACGTCGTATGGTTAGTGACACACATCAGAGGCATTTCTCAGAAGAGTCTTGATGCAGGCAGACCTTGAAACTCCCAGCAACATCACTGCCACGAGTGTAGCACTGATATGCATGTGTAAAGACACAGAAGAGCAGTAGCACAGAGGCACACAAACTATCTCGATAATATTTAGCTAGTACAAAACTAGCAGTAGCAACTGCAAATGCACCAAAGACTACCCTAAGTAAGTTCTTTTATAAAAAACTCTCTGTTGAAGCTTGACAGGTAGTTTTAACTACTCAATTTAAGCTTGTTTTGGACATTTCTAGGCTTCTGTTATTTTTGGGATGTGCCTTATTTCAGCATTTGTCACATCTGTCATAACACTTGGGATCACTGATAGCCAGTTGCCAGCTTCATTTGTTTGTATGACTCAAGCTTGAAAAAGCAGCAGAAGTCTCCATTTATTCCAAAGACTGTACAGTGGAACATTCTACCAATACATAAATCTAGAAAATGTCAGTACTAGTCTTCATCCCACTCCTGTTTTTACCTTTAATACCATCGCAACCTGGAACCAGCCTTACTGATTATTTGCAGCAAAGACTAATAGTACTTGGCTCCTCAGTAGTGAAGCTACAACCACCTACCAAATGTCCCTGTGAAATAAAAGCAGTACTAGCTTTCCTCATGAATAGGATCACAGAAGCATAAGAAGCCACAATAAAACATAAGGGGAAAAGTCAACTTATACATCTAGGTGTGATCTGAGAGGTGAAAGTTATTACAAGCACACAAGGGCAACACAAGGTCAGGCTTCCAAAGCCACGACTTTAAAGCATTTTCTTTGCCAACAGGTGCATGCCACTTCCTCGCTTCTTCCCAGCATGTAAGCAGAGCAGGAAGAGGAAAGAGCAAGCATTTAGGGATTCCCCGGAAAACTTCTTCCAGGTTTTCTCCAGGATCTGTTAGCACCTCCAGTATATGTCTCCTCTACCACCTTCATGGTGCCCAGCTGCTGCCCAACATCTGAATCAGGTGCAGCTCTACCTGCTTCACCACAAGAATGCTTCAGCTACCCAGTATAAAAGCACTAGGCAGGTTTTTAAAAGTGCCATTCCTCACACAACTGTAAGGAGTTTTCTTGCACTCAACAACATTTCTGCTATGCAAGACCATAGTGCAAACTCACCTATTTTACATAACATGCCAGCAATGCAATGAAAACCTTACCTACAATTTGAGGACTGAACTGCTTCTCCTTTTTGAATCTCTGTATCTTTACACTGCCTTCCATTTTGTCTTGAGAGCTTTTGTTGAATTACTTCACCTTTATCAAACATAAGGTGCAAACGGTAGCTGATCACCTTTATTACCGTGAAGAACACTGCCACTGAGCTGCAGTACACAAAAACTGTCACTGCATTTGCTGGAAAAGCCTAGAAAAAGAAATAATGAAGACACAATGATAACAGTTTGTTTTGAGAAGATGCTGCTAAAATTTTTAAATACAATATATCTACTGAGTTCTGCTTACAAAAAGGGTTTAAGTGTTCCTTCAAGTTTCAAATAATTTCACAAGATCTATTCTTTTTATTAGCTGTGGATATTATTTATTATCAAAATCAGTGAAATCTCACAATTGACAAACATAAAACTTTTTAAAACACCACATTCCCATGTTAATCCAACTGCAGCCTTTACTAAACTATGAATTCATAAAAATACAGATGCAAAATGAAACATTGGTTACCTACAAACAGAAAACCCCTTTAAAAAAATTCTGTCATCTTACCCTGCCTGTTAGTTATGACTCAATAGTAAAACACTGTAGTTTGATGTCCATTTTCTAACACCTCACAGCATGTTCCCAAATACCTTAACCACTGAGGAATTTTAAATAATTAGTCAGGACTAGTCAAAACAAATGAATAAAAACACAGTTGGAGAGGCATCGTTTCCTGGCTGAGGCTGGAGGAGTGAGCGATTGGCTGTGTGGTGCTTAGTTCCTGGCTGGGGTTAAACCACGACACAACCTCTTTGAATTCCTTTTCTAAAGTACATAATTGTTAATTTGCAGCTGTCTCTGATCTGTTTGCTGATCTGTGATGAGCACCATAGTTCTTAGTCATTAAAATTAATTACATTTCTACCATAGTCTGTAAAGTTCTTTCACAGACATGACATACTAACAACATTTTTATATACAAATACTTTCTTACAGTAAAGGGCAAATCATAGCAATGGACACTTGCAGTTATAATTGAAGTACCAAAGTCTTTACCATTATAGTCATGGAACATCCTTATTGTCATTACACAGCTGCAGTTTCACAGTGAGTTTAATCTCTTTTCAAGTTTTAGGGGTTTTTTTAAACAGAGCTTTACCATATTGCTGCACAAGAAGAAGAAACCCCAAGCAACAAACAAACAAAAAAAAAAAAAAAGGAAGACTTTCAATACTCAGCATTTGCTAAAAGTCTACTGAAGTTAATTTTTAAGAATGGTCTTTACTTCAGGACTAAATCTATCATTTTTTCAGATTCATAAATAAATCACACCGACCACACAGGTAAAGGGAAGAGAACAAAGAATGCTTATTTCATCTTTAGATCAAGTCACCACATTTATCTTGATGTTGAAATTAGTAAGTTGAATCATTTCTGTGTTGTGACAAGTAAGTGGGTTGCAATTCTGATGCTGCTTTTGGCTCATGGGGACTTCTTACCATCAAGATGTACACATAAAAATTCAGGCAAATCCTTTTTTATTACTACTCTGATTCAGAAAAAAAAATCTATTGCGTAATAGTGGAGAAGCTATTAAGGATGTACGTACTACTAATGATCTCTAATAAGACAGACATGACTTTTTACAAGTTGAGGCTTAGTCTCTCAAGAGGACTTCACAGTACTTTGTACATACCAACCCTCAGCATACCCCTCAGTTATTTAGTGAACCTGGGCCAGAAAGAGGATCCATCTGCAAGGTCATGTTCTCAGGGTATAAGGCTTGGTAGATGAGGCTGAAGAATTAGATGAGGCTGAAGAACTTGAGGTTGAAGAATTTGTGGTTTATGACTAATGTTTTTACAAAACGAGTTAGAAATTGCTTGGTTTCACAGAGAGTGACGGCCAATTATCTGTAATGACTTGTTTCAGAGAGATTTGTTCACCTTCCAAGGAATCTCTTTAACTATACACTAAAAGGCACAGGTCAACCACTCATTATTAAAAAACAACTCAGAATGACCCACTAGAAAAGAAGTGCTTTATAGGTGACATTCATAAAGCTTAATAAATATTATATGAATAATGTCAAAAGGGCACAACAAAAATAGACTTCCAGTAGCACAGCCTGTGTGTGCAGAGAGCATGCTATGAGAGAGACTCAAAGGAAACTCCCAGATTTCTGAGTGGAAAACAGGGCCAGTTTTAGCAAATGCTGAGTGCTGCATGTCCTCATCCCTCATCTTGTGACCAGACCTACCGGAGCTGTGCCCTGAGCCAGTCCGTGATCTCCCTGCCCATCTGTCCAACACACACTGTGTTTTAGTGTCCTCACCATACCAAGACTGTCAATGCATAACATGGCCAGGGCATCTTTAATACCCTGAATCTTGGGGCAGGCTGAGTACTACAAGCCAGCAGGTTGCTCCCTGCCCACACGAGGAATCAGGAGAACGATGAAGCTGATAATGCAAAGCCCTCCATTCTCTGATTCAGGTCTCTTGCATAAGGTGCAAGTGTCATATGACTGCAGTTGGTGCTCTCAGGTACAGACAAGTGAAAGCTATCAAATCCCTGCTAAGGAGGAATGAAGCTATAGACCACTGAGGAATTGGATGATAGAGTCACTTTTGATGCACTATAGTTATAATTAGCCTGGTTTGCTATGAAAATGAGGTTTTATAATCATACCATGTGTCTGTGTATTCATCATCTCCCTCCATCCCCTCAGTTGAAAGGTAGCCAAAGAATAAAAAAGTTATTCAGCAAACTTTAAGAGAATACACCCCACTGGGCAAGGTCACAGCAGCACACCTCCTCCATTAATGAGAGGAACCCACAGAGCTCCCCGACCTTTTGATGCCACCCCAGTGACAGGAAAAGCTTCAATTGAGCTGACATCTTATTAGAAGCTAGAAAAAAAAACATCCACAAATACAAATTCATTAGAAAGCGGGCTTCATGACTTCCCACAGGTTTCTATGGAAGCCATAGCCCTAGTTTTCTTCAATCTCACCCCATTAAAAACTCTGCCATAATGTACTTTTTGTTCTCCAGTAGCTTCTGTTGTTGTACCCCGCACCAGAATAGCGTGGGGTCACAGCCAGAAATGTAGGCTGGTGTGTCCCAACTGTGCCCCAACTTACTACTGCAAATGCAACAGAGTTGACATCACCATGTACGAGCACCTTTGCTTGGGGCTTCTTCCTGCCCAGAGATTGCTCATAGAGGAACAGCCACATTCTCCTTCACGTGTCTACTGACATTATTTGAGTAGCACAAAGGTACAGGTGACTGAGATACGGACATAAGGGTGTGTGACCTTTGAGCAAAATACCACACCTTGTAAATTGGGCTGAATGATTAAGGGTGCTTAGACCAAGATGCATCCCACCCACTGCTTGAGCCCCTGAGGCATCTAAAGCAAGGCAGTGCTGCACCTGGGCCTCACTCTCACCATGTGCTACAAAACACAAATGAGTGAACTACCAAACAAATGTCAGCCACTACCATCAGAGATATGTGTGGGACATGTAACACTGGGGCCAAAAATCCATATGTATATGTTAATTAAGGGGAATCAGTACTAAGAGATGTCCATCACATATATATAATATATGGGTAATATGTATATAATACATATTACATAATATATGTGAAATACAGAAAAGCAGATAGCAAATAAAATACCAGGGGTGTACATAGAGTTCAAAGTGTGTTTCCTACCACACAATAAATATAGCACATAACAGTGTAGCCTATCTCTCTGCTGTGGAGATATATGTATCCTTAACTTTTACACAGATATAGAGAGGGGTAAAATGTGGCCAAGTGAGACTGGAAGCAGCTGACACACTGCTAGTTTTATCACAGTTTACCTCTGAGTAATTTATATGCCCACGCCCTTATACTGCCATGTTGTACTTCGCCTATCACAGCACGATTTGAAGATCTAATGCGTAAGAAGTAACAACCCTCTAAGTTCAAGGGTTCCCTGTCCAGTAAAAGGCAGGAGAAACATTCAGTATGTTGTTTTGGGGACTCACCCAAACACGACACACATTCTCTTGTGGCTTGTAAAATAAGCTATAGAAAAGCATTTCTCAACATTGCATCTCTAGGTCACTGGTGTTTTACTGGGGCTGAATTCAGCCCAGGGCTGAATACTAAAGAGTTATCACTATTTTCGTGTGCAAACGCCTAGGAACCCTGGACTAATAGGATGGAATAAGGTAAACTTGGTGGAATAAGAGAACTTGAATTATTAATATATTATGAGAGTTGATATGGCACGGTTAGAACAGATCTCATTATAATTTTGAAATTTGATTTTAACAGCAATGATGCTCCGAATATCCAATGTACGTTTTTAATGTACAAATGATAAATGAGAAAGAAAAGAAAGTAATGGAAACAGATCTGCATTTTCAGGAGCAGGGAAGCTAATAAAGGAATCCTTAGCACCAAAGTAAGCTATGCTGACAAAGCTAGAGAAAGAAATTCTCGATCCACACAACAGAAACAACTTGATACTTTAAGCTTCTCAGTGCTACTGTCAGCACGCCTCTGCTGAGCCACTGTGAAAAAAACTAAAAACAGATGGATGAGTTTTGCCATTTGATTCAAATCAAACTGTTTCAGAGAGACTTCCTGACTTCAACAACAGTAAGATAATCCCAAGCAAAGGAAAAATTTAAGAAGTAGTACCGTTTTGATTTTGCCATTTCAAGAAATATCATTGACTGCTTTAGCTGAATCCAAAACTATTGGAGTCAAGTATGTAACATCAATATCACCCCAAACAGTATCGAATATTATGAACAAAACTTATTATAAGCCAGAGAAAACCTTTAGGGAAAAGCAGGTTCAAGTTTCCAAGTGGCAAGAACAGATGTCTTGCATAAAGTTTACAAAGCCTTAGAAACAAGCCACTTAAAAACACAAAAACGTGTAAGGCAGCCATCATAATAAAAGGTGTAATTACTCTCAGGCAGCCATCATAATAAATGCATTATTCTTATCAAGGACAAAGAATTCCCATAGCAATATGTTAGCTCAAGAACACAAGTCCGGCATTTAACCAGATGATTCATCAGAAAGTCAGTCTGCAGAAAAAGCAAGTCCATCTAGACAGGCAAAGATGACGCTCAGGAGAGTTCAGTAGATAAGTTATGTTTTCTCCCATTCCATTTAAAAAATGCCTCTTTTTACCTTAGCTCTGACTTACAGTCTATGTTCTTTTGTGCAACACCCATACCTTCTTCCATGTCATCTGTTCAAAAGTTTCCCACAAGGAAACACATATGCTTCCAGATACATACTTATATCAACTGGGAAAAAAAAGGTAGCCTTCAGTTTATTTTCCTTTTTAATCACATATACGACTTGGACAGCAAATCCTACAATGCAAGACTCTTGCTTTGTAAACCTCCTATGTAGGCTTGCAAAGGAAATAGACCCTATCAATCAGAAGAATGCATATTGTTCTCTTGGTTCATTAACTCCATGAGCCATGCTTACAGGAATTCACTGCAATCCATGCCACAAAATCCAGTACCAATTAATGCTTAAAAATACAAGATTTGCTTTCCACTGGGATTGCAGGGGATTCATAGATGTTTTTTGCTTTTGAAAATCTGGCCCATATCTGACCATGCAGGGTGAAGAAACCTATTGAGAAATTTTAACCAAAGAAAATTTCTACAGAACTTATTTGAGAATTTAGTTGAGTCACTCCAGGAACCAAAAGGATGGAAACTGTTTTTAACGGAAGCAATATTACTCTATAATCACTGAAGGACACACGAAAATAGATTCGATGATCCAGCATACTTTAAGCTTTCCTCACACAGTAGGAAAATACACAAAAACAGAGCAAAAGTTTCAAGCTTTTCAGGAAAATAAATTTTAAAGTCTGGCAAACAAACTCTAGTTATTATTCACTGGCAAAGTTTAAATTTCAGCACAAAGGGAGCTGCATGTCACAAAAAGACATGTGATTCACTAGTGACATTCAGCAAGGCGTATTAATTACATAGTATCGGGATTTTTCCATTTATTTACCCTTCCCAGGAGGTAAGACTGGATCAAACTTCAAAACAAAAAACCGAAACACCTGTCTCCAAATGAGATTTTTGACCAAACGTCCTCAGGGTCATGCAGCACTTGCCGAGGCCAGCACTTCACCCCTACACAACTCCTTCGGAAGAACTAAGGGTCCGGCCCCTGCCTAGCGCAGGCGGCGGACTCACCCCGTTAACCTTTCAACACAAAATTCTCAGGTAAAGCCCAGCATGCCCAATATTTAAGACCCCCAACAGGGCAGTTTACCGCCCGCTGAGCGCACACGCCCTCGCCGCTGCCGCCTGCGGGCCGGGCCCCGCGGCTCCAAGCCCGCCACCCGCTCCGTTCCGCCCGCCCCAGCCCCTCTCACCAGGTGCAGGGCCATGGGCAGCGTCAGCAGGAACAGCCACAGATAGAGGTGGCAGCTGTTGGTGAAGGCGCCCTGCTCCGGGTCGTGGTACCAGCCCCCGGTCAGCGCCGCCCACACGCCCTGCCCCACCAGCCGCGCCGCCGGCGACACCATGGCTGCCCCCCGCCGCCGCCACCGCCGCCCCTCAGCCGCCCGTC
>VZRL01000787.1:659158-755803 GCA_013397895.1 Origma solitaria
CGCGGCCGCCCGCGGGGGCCGCCGCATCCCCCCGCACATCCTGGTGAACTGGGCGGTGCAGATCGCCCGCGGCATGCTCTACCTGCACGACGAGGCCATCGTCCCTATCCTGCACCGGGACCTCAAGTCGAGCAACAGTGAGTCCCGGGCGGGGCGGGGGGGAAAGGTGAGGAGGGACCTTCGGACCGCCGCGGCGGCGGAGGCGATGGCGAGGAGGTGTCCCCGGCTCAGGCCGCTGGGGCCGGGGAGGGTCCCGGCGTGGCAGCGCTAGCCGTGGCCGCGGCGCGGGGGCGGGCGGCCGGGCCTGGAGCGGGCTCCGTCCGGGAGCCCTGTTTCACCGGGGGATGGGTGTCGCAACTCGGGTGCCCGGTGCCAGAAGCTTGGGCCAGCGGCAGGTTAGTTTGCCGGGCTGTGAACTGGGTGCGGACTCGTGGAAAGGTGGGGAGGAGCCGGGGGTACTTCGGCGCACGCAAAGTCCTGCCCTCTCGGAGGGGAGCTCACTTCAAGCCGGATAAAATCCTGCGCGCAACCATAATTGCAAATTCACAGGGCTGTTTTTACTCTGATGCGTTGTGTGATCCTGGCTTTTCAAACTTACCCAAGGAACCAAGCGTCTTGTAAAGAAAAGATTTAATAAGGGTATCATTTCTGTTCTGGCGAACAGTCGTATGTGTTTCTGGTTTTCACAGCATGCATTTAACATTGCTAAAATTTACCCACTTAGCAAAGATTGAGATGGAAAAAGCAAATACCTTAAAACCAGTAGAAACTGTTGTTCAGAAGCCAGGTTTGCTTTCATCCCTTAGCATGGGCAAATGCACCTGCAGGAATGAGGGAGTTGTTCAGTTCATGCTTGATGTCTCCTTGATCCATCTGACAATACAGAAGCATCTAAGATTTTGGCAACTGTGCGTTTGGAAGGCTGGCTTACTAGAATGGAGCATTTATGACTTGCCTTTATAGTCGTGTTTTGAACTGATGACCTGAAAGTGGAAATCTGTGTATTTCCATAAATATCTGAAGCCAACTCAACTCTTTCCTTTTTTTTCTGAATGTGCCAAAAGTGCAGCAATGTACTGGTCCTTTTTTTTTTCCAGTTAGAAGTCCTTAAGTAGTTCAGTAGAAATAAAAAAGCTTCATTCAAGTTTGAAGCACTGTGTTTAAGAGGCTGTGTGTCTTGAAGGTCACCATGCATGGGCTGTTAAGACAAGGCTCAGTCATGGGACTGACTGTTCCGAGAATACTTTCACTATTTGATAAAGAAAGGACCTAGCTCAGCTGTGTTTGTGGTTCTGTTTGTAGCACAGACGATGAACTCTTGGACCTTGAGCGTCATGGCCAACACCTTAATTTCTAGAGAGTGGTCTGTAGGCAGCTTGTGCCCACTTAGTTTGCTGTTGTGTTCAGAGTGAGCTGCTGCACCTTGAGTATTTAGTGGCAAAGTATTTAGTGATAGTGGCAAAGCTTGTGTCTGAAATAAAGTCATGACCCTGTGGTTTAGCATGACACTGGGAGCGGAGTTGGATACTGCTGAGAACTGATTACCAATATCATCTTTTTGTATATGGATAATGGCAGAACATTTCAAAAATATACTTCGGATTATAACCTCAGTATATGTGCTTATTCACTGCTTTCATTACTAACTCCTGTTGCAGATGCACTTAACTTGAGCTAGTTAGATCTCTCACCTGTATTTCTTAATCTTAGCAAAGTTTGAAAACAGTAATATGCTAAGTAGAATTATGGCTCTTGATCATCCAGCTAAACAATAATGTTAGGAAGCAATGGTGCAGTGGTGGTATCTTACACTGTTCAACAACGTGAATTTAAAATTACTGCAGGTCATGGCAGTATCCCCTGTTCTGGTAACTCATCCATTCATTAAAGATTTCCCTTCATTCTTTTTCTGTAGTCTTTTACAGTCTTGCACAGTGGGAGTGGAATGCTGCCAGGGTTGACTGAGCGACTTGCTTGGTGTGGATAGTAACAGTTCAGCAGTGGCTGTAGCCCCAGACAGGGGTCTGGCGGTGCCCATTCCTTCTCACCTGCTCATCTCTGCTTTCCAGGCACTGCTCGTGGTGGTGATTCAGTGCTCTCTGTTAAGCAGCTCTAGGTAGTACATGAATGGACCAGTTTTGTGCTAGCTTAGTTGTTTTTGTTAAGAAGGATGTTTTTTCTTCCTCAGACAATAAATTAGAAAAATGACTGCCCTTAACATGGCGTGGTAAGGAATGCTTCTCAAACAATTTCCCTAGCAAGCAGGCAGGAACTGATTTTTCCAGCCAGGGAAAGGGAGCCCCTTCTAGCAGTGTGTTTGATCCAGAAAGAGTATGTGTCTGGGCTTGTGGTTGGCAGGCAATAGCAAACATCTCAAAGACAAGCATGTTACTTCTCTCCATGCAATTTTATGGAGTTGGGATCTCTGTAATATATCTAGTGTGATTTCGCTGATGGCAGATTGGCAGAACTGGGGAGAAAGTGCCACAAATAGAAGACCCATGAGAGCAACCAGCTTTTAGATTAACGGCAATGACTATATAGGTTTGAATGCTGTAGTGTCATTTGGCTCCTTTTGGGAGGTGGGAAAAGATTTGTTTCTGCCAGAGTAAGGGAAATTAATAGGTATACAAATGTTTTCCATATTGTAAGGAAAAACTAACAAACTTGGTTGTGAGGGCTGAACAAGGAAGTAAAGTGTAACTCTTGAGTTTTGTTAACAGCAGTGTTTGTTCAGTTCTGGAGTCCATGTAAAATAAAATTTACAGGTTTTTCAAAAGTAGACAAAACAAAGGTATGAAGAATGCCTCTAGATTTAGATAGGTGTGATAAAATGAAACATAGTAACCGTGGTCTCTACTGTTGATTTAGGAATTGTGGGTGCCTTTTAAAAACTTGTGTGGCTGACATGGTGAGAAGTTTCCCTCACAAAGATCATGGCTTGTTTTGAGGATAGCTTCTCATAAGTAGTTCTTATGTTCCTCAATATGCTTTATTGATTAAAGACATAATCTAAAATTAAGATATGAACTTTACCTAGCTGAAATCTGAATAAAAATTCTGGAAGAAAATTTGATTCTTTTTCAAACAATCGTTACAGTTCTGAGTTAATCGATGCTTTAATTGTAAAGGACATGTCTTAGAAATTGTGAAAATACTTGAATATTCCTAACTCTGTCTTCTGGGTAGGAACTTGTTCTTGATTAAGCATGCCAGCTGATTATGAAAAAATTTAAGTTTTACTGGATTTAAATGACAGGTATTTATCTATGAGAATGGACACTGAAAGTTATGTGTGTCTTTTTACCACATATCAGCTATTTTTCTGACCCTTTGGAAGGGCAGCTTTTTTGCTCTGAGGGAATCAAATTTCTTGCTTCTGAGCGAGGACACCCCATTAGCTACAAGATCTGTGCTTGTGTAAGGGCTCAGCACAGCCTCCCCTGATTATTTTATCCTGAAGAAAGCTAGTAGTATGTTCAGCTAGAGTATGTCACGTTTCACTTTCTGAGGTCAAGTGTAGAGAAAACAGAGGTTTGTGATTCTGGGGTTGATTTCAGACTCTGCACTACTTCTGCCTTTAAAAAATGCACTTTTTAGTGCAGTTGCCTTGTGTACTTCTATGAAGCATTGCAATAAGTTCAGAATATCTTACTTATGGCATAGGTATCTAACCATGATTACAAAGTTGATTATGTGTAGATTATGTGTCCTAACACAGTACTGATAAAGTGCTCTCTGCTCACTTGTCATAGATGGATATGCAAGTAGGGTTCAGTTTGCTGTGGCTTTCACCAGCTTCTCCAACATCACAGTGTCCTTTACAGCCCTCAGCTCTGTGAAGGGCATTGAGTTTATATTGCTTTTTGAAATTGTCAAGGTCAGCTTGGATTTCAAGGGTTGTTGAATAAGACCATGGAAATGACAATGCTGATGGGAACAGTACTTGGAGTCTGAAGGAATCCAACATACAAGAGGGCAGTGAAACTGCCAGTGGACAATCCACTGTAATGTGATGTTCTTCAAACCAGTATTATGAGAAGCAGTCAGAAAATAGAAATAATTTGATTTTAAAACCTTAAAAGGAAGTGTGATGTGTTTTGACAGAATTGTTGAATTAGTTGCTTTTGATGAGGCAAGGTGTCCTGGAGTTTGATAAAAGCAAGAACAAGTGATCTCTGGTTCTTTGCTTTTGCAGGTTATTTGCAGCAGAATTGCTCAAGTTATGCTGTTAAGCACCTTTAAAATAAGATGGATATATTTTCCAGAATTCATAAAAACTGCTTTCTCTCGAACTTCTCCGTATAGCAACCTTAGGCTAGCTATTCAGGGAGAGGAAGAGTAAGAAAGTAGAGTTAAGCCTATCTGCCATCTTGTGAACTGATTTTACGTACTCTGAAATCACTAGGGTGCATAATTTGTTTCTTAACTGTTTTGAAGAGGTTAATATCACAAGTAGAACTGTTATTAAATGTTTGAAATTTAGGATCTTGTACAGTTACCAAGAGAATTCAAAATTAAATTCTATTACAATTGTCTTTGGTAGTTTTGAGAGAAAAGAGAAACGTCTTTTAAGTAGATTTGAGCTTCAACGTAACTTCCTTTGAAAATAAAGTTCCAAGATGCCCACTAATGGCAGTGAAACCTGGAGTTTTTTCTGTCAGTAGCACTGTGCCAGTTACTGCTCACCTATTGCAGCGTAACAGAACTAAAAAACCTGATGTTCTCTGGGTCTGTATTCCACATCTTAGTCTGCTCCTCCTGGTGCTCCCGCTGGTGGAACTTACACTCTCATATTCTGTTCCATGTGTTCCATGTCCCTGGTGGGCTAAGCCTGGCTGTCCCAAGGTGCCTATCTCCAGTGCTGGGTCACTCCTGCACCTCCTGCAGCAGGCTGCATGTGCTGTAATTGGTTTGACACTGCTTGTATTGCCTGGCTAGCTGCTAAGCTGCTGGTGGCTAGTCTCTCTGAGGTCTGGAGGGGAGTGGATGTTTTTTTCTGGCAGAGCTAACTGTAGTCTCTCTGACATAAGGCAACTGACTTTCATAAAACCAGTAGGATCCATGTCTTTGAGAATGTGGTATCACTTCGATAAATGTCAGTCAGGTAAAATAGTGGGCCAGAAGTTATTTAGCAATTTAAAATATGTATGCTGTAGTTTTCCATGCTGCCTTCATAAAGAAAGTCACGGTACTTAAATGCTTTACCCTGCTCTTAATTATTTAAAATTGCATAAAGCTAGAAATTGTGCCAGGTATACCAGGTGCCTGTCCTATCTCTGCGAGGCAGTAGCCTTGCCTTATGCTTCGCTGTAAAGATAATGCTGCTGCATTGCAACATTAAGAACTGGTCATACATCCTGAAGCATCTAGAAGTGTATAGGCAGGAAAGAGCTCTGGTTTTTATAACCTTGTTGGCTAAGTATTCTTTAAAAAAGCACAGAAAGCCAAAATCAAACCACCTTCATGCAAACGTCAGTAGGGTTGCAAAACTCCGTTAATTTGGGAAACAGCACCTGTTTTGAAGGTTATGATCTACTTAAAGTTAGCGTGCCTTTGAATTCCAGTAAGTTTTTCTTTTGAATGTTCTTATGTCACATGAAAGAGTTCTGTGTTTCATAAGACATTGCTCCCAGTGATTTGTTTCATTATTTGATGTGTGCTCAGACTATGCAGATAGGGATTCTATATTTTGAGAGGCCCTGAAGGTTAATTGGATTCTGTGGGAGCATCAGATGCTTAGCTGCCTTGAGCTAGAGTATTATTATCTTTTTCCAGTTCATCAAAGGCGACGTTATGTGTTATGCCTGTTTTAATACTCACTTGATGTATTTACTTGTTGCATATAAATATGTTGTCTATTTTGTGCTCAGAAACATGCTGGAATTCAAGAGAGAACAATTTTGAGTAACTGATTGCTGCTGTTGTTTCAATCTAGTGTAGAAATAACTTAAGTGTTAATAACTATTGTGTTAAAATGTTGTAGAGGCTAATTTCCGGTTGAAGGATGTGTTTCAGCATTTAAAAATAATATTCAGGGATCTTATGGTTTTAACACAATATCAGTCAAGTGAAATTTTGTGAACTACTGCTCTGTAACACAGTATTTGTACAGTTTAAGCTTTCAGAGGAGGAGTAACATCCAGCAGTTATTTTATTTGTAGATGAAGACATAACTGCAGTAGCCATTTATTTCACCTCAATTACTGTCTTCAAAATTTGCTTCTGTTTGATGTTTTTCAGTGTCTCAAGTGTGGATATTAACAGGTGGAAAAAATTGCTCATTAATTTAGAACAAAGTCCCTCAAAGTTAACAAGGCTTGAAGTATATTTGCATGTAGTGCTTAATGCTGAAAACAAGACTCTAGGCTGAAACACTAGCTATATGTAATTTGATTAATTAAAGCCCTATGAACTTTTGATACCCCTATTTATAACTCATTTTTATTACAGACTTTCGTTTTAATGTTTCCCCTACTATGTCCATCTGACAACTGTAGAGAGTTGTTTCTTATTGGGTGTTGAGACTGCGTCTCTAACAGGTAGGATTATTAAGTCAAGAATAATATTACTTTGATCTTTCTCTGGATCTAACTTGGTTTTTCATGTCTGTCTTCTCTTTGTCTTTGTTCTGTCATTGTAAAACACGAAGTGATCCGGTTTACAGCTGTTGGAAGGCTGGTTTTTTTGGTGGTTTTTTGGTTGGTTTTTTTTTTTTGGTGGCATTTTGGTGGTTTTTTGTTTCATTTTTTGTTGTTGTTTTTTGTGGGTTTTTTGTGGTTTTGTTTTTGTTTTGGTTTGGGTTTTTTGCTGCTTCATGTTATACTCATTCCTAGCAGGTTTCTGCAGGAGATTCATTTGCACCAAGGTTTCTGGTCAGCTCTTCGTTGAAAATGTGGGGAGTCACATTCTAGTCTGTATGTCATGTTTGCTGACTCTTTTTGATGATAAAGAGTTCTGTTTCGGTGTAGCATTAGAAATTGAAGTGTAGGACTTTGGATGAGAGTGTTTGTAATACTTGTATATTAAAGAAGACTATAAGCGTTACTTGGCTCTTTTTTTTTTTTTTTTTTAAAGCTGGTACCCTAAGGATATGTTCACATATCTTCCTGCCTCTGAAAATTGCACTGAGCAAGCAACCTGTTTCCATAAATGTCAATGGAAAAACAGACAGCTAAATACCTCCCATTAGCTGTTAAAATATTTATGCATTCCCCTAAACAGTGAAAAATAAGTTTAACTGCTCATCGTAACACTTGTGAAATGAGGTATTGTACTTAGATTGCAGAGTGCTGTTGGGATTTAGGCATTGATAGTGTTATCTAAGCAATTGAAAAAATTGAGATGTGAGTTCTCAGTTACATATTATTCTCCCATCCCCGTTGGAACTGCAGGGACAGGGCATGTCTTTGGACTGTCTTAGCAAATATTAAAAGTTATGTTCTGCAACCTCAAAAGAATGGAGAACTAACACATCACTGAACTGTATTTGGATGTTGAATGCTGGTTTGTGGTTTCTTTGACCTTAGAAGAGAATGGCTTTTTGTTTGCAATCTGTAAATTTTCTTACCACTGATCTTCTAAACTTGCTTCACTGTTTCAAGTTCTGAAACAGGATGACCTTGTACAATAAACATTTGCAAGGAGGGTTTGCAGCGTAGGGTAATTTCTGACCTTGAATTTTATTTCTGATTATTTGTTAAAATTTAAGGCATTGAAACTTGTTTCAATGACTTTTAGTAATAATGCTTCTAAAAAATGCAGGAATTTTTTTTTTAAGCTTTGGGATTGTTTTATTTATTATAAACAAAATGAGGGCATTGAAGTAAACATAAATATGGATTTTGTATAGATACAAATAGATAAATACCAAATTACTTGGCTGTCTATCATCACAGTACAAAAATAACTGATGTAATAAATGTACATTCCTGGATTGACATCTTAAAACTACTTTTCATCATTTTTACCTTACTTGACCATGTTACTAAGTGCCTACCTCAATCCAGTCACTCAAAGTAAGTGAATGCTTAAATTTTGACCCACTTACTGCATATTAAATTCATGGGTTAAATATGATAAGTTAGAAAAGTTACATATTTGTATAATGTCACCGCAGAAGTATTCTTCCTTCTTGGAGCTTCCTGCCAACTTTAACCTTTTTTTTTGTGTATGTGTGTGGGGTCATAGCTCCAGTTAAATCAGTCCTAGACATGCCAATGTTGGCTACATAATCATGCTTTGTTCTCTTCATAGTGACTAAAATCTGTGTTTTGGCAGGTGTGCTATTAACTTGGAACTGATAAGTTGGCCCTCCCGCTCAAAAATGTAGGAGTAAATGCTTCATTGCTGTGGTTCATTGTGGGACAAGTTAACCCTTGGAACTGGTTATATTTTAGTTCTAAATGTTTAGGCAGTTTTGTGATTTTCTTTTCTATTAAGATTAGATGCCACTGTTCTTCCTGAAACTACTTGCTTTTGTTTCCTTGTGTATTATGTAGAAAGGAAAAAAAACCAAAAAAGTACTTTTAAACTCATTGCTTAATGTTACGCTAATTATTGAGACAAACAAGCAATTTTCCCTTTCATTTTCTCTTCTTAAGAGGAAGTTAGCACTGTCAAGTTTGCAGATTTCTCATTTCAAAATAAGTGTTTTGGCTTTGCTATTGAAGATTAAAGTTCTTGAAAATGCACAGTCCTGAGAGGCTATTCGTCAGGTACTGAAGAAACTGCAAAGATGGAATGCAGGAATCCTACCCCACAGAATGTATTTTGATGGGATTCTTTTCCTCCCAAATTTTGTACTAAAAAAAAAAAAAATAGTGGGCTCAAGAATTGTCTGGGTTTTTTCTGCTTTGTTTTGAAGCAGGTTGTTTGGCAATTTTTTTTAACCATGAGACTCTTTCAAATATTCTTTATAAAAGAAACTGACAGCCTAAAATTCTTTATAAAGTGTAAACTATTAAAATTCCTCATAGAAATGATATTAAAGGAGATTCTAAGGGAACTCAGTGACTAAACCTGACTGAGCATCTATGACCAGAGTTTGTTTGGATTCATAGCAGTTGGCATCTTCAAAGGGACCCAGGATATTTTTTTTGTCTTCAGTTTATTCAATGGGTTCTTTTCAATAGTAAATTTAGTCAAAAGTGATTTTATAATGAAAAAGTAGCAAAGCTGGACCCTATCTTTAAACCTCTGACTAAAACTAGATGTAAAAAGGTTGACCTATTTCTGAAATGTTGCTTGACTTCCCACTTGTTGCAACAGGTGACCCGTGGCTTTGCTGAGCAGCTATAGCTTCGTGAGGAGGCTTCCCCATCCACCTCCAGGCAGTTCCTGCCCCCTCCCACCTGTCAGCAGAATCTACACATCTCTCTGCCTGTGTGGTCAGTAGGTCTGGGTTAAATCACTGGAGAGATCCAGCAGGAAACTGCTCTGAGCCAGTTTATTTGCAGGCTTCATTTTCTGCTGAGCTCTCTGGCTGGTTGAGTCTCCCAAGACTACCCAGTTGCTAGACTCAGTCTGGGGGAAAAAAGCTGTGTGGCTAAGGGGTTATAACTGAAGAGGAGGTTAAGGTAAGTATTTCGGTGGCAGCAGGCTCTTACTGTCTTGGTGGTGGCATCAGCCTACACCCCTTTACTTCAGCTTCATTAGTAAGTCACCCTTAAAAGCAGAATCTTTTAAATTTTTTTGGCATGTTTCTATGTATTTATATTAAACTTAACTTAATTTTGATTGGACCTTTTTGTATTAAGTATTCTAATTTCACCATATCAAATGCACCTTGAGATAGATCACAAAAAATAAAGCAACAAGGAAGTTTGTAATTGCTGAGTGTAATGTGTTGTGATCAGGAAAAGTATGCCAACTATGTAAATACTTCCGTGTACTCAGAAGCTGTGTATTCTTCTGATTAGCTTGAAATACCAAACTGCATCGAGTCATTTCCTATTTACTTCAAAAAAACCCCATATAAATCCAAGCCAAATTTGAATGAAATATTCGTGGGTTTAAATACTGAAAAGGTGATTTGACTAATGATAGATAAGTTAAATTGTTAGTTCTGAAGAAAGCTAACCTCTCAGTTCTTGCCCCTGGATGCCATTTATAAGATTATAAACCTCATCTGCATTGCTTGGTGAATTCTGTATGTTGTATGACATATATTGATTTAGGGAATGGCCAGACCTTAAATTTGCATTATGGAGGAAATTAATATGTTTTCTCAAAGTTTCTCTTGGAGGAAAGTGTACCCAATGTATTATATATTGACTAAGACCTTTTATATAGTTTGAGCATAATAGCTTTCGTTTGTCTTATATTTTGGGTTTTTTTAGTAATAGGATGAAGTTCCTTATAAAGTAAATCACTTTCCTATCAAAGATGGTATTCTTTAAGGAATGGATTCACAGTCATTTTATTGTTCAGAGTTTGAAACTAGAATATCTCAGGAATTCATCACCTAACTGTTATCTGTCTCATCTGCCTCCATTTTGGTCACTGTTTTTTTGTTTCTGGTTTTCGGGGTTTTTTGGGGGGTTTTTTTGTTGGTTTTTTTTTTGTCAGAGCTGCCTTTTAAAAATAGCAAGCAAAGAAAGAACTTGAAAGTAATTGCTTTTTCAAATAAGTGGGGAAGTTCCTGGTAGATATCACACAACTCAGTGTTTTGAGTTTTAAAACTAAGTTTCAATATTGACTGATTTCCATGTAATTGTAAAATTATGGAGGAATTGCTTTAATGCAGTAGTTTTTCTTAAATTTAGTATTTAAATAGGAGAGTTAAGTTTAATATTTTATTAAAGAGAACTTGAGAATTTTTAGTGTCCAGTCTGGTTTTGATTTTTGGCTGATATAATGTCCTAATGCTACATTTTTTCAGAATTTACTGCTTGATCTAGTGTTTAAATTATGATTATTTGAATGTCTAATTGTAAATGCTTGTTACTTCTAGTACTTCCTCTTACAGCACAATAGGAATTTCTGTTTTGCATT
Source organism: Origma solitaria (assembly GCA_013397895.1). Lineage (NCBI taxonomy): Eukaryota > Metazoa > Chordata > Aves > Passeriformes > Acanthizidae > Origma > Origma solitaria. Next base: position 670,154 of record VZRL01000787.1, read on the forward strand.
ACAGACCTATCAGGAGCAAGTGAAGCACAAATGGCATGCAGTAAAGTAACTTGCTACATCTGTAGTCTGTGCCAATAACTTGTTAAAACTGCTTCTTTCTCTCAAGTTTCCATTGGCCCAAAGTTGCTTTAATAATAGTTATTAAAGAAGTGAAGGGGAAGCAAAAAACGGTGATGCAAGGTGTGTTGAAGCTGTTGTAATCTCTTGTCTCTTTTCCTCTCTTTTCTTCTCCCTCCTTTTTTCCAGACAGGCTGGTGACTCCCAGTCCTTCTCATCCTTTGGTGCTTTTCTTGTGCCGTATGTCCCACAATGGGATGTTCTTTTCTTACGAGGTTGGTGTGTATTTGTCAATTCATGCTGTCAAGGACTTCTTGTGTCAAGTCGTGTCTTGTTTTGGCTTTCCAATTGGGAACACTTTGTTCAGGATTTTTTTTAACATATGTTGGCTTCTGTGAGGTACATTTTTTGTTGGTTTTGTTTTTTTGGTTTTTTTTTTAATTGGATGTTTTTAGACAAATGCATTTAAGAACAAACTGTTCCTTTCAGTTGAGTGTGAAAATTAAAAACTGGTTATACACCTGCTGTAAAGGAACGTAGATAATAGAGGAGCACAGTATCCATTGAATAAAAAGGTCTCCTGCATATGTAATTGGTATTTAAAGGATGAAATTCTCTTGCTGATGATGACCTCTGAGCTTAGTCCAGTGAGACAATCATAATCTGACAGATACTAGCTACAGAGATAGCAGAACCTGTCCTGAGAACCCACAGGAGAAAAGGAAGGTATTTTAGAAGCAGTTCTGTATAGGCAAAAGTATCATCTTTTGTACATGCAGAGGAGTTCTGATCAGTTAATGTTTTCACTGTGATAATTACTTTGTGGTTAACACACTTAATTTTTTCACTGTGATACTTAATCTACAGTCTAAAACCAGGACATGGCTTTTATAATCAATGTTGAAATTTTATTTTCCAGTTACAATTGGATCCAAATAAGAGTTCCAAATAATGGAGGTGGGTCTCTTAATATGGACAAGGTGTTATGTTTCATTAACTGAATATACAACATTTAATAAAGTTTTTTTCTGTCTGTTAGTCCCTAGGTAAAGATGCAGGGTCACCCTGCTGGTTTTGTTGTATGTTGATTTAGTGAGTTAACAGGAACCAGATTTGCTTGCAAACAGTTGGAGAGGGAAATGGGTGCAGGGGGAACAGAGACAGTAGCAGCATTGTATGGACAATCTCTATTTGCAAGTAGAGTTATACAGCATAACATCTTTCTTTCCTTTGTGGTATTCTCTAAGAATATGACTTTATCAGTGGTGGTAAATGTAGTTGGTATGTAGGCATGCTTACCTATAATCATAGTGACTTAAATACCTTATATTTGCAAAACCCATGAGAGTCACCTATTTAGCAAACTGCAGTTAAAGTATCAATAAATGGTTGGTAGAAAATTCCTAACCTGGGAAAATAAGGTTGCTTAATGTTTTATTTTTAGTACTTACAAAATAGATAAGCTAAAGAGGGTATAATAGAAAGTATAAAGATGATAGGAGGGATAGAATGGACATGAGTATTTCAGGATTTTTTTTTAAAGTTTAAGCATTAGAAGATAGTTTGAATTCAGTACATCTAAACTACTAAAAAGTACATCTGAACTGTTAAAAATATTTTGCCTTGTCTTCTCTCAGAATACTTTTTTTACTTAATTATTTTATATGGCTGGTAAATGAAAGAAGTCACCTGAAAACACTGGAATCCATTATGCATGCAAAATTTTAACTGCATGAAGTCTTTGGATTTCAAAAAATTTTTTTCAAATGAAGTGTTGTATTTAGTGGGGGCTTTGAGCTAGATAAGGATGGAGAAATACAATTTATGTGTACATAGTAACAGAAAGAAAACTAAGACCGTAGGAAATAACCTGAATTAGAAGAGTAGCATTGAAGAGCTTAGCTCTAGGTAAAGGTTTAATAGGTGGGCTGCCAACTCAAATCTCTGTCCAGGTCTCACTCAGGGTTGTTGTAAATACTGTTCCTTAAGTTACATGAATTTTAAGAGATAAAAAGTAGAGAAGCTGAGGTTGAAACATGAGTCTTTTTTTTAGAATTATGCTTTAAACAAAGTGCTTGCAATTTAAATGAATACTTCTGGTTTCTTGCTAAGCTTTCAGCTTAGTCTTGAAAGTAGCACTGAGGGTATCGTTCTGGACCTGTCTGTGATTGGCAGATGTGCACCCCCAAGAATCTCATTTGTCTAAATGCTCTCTGTTCTGTTATTTCTGGCCCGTCTGTCCATATGCAGGCTCTCGCTTAGTTTTTCCTTTTCCCCAGTAAAATTTCAACCCAAGCTTACAAGAGCAGACAGTGCAGCAGAGAAGGCAGTTCTTGTTCAACTCTGGCCAGACCTGGTCTGCCACTTTATGCATAGCTCACCTTTTGCTCGTCTCAAAGAGAGCTTTACTGCTCGAGTGGAGAGTTTGGAGATGGGAGTGATGGGATGGGAAAGACACAGGAAAAGGAGTGGCAACTGAGAGCATTTGAGGGGGATTTTACTGGGACCCGTGCCTGCTTTCGAAGCCTAGATTCTGTGCCTTTCTTGACTAAAAACATCTTGTATGGAAACTGTAGTGATTTGGCAAAGAGTTGTTGCTGGTTCTGTTCTAATTAGAGGAACACAGACTTGGGAAGTACCAGCTGGTTCCATTGTAGTCTTTGGCAACTGTTAGATTCTTGTTTTAAAAAGTGGGCAGAAAGTCACTTATCTGCATACTGCTACATCATGAAATATTTGCATTGTGCCATAAGATCAGTAGAAAAATATTCCAGCTGTAATTATGATAATGCAGAAAGAAAGATTAACAGCCCTACTATTTCAGGAACCATTTGATTTAGCAGGAATATATGTTGATTCTTATGACTTTTTTGATGAGTAAACTGTGCTTCATGCTGCATGGGAGGGCCAAAAGGGGAATGGGAGAAAAGAGGCAATATGATTCCCCACCCTGGTAGCTCCAGATCTAGAAATGAGTTTAATCACAGGCATGCGTGTAAGATGGACCAGCTGGAGCACCTAGGAAAATATTTTGTCAGTAAGAGCACCAGTGCTGTAGATCTGAAGTAGATCATTCTGTTTCTACATATGGGTAACTTCTATTCTCATAACTTCTCTAAACCTTTGCTTAGCCTAGCACAAAGGACAAGCTCTTCTGATTTTATCTAAATAAAAGACATTAATGGATCCTAACTATTCTACTTCCTATGTGTCCTTCAGTTCTTGTTGTTGAACACGTATGTGCAGGTTTAGTCCTTCAGTATTTCATATGAGGTGTTACGCTTTTTAAAATTCTATTGATACTTCCCTGTTTCTACAAACCAAAGCCTTTTTTAGTGCCTTTTAGAATTGCATGAACTACTTGCGTAACTATGTGTAGCTGCTAGTTTTCCTTCTGTTAGCCAGAAAAGCCAGACTTTTCTTCTTCCTTCATCTCTTCTTTATAGCTATAGATTTTATGATTGATCCTTCCCAGCTTTGCCTGGTTTTTAGTATGATGGCCTGTTTTTTCTTAGAGTGGGCTCTGTCTTCTGACTGTGCTATCAGTTCTTGGAGTGTGCCTTGTATTTTTACTCTACCAATGAACGTGTGAAACAAACCAGCTTCCTAGTAAACACCACTGATCATTCCTCTTTATCATGATAATTTGTCTCTAAGATTTTCCTTTATGCAACTGCCATATGAAATGAGTTGATTAACCCTTATTCTGTCTGTATAAAAGGTACATCTGCTCAGGTCTGCTATCTTATTGCTTTCTAAGAAACCATGTGTAGGGACAAAATGGGACGAGTGTGATGTGACCTATTTGTGATGTAATTTTCTGTGCCTTGATGTCCTTCATTACTGTCCTTAATTAGTTTTCTTCAAAATCCATTCTAAGGTGTACTTGAGTCACTATACTTCAGTTGTTTTCAATATAGGTATCTGTTGTAGTTGAGACAAACTCAACACGTAAAGACACACCACAGCAGCTTCTGGTCAAAAAAGGGAATTTCTCTTTATTTTACAAGGCCTCTTTTTATGCTATTTCTAACGTTCATGTCACATATCCATTGGCTCCCATTTCACCACCCCACAATGTCATTGGCCACCTACAGTTAGCACAATGTCTTTCAATAACAACAGCTGCAAGTCCCTTAGTCTCTTTGTTTACAGTTCTTGCTTGTTTTGAGCTAGAATCCCCACGGCTCCATGTCTGTGAACTGAGGCAAGCTAAGAGTTTTCACTGCAGTTCCCAAAGCTTGCAGTTCCCACAGGTATCTTTTACTTTTTTATCTCATAAAATGATGTAGCGTAACAGATTCATTTCATAGATTTACATGTTTTGCAACATTAGCCCTTCTTGAGTGGGGGGCTTGACATCTTGAAGTTTGTTTTAACTTGAATTATTTCATAATTCTAAGAGTTCAGTGCACTAGGGTGAGTAATACTTGCATTTCTAAGTTCATTTTAGATATATTAGACAGCTGAAGAGTGTAAGGTTTCATTCAGCTGTATGGTTAAATAACAGGATCTTTGTTGTGGGTGCTGTTAGAATCCTTGTGTGTGCTTGCTGCACTGTCAAAAGTGTTTTGACTCTGCAGAGTCGTGCACTTGTGTCACAACAGCCCCATGCAGTGCGGCAGGCTGGGGGTAGAGTGACTGGAGAACAGCCCAACAGCAAAGGACCTGGGGGTGATAATAAACAGCAGCTGAACATGAGCCAGCTATGCCCAGGTGGCCAAGAAGGCCAATGGCATCCTGGCCTGGATCAGCAATAGCGTGGCCAGCAGGAGCAGGGCAGTGACTGTCCGCCCCAGTACTCAGCACTGGTGAGGCTGCACCTCAAGTGCTGTGTCCAGCTCTGGGCCCCTCACTGCAAGAAGGGCATTGAGGTGCTGGAGTGTGTCCAGAGAAGGGCAACGGAGCTGGGGAAGGGTCTGGAGCACAGTTCTTGTGACTTGTGGCTGAGAGAGCTGGGTGTGTTTAGCCTGGAGAAAAGGAGGCTCAGGAGAGAACTTATCACTCTACATCTGCCTGAAGGGAAGCTGTAGTGATGCAGCGGTTGCTCTACCCCCAGGCAACAAAGAGTCAGACAAGCTGCATGGAGAGATTCAGGTTAAACATTAGGAAGAATTTCTTCGTGGAAAGGGTTGTCAAGCATTGGAATGGGCTGCCTAGGGAGATGGTGGAGTCACCATCCCTGGAAATGTTCCAGAAATGACTGCATGTGACATTCAGTGCTATGTTTTAGTTGACATGGTGCTGTTTGTTCAAAGGTTGGATTTGGTGATCTTGGAGATTTTTTCCTACCTTTATGATTCTATGATACCGTATCTACCACTTTTAATACCAATTTACTGCATAGCATTTGTAGGTTTTTATTCTTCTCTCTGACTTACCTGGCTTTTAACTTGGTTGATTTATATTTCAGAAATTATTGAAAATAACATGCAATAAAATCTCTTTGTTTCCCAGTTGTGAGTGTTTCTCGGCATGCACTGTCTCTTACATTCAAGCATTGCCCGGTATATGGTACCCAAGCCTGTGCTCTGTGACGTTATTAAATTTGCTTTCCCCATGATCTCATTGCAGAAGGGTAGAGTCACAAAAAGAGTTGTACTAACTCAGAATTGAGTTTAAAATGGTGTTGTTGGTAGAAATCATATGCAATCTCAAACCACTTGGTCATTTTTTAATTTCTGACTGTAGTATATGGAATGTTTGGGTAAGAATCCAAAGTGAAGTGTTACATTAGTTTGATGGAAAGTAGTTTTCTTGCACCAAACTTAATCTCCTTCAATTTTGAATTATTCAGAAACGTGGTATCTGGTTTTGCTTGTGTAAAAATAAGTAAGGTGTTATATAAGTATCCTATGTCCTAATTACATGTAAATAAGTAAGGACATAGGATTTTCCTGCATTTCTGCATACCTAATCTTATAATCTGTGGGTTTTGGTGGGCTTTGTTTTCAAATAGTCTTTGTACATATAAATATTTTGGGCTGTGCTTGCCAGGAACAAAACGCTGATGTAAGTATGAGCTTTATTCTTTGTGGAAAATAAAAAGTATGAAAAATACTAAAGTAAACCCAAAAGTGCTAAACTGACTCTTGCCCAACTTAACATTGCATGTATATTAGAGCCAGAAAAAACAATTTAAAGGTTTTGAAAAAGAAGCACGGGGGTGCTGAGTAAACAGCGCAAACTGGAGATTGTAAAATGACCTCTCCCAGGTTAGCAGCCTGCAAGGGCCCAGAAGCTATGGAAGAGGCAGAAAGATGCTATAGTAAAGGTTGCTAGGCTACTCCAAGGTAAGCACTTATGGAGTGCTACTCAGCTATGCTGAGCATTTTTACTGCCCAGCTGCTAAGTAATGTGTGTATAGTATTGTTTGCCTGGCTACCGGCCGGAAAGGGAAGTTTGAACTGCTAAGAAATGCTGTCCCTTTGTAGGATGAAACTTGGTCTCATGCCAGTTATTACCTTTTGCAAGACTGACTGTTTTTGGTTTCGGTCACATTGACTGACAAGGAATGTCAGGAATTCTGCTGAACATGTTTGAAATGGAATAGCAAACAATAGGTCTTTGATTCAAGTATAAAAGTATAAAAACTGTTGCATGAATTTAACCTGTTCTGGTGGTTCTCATTGGTGAGCTCTTGGTTTGTCTGTACCGTTTTCACCTTTGTTTCTTCTGCTCTGTTAAGAAGCTTATTGAAAATGGAATGTGGGTTCTTTTCCTTTTATCTGGATTTGATGTAATTTTTGAAATATTTGTAAGAGTTGTTAATCTCTACCAGTAAAAATTGCTTCTTTCAATTGCAAGTGCAAGGTCATTGGTTTTTCCTCTGTAGGGGAGGGTAATTCTTCATCTGCTTTTTCGTTAGTGAGTTTCCTGTACTATGTTTTGCTGTACATGCAGGTGGAAAACATATGCTTATGATTCTTCTTACATGTAATTTAATCTTTGGTCTTTGTCCCAGGACATAATTTTAACAGAAAATTAAAACTAACAGTTGCTATCACAAACAGTGACAGAGGAACTGAATAAGGAATTAAAATTACAGTGTGTTAAAATGATTCCTTTCCATCTGTTGTCTGGCTCCTTGTAAGCTCTAATACAATAACCCAGTTTGCTTCTTGTAACACTGTTTCCTGAAGAGGTACTACAACTCTGCCAATAATGTTTTTTCATGAAGAAGTCAGACCCTGTAGGATGCAACAGCAAAGAAAGCATAACTTACTCTTTAACATTCATGGAGGTGCAGTGTATGTAACATAACAGGGACTGGATCCAAGTTCAGTGGCCTGTTGCCAGCTGGGGACTCCCAAGGCGAACTAATTCCCCTTGGTATATAGTTTCCCAACTATATATAGTTGGAGCTATACTCCCTTGGTATATAGATTCCCAAATTTCTTCTGATTTGTGTCCCAGGCATCTCTTGAAAATAAACTAACTTTTTAATATAAATTCCCTTTAACAAGTTGGCTTCTGTGAATCTGTGTAGATGCTTTTAATGTCTGTGTTAAATAATGATATTCACATACTATGCCAAGAATTACAAAGTTCACCTATGTGTTGTATGAACGACTGACACGTTTGATTCTCATCTGCTAATTTTACCCAATGGTGTCTATTCCTTGTAGTGAGAAACAGTGAAAAATTATTACCTGTAATTTTCTTCATTAACAAGGTATTGTCATATAGATTTTTGTTTGCAAATGTTTCTTTTCCTAGGGGAAGGCTCCTTGTCTGTGAATCATTCCTGGTAGCTGTGGTTGTGTTGTTTTGAGCACCTCACTTGTGTCCTTCTCCACACCTCTTTCAGTTCAGTTACATGCTTGCTGAGATGAGTAGGGGCCAGGATTGGGTGCAGTATTAAGGATGGATTTTATACAGTGACATAATGTATTCTGCATGTCTTAGAAGTCTTTTATAAGAATTCTTAACATTTGTTCTTGGATTACTACTGCTTCTGTTTTTATTATTTCAGAATCTTGTTGCAAAGTGAATAATTCTCTGACAGCCTGTCATCATCTGGAATATTAGGATTCTGGGCTTTGTTAAATTATGTGATTTACACATCCAGTGTATTTCTTGTGCTACTTTAATATGTACTCACACAGTTTCATAAAGAGCTCATGACACTGTATGTATTTCTTGGTTTTATAGCTTGGAATAGCTTAAAATTATGAAAAAAACATTTTCATGCTTATAAAAATTGCAATAATATTTTCACAACACTGAAAGTATACAATTATCTGTGCAGTACAAGTTGTATATGAAATTAGTAACAGGAATGGATTTTTTTTTCTATTGCCATTGCATTAATTTACAAACTCAATCTTTTGCAGTTTTGTTGCTAGAGAAGATGGAGCATGATGACATTTGTAATAAAACTCTGAAGATTACAGACTTTGGTCTGGCTAGAGAGTGGCACAGAACAACCAAAATGAGTGCAGCTGGGACTTACGCATGGATGGCTCCAGAAGTTATCAAGTCCTCCATGTTTTCTAAAGGAAGTGATATTTGGAGGTAAGAAGTTTGTCTGCTGAAGACCATGTTCTGTAGAACTGTGTTGAGGTTTCTGAGAGAATTTTTTTTGTGGTGGTTTGCTAGGTTATTCTCTCAAGATATGGCAAGTTTGGCTCTTCTAAGAAACAAACATATTTTTCAATATCTGCTTCACTTGTTATAATTTTTATTATCCATTACTTACAAATTGGGGGAGGGAGAGGGAAAATAAAGATTTTTTTTTTTTTAAAGCAAGCTCTCATTAAGAGAAGCCTTTAAAATATTTGTTGGTTGATATACCCAAGTGTTTATCTGGAATCTTAATACAAATAACTGTATGCTCTTGATACATTAATGTATGATTGATCTCATTTTGGTAGGTTTATTTTACATCAGATGTCTAAAAACTCTCAGTCTGCTTAAAAAATGGGACCAACCAATTATTATCTTGAAAGTCTGATAAATAAAAATAAGGTGCAAACCAGAACTTTGCCAAATGTTGATTTGAATTAGTTCTGGTTTTTAGGAATCTGGAATATAATTGTGTGTAAAAGTTAATACTAGGTTTAAGCTTCTACATTTATATAGATTTTGCTTCCAGTAGCTGGAGTAGGGAGAATGCATTCAGCACAAAATTGTTCTAACTTGCTCTCTAATTTTAAAGGTGGGAAATGCCCTATGTTAAATTTGTGAATTTCTTGTTGAAGATATTATTGTGGATAATATAAATAATATGTCTTTCTCTACTGATGCTATTTTTGAGTGGTGTTGTGTGGGATACATGTACTGTAGAAAGGTAATTTAAACTTTAGTTTTAGTGTAGTTCTGTTTTGTAAGTGCAGAAAAGCAGTGATTGCACAATAGGCTCTAACAGCTGCTGTGCCTCACCTTGAAAAGTCTGCATTTCCTTTCTTTTTGATATGTTTTCTCTGAAGGATCCAATATAGCTATTTGGGGAAGGAGGGGAGGACTTTAATCTGCTTTCTCCTGCTGCTTTATGCATGTTCTGTATTGTATAATTCTTAAATAGGGTCCTATTTTGCTTTGATGCATGATATCCTACAGCATGAAGTAATACTTTTGGTATTCTCAAGATAATTCTGTATCTGCACTGCTGTTTTGTGACGTTCATTTGTCTTCTCTCTGGAACCAATTTTATTTGCATCAGTCTCAGTTGATGCCCAATTGGGATACATCATTGGCCTCATTCTTTTTTTTTTCCCATTCTTTCTTACTTTTCTTTAATTTTTTTTCTTTTGTGAGATGGAGGTTGGGTGTAGGCGTTTCCCTAATCAGCTGTATTCCATGCTTAATTACAGGTCCTGTCCAGTCTTGTTGCTGTGATTTTAGGTATCTGAGGGGGTATGCTTTGGTGCAATTATTTTATATTCTGCTGCAACATTAGTTTACATTTTTGGAACCTACAGTATTTCTCTTCTTCGCCTTCTCTTCTGCACGCCTCTCTTGTAAAAATGTAAGTATTTAGTTCAATGATGGAAGTCTAACAGGAGAGGTTTTTAAGTAGAAAGGCTGTATTTTGCAGTATAGTTTAGACCTTCTTAGCTTCTCAATATTTTCTGCTCACTGCACCTTGATCTATTCTGTTGCTTATCTTTACTCTTTCTTTAAAAGAAAAGCAAATAAAAAATACCCTGGTTACAGCAGTGATTTTTGTTTTAAAAAGCATTCAGGTTGCCAATTTAAGTATGTGGGTCTCTTTAAGACAAGAACACACTATGTTTCAGCAAAATTCTAAACTTCATTTACACATACTGAGTGCTCAGGCTCCGAATGAAATCTGCAGACCTCTTATTTGGAAGAAAAAGAGCAGTTGAGGCTGCTCAAGTTGAGGCAGCTCACATTTCCAGCTAGTCTTCCAGAATCTGCCAGTGCTCAGAAATGTTGTGGGAGTATTTTCATGCAGAGCCTTCCAGGCTGTATGTTCTCAGGTGTCATCCTAGATAGCAGAACCAGTGCTTTCCAGGCCCTGCACGTGTATCCTTTTGCTTTCCGAACCAGAGCTATAACTACTGTATTTATTTTACTTTGGCACATGCTTCCCAGAAATTCCCAAACAAGAATTTTACTTTTCCAGCCCTACCCTTCCATTGATCAACACATATTTCTGAGTGGTGTGTCAGTCTTGGTTTTCTGTGGAGCCTGAAAGTGCAAATATGCCCACAGATTTCCAAGTGCTGATGGTGTGCTTCAGCAGTCGTCTTTACAGTAGTGTGTGGCTTGGTTGTACAAGCCCTTGGCAAAGGCAGGAAGCCTTTGCTGTACAGCAGAATTAGCAGTTGCTTTTGCCTGGCACGTTTGTATAAATTTGAAGTGATTCATGTAGCGGTGCATAGTAACCTCTGCTCTAGAAGATGGATTGTAGAGTAAAATTAACTTTGAGAACTTTACCTTCAGATTTTCAGCTTCTAAAATATTCAAGTGTTCACTGGAATGAGAGATAGAAAGGCTTATATCACATTTGATTGCAGGAAAATAATTGTAATAATGAAAATATTTAACGTGGTTTTGGAAGTGTATTAGTTTTCATGGTTTAAAATTGTGTATTTTAAGGACATGCCTGTGGTTTTGGCCTTTTGCTGAAGATGGAAAGGGACATGGCTTTTGCTCTTCCCAAAAAGCTATTTCTTATAAGCTCCGGCTGTGTGAATAAGACAATTGTATGTGACCCGGTGAACTTTAATACACAAAGTAGCTACTTATGTGGCTGAGAGAGTTACTAAGTAGTTGTTTTCCTAGATAATGGCAGATCAATACCTCCCAAAAACTCCAGTGTGTCAAGACCATAATGTCTTTAGGCTTCCTTTTTGCAGTTTTTCCCCCATAGTGCTGGCTCCTGATACTTGGTATTAAGACTGCTTTCATTAAAAGGCAACGTTGGTCTGTTTAAAACTTAACAACCACCTTCTTGGCACAGTTGACAACACTAAGATTAAAGGCATGAAGTGTAAATACCTAAAGCTAATAGTGTGACACAGCTTTTTTTAAAAGATGACTTCTTTTTAGTTAAATTCAGTGTTTCGCTTAACTTCAGTGTTCATGCTAAAATACATATCGAACAGTCTGAGCAAGGGAATTACTTGAATTTAGAACAGTCTGTACCAGAGTTCATGCTAAAATACATATGGAACAGTCTGAGCAAGGGAATTACTTGAATTTAGAGCAGTCTGTACTTGCTGAGAGGTGGGGTTTTTTTATGCTTTCTCCAGGGACACAGATGAGTTGTAGTTCAGGAGAATTCCTCCATCAGGCATAAAATGTGCATGTACTGCAAGAAGTGTAATATTCATTATGGTCAGATTACCACTGCTTTAAAACAAATTGAAATTCATTATTTTAATTTTCTTGGAGTATACAAGCAAGTGCAGAGATTAGACCAGAAAAATGGGGAGGAAATTATTAAGAAGCCTAAGACTTTTTTGATTCCTTTTTCTTTTGTCAGCAGGTACAAACTGTTTTCTTCAGTTTTTGATGACATGTTAGCACTGTAAATTCATTAGTTTTATAAGATTTTATGAGATGTTAAAATTCTCAGACAAACAGGCTATAGATACCAAAGTACTGCTGATATTTGTGCTGATATTGTGTATTTGCTGTTTTATTATTTATTAATGTGATGTTGTAAGGTCTTGTTTAATGCTGACTTTTTCTCATTAAGCAGACAGTGCTAGAAAAACTTAACTGGTGTGTGTTCTTCTCCCTGTCACATCTGTTCCAGTTGAGGTGTAATTTCTAGTATTAAGGGGCGCATAGCCCTCACTTCCCCAGTGCAGAATGCTTTTCTCCTCATGTTGGAGAATTCAGTCTACTCCTGCAAAACTTGCAGGTTGTTTCTTTGCACACTTGGAGAGAAGGGACAAGACCAATAGTTTGTATTCTGTTTTTTCTTTTGCCTGCTCACTTTACTATTCAAAAGCAGCAATAGGTTGTCCTTTGTATCCCTGTTTACAGTTAGTGGTTCCCTGGCAGGAAGAGGAGGGGGTGTGGGGATGAGGGGTGGAAGAAAAAAACAAATGCAGTCATAACGTCTACTTCAGGCTTACATTCTGAAAGGAGTAATTCCCACTTCCACAAAAATGACTGTGAAAGCTGTCCATTTCAGTGGTGGTAGAATAGGAACTCCAGAGCAGCAGCAGCCAGCGCACTGTCCCAGCCCTTTGTAGGGGCTTGGGTCATTTGAACAAGACAAGCATTGGGCATACAGACTGAAAGAAGGTAAAAGCAGCACCCAGCTCTTCTTTGAGCGGAGAACATTACAGAAATTCTTACGGTTATTGTGACTGCAATAGGAATTCCTGTGATTCTTGATTTCTGTACCTAACACAGAAAAAATCTCTTCATGCCACCACCTTTCACTGGAAGCAATGTTGTTTTGTTTGGATTTTGTGGGGCATTTTTTCTAGTGTGCATGAAATAATTTCTCAATCTTGTTATGTCTTCAGTGGGAAGACAAGTTAACTGGCCTTTATATATACATGAGGGGATTAGAAATGCAAACTTCCAGATAAAGCTGAGAGTTTTCTGTATTTTTTACTATTATTTTAAAAAAACCAAAAAAACCCCAACAAGTATGTCCATCTAGCTAAATTGTTGTGAAATGTTTGGAAAGGAGAATGGTCTGAATGCTCTGCTGAGGATTTCTTTTTATTGTGTGTTTGTTTTTTGGTGGGAAGAAGGTTGCTTGTTTTCCTGTCATTCAGACTTCCTATTTTAAGTCAGATTTGTGTGAAACTAGCATTTCTATAGAAGTGGCTTGAGGCTGACATGTTGAATAGGTGTGCAAGCCAGTCTCACATCCAGTTTGCATAATCACTGTAAGTGGAAAGGTGCACGATGACAAAAGTAGAGCTGAATTAAAGGCCTTCACCTTTGACTGGGAAATCCTCATGAGTTTCAGTACATGGTCGGACAGATACTTGTTTGTTCTTGTGTTTCTTGTGTTCTAGTTGTTTCTTTCTTAGAAAATAACTGTTAAAAATTACCTTTTGTAGTTATGGAGTGTTGCTGTGGGAACTGCTTACAGGAGAAGTTCCTTACCGTGGCATTGACGGCCTCGCTGTGGCTTACGGAGTTGCTGTCAATAAGCTTACTTTGCCCATTCCATCCACCTGCCCTGAACCATTTGCAAAACTGATGAAAGGTATCCATGTTGTTTCTTCCTACGTATTTAAATAATTATGTTTTGGGGGATGTGTAATAATCATGGGGTTGCAAAATAAGTAGCTCGTTTGATATTGTGCTGTATAACAAGTATTTAGTTTTTCTTTACACATCAAATCTGGTGTTAGAGTTGGGTGTGTTTCTGAGGGAGTCATACAGTGTTACTATGTTGCATTTAAGTTTTTCAGTAGCAACAGTACAGTTTTTGCTCTGATTTCACAGATTTCGTTTTACACTGAAATTACATTAATTTTCATAAATTACAGGATTATACTACAGATTAATACAAGATAAGATTAAAATCCCAAAGGAAAGAATTGCAAATGCCATTTTTCTTCATTTTTCCTCCTGGGTGTCAAAAATGTTTTGGAAATATTTTACAGAGAAATAAACATTGCTTGCTAATGGCTATTTCCTTGTGTTTAGTGAATTTTTCTATTTTTTATATGTATCCCTTCTGGACAATATTGCTAGTTTTGCTATTTCAGATGCTAAAGATAGACTTGAAAAAAATATACTACTCATGCAAGAGCAATCCTCTGAGTACAAACAGGTAGCTGTTAGCTCTGTTAATTGAGACAGGACTAGGGAAGTCTTACAGGTAAAGAGAACACATTAGGACTTGAAATGCAGTAGCAAGTAACTTGAAATTCACGTAGTTCTTCAAAAAGTTCTATGTGCTATTAAAAACTGATGGGATTTTGATAAATTCTAGAATGCTGGGAGCAGGACCCTCATATCCGACCATCGTTTGCCTTAATTCTTGAGCAGCTTACTGCCATTGAAGGGGCAGTTATGACTGAAATGCCTCAAGAGTCTTTCCATTCCATGCAAGATGACTGGAAATTGGAAATTCAGCAGATATTTAATGAATTGAGGACCAAGGAAAAAGTAAGTTGATTTTTCCAATTGTATCACGGTGAAGGAAGGGTATGTGTGTAGGTATGTTTGTGGTACAGCAGTTTTGGAGTTGTGAATTTTTGCTTACCAACGTACTCATGCAAATATACAGACAGTTGAAAGATATCCACACCTGTCTCCCCAGAGAAAACAGGTTGTAGATTTGTAAATGTGGCATTCTAGGCTCTTTTTTAAAATGTGTTATTTTTTCTTGTATGTTTGTATGTATCACTTAAGTTGATTTTATTCCTTAGCTAATCTTTATTACTGCAAATTTTCCGCTGCTCTTGAATATTCTCCTCAGCTGTGAGAATGAAAAGCCTTTCATCCTGTTACATTACTGTATCCCGTGGCTTCTTTTCCAAAAATGGAATAGTGCTTTTATCTCTCTTCTTGCTGAACAGACTGATCATATGGTTGCCCTTCTGTGTGGGACATACTCTTGCCAGATATTAATAAGGTCAAACTCATACATGTGAATCAGCAAATCCAGTTTCTCTTGTTTTTTATTCAGATTTCTGTCACTGATCTTCTTTCCATACTCTCATATCGTGATGTGTTTGTACTAAATGAGTACTCGCTATCAGTTCTCTTTGTCTTCTCTTTTACTTACTTCAGCTTGGTTTTAATCACCCTGAGGTTTTTTTTTTCCTTGAGACAACTTGATAAAGATAACAGTTGGAAAAGGCCAGGTATGCTCTTGAGTCCCTGTGATGCCTGATTTTTGTCTTTTCTTTTTATACCCTTTTTATATATTTTTATACCCTTTCCCTTCCCTGGTACCCTCTATACACACTACTTACACCCTTCACAAACCGTCCTTGTACCTTAGCCCCACATGTTTATATTTCTTGTAGTCTCATATTTAACTTAGTTTAGAGTCTTGCAAAGCAAAAAGACCAAACATTCATACTGTCTCAGAACTAGAGGCTCCAACCTTGGATGGAGCCTTCTCTCTGGAACATATTTTGGTAAACTGGGCTGTAGTCTCATTGAGGGGAGGGGTAATTAGAATAGGGGGACAATTACTTCATTTATTAAGTTTCTTACTGGGGAATTTTTCATAGATGTGCTAATTTCCAAGGTCCATAAAAGTTGTATACGCATTGTACACAGTATGCTTCTTGGCATGTTCCACCTTTGACAAGTGTGCATCTAGGATCCTATTAAAAACCAAAGTAATATTCTCTTTTCCCTTAAAAACAAAAGTATATAAAGGGTATAAAAAGAAAAGACGAAATTCATCAGGCTTCACCTGTTAGAAATGCTTCTAGAAGAAACAGATTCCTTCTTTGCAGATGTTTCGTGCAGTATAATTATTGCCCAGTATATATTTGATGTTATTTTTCATGCAGTGATTGTAGACAAGGAAGACAATTATTGAGATGCATTGACTTGTAAAGAAACTTTATAAAAGATATAGTCACTAACTTTGACAAAAGCAAGAACTAAACTCTTGTCTTGCAAGTCACTGTTTGTAGCCTTTGTCCTTCACTTGTCATCAAATGTCATTGTGGACTTTTGGCTAGTGTTGGGTGTGACATTACAACATGTACTGTAATATCAGCATAGTGGTATTAGAATTTATTGATCACCCATAAGATTTCAGTATCATTACACACTTTCCTATCTACTGTTTATTCTACTCTCTGCATTTCTCTCTTCCGTTTTGTTTCACAGAACCGGATAAGTATTTTCTGTGTAGTCTGCTCTGCCTGCAGCAGGCACGCAGAGTGCTAGAGCTGAACTGTGTGCCCCAGTAGCTGTCAGATCTCTTCTTCTGCAGTTGAGTTCTAGTCCCTTTACAGAGAGTAGAGGCTTCCTTCTTTTACTTGCCATGGGGTCACCAGCTACTGTGTTCACTTGCCTCAACCTGCCATTGAACTTAACTCTGTTTTTGGCCCCTCCAGCAACTGCTCAACCAACCATTTTCCTCTTTATACTCTGGGAGCAATTGTAACAGGCATTCCTGTTCAGGTTTTTTTGTTTTGGTTTTTTTTACTTCTGGAGGCATTAATCTAGTATATTTCCTATCCAAGAAAAATCTGACTAAATCAATTTTAGGATTAGATAAGCCAGTGGAAAGGTTTGTGAGAAGAGTCATGTTTTTGGTGCAAAAGTGAGTTAAGCTCAGTTAGGAAGGGGAAAAGTTAAAATGAAATTTTCTTTTTATATGCCTAACTAAGTAAGTGCATCTCCAGAAGCATCTACCCTAATGAGGTATACTTCTTTAAGAATGAAAACATGTAACTTTGACTTAGACAAGATTTTCATATATGTGAGGTTTTTTGATTTGGCACATTATCAATTTTGCTCTCAGCTACTAGAGAGAAAGTAATGTCTATAAAGTATTTTTATAATAATAATAAACAAAAATCCTCTGCACACAGACTCATTCCTCCTAAAGGTAAAAGAGGAACTTCTGTAGCTGGAGGAATTTCCTCAAGGACTTACTGCAAATGAGTGATGGTGACGCCTACTCGAAGAGAAGATCACAATCTTATTTTGACAAATGTTCTTGAGCAACTTAAATATAGAGTTCTTTCCAAGCTTCTTTACAATGGGTGTTTTAATTGTAGAGCGGTGTGGAAACATTGCATAACTAATTGCAGTAAGTCTGTTTTTAATTAGTTTATTTGGAAAAGAGTAAATACTTAATCTCTCATTGAGGAAACACTATTACTTCTACTAGACTGTCTACCATTTCAGTACAGGCCCTCAATTTTTGCCTGGTTCCTGAGCTTTATGGAACCTCAATTTGAGGACTGCAAAAGATGGAAAATCAACAGTGTCTCCTAATATCCCTTTATTACTGTACTAATGCAGTAATAAAGATATTTTCTATTTAAACTTTAAAGTACCTTTTTTCTAAATCTGAATTCATGTAGCTTCTGCTTTCAGCCCTTGTTTTAGGTTGTCCTGTTGTTTTGAGTGGACAGGAGGATGAGGAAAGTGAGATGTGCAGGAGTCTCTAAATTAAGTTTTTGAGTATCTTAAAAAAGCCAAAACCAAAGCAAATAGAAGAACACAACTCAAAGCCTTAGTTGCTGGCATGAAGACAGGTTTCTTTGAATTTCCAAGGGGCCAAATTGCTGTAAGCGAAACACTCTATGTTAAGTGGGTCAATTAAAAAAAAATTTGTTTCCAATATTACGTTGAAACAAGCTCACTCAAAATTAGTGTACCGTAAGAAATTTGTAAACCATGTCAATTAAATTTTAAACCCATGATAAGCAGTGTACGTATGCTGTAGCTGTAAAAGAAAAGAAGTGTCTTTCTGAAGAACTGACACTTCTCACTGAGCCAGTTCGCGTCAGTGCCAGCCTGTCTTTTGACATCCATAGTCTTTTTGGCAAGAACATTTGAACATCCCCTTATCTGAAAACACTGAAGTAGTGTAGTTCAGGAAGTTATCTGTTCAAGGCAAAGAAGGAGTTAAAAAAGGAGAAGAGTTGTTTTTTTGCTTTCACTGTATGAAATAAGGAATTCTTCTGGCATACAACATTGCTGGATACCACTGAGCAGAAGTAGGCAGTCTGCTCTGAAATCAAAACAAAACAAACAAAACCAAGCCAACATCACAATTATAAAATTGTACAGTGATAAAATTAATTCATTTTAAATAGAAATAAAATTCTTAGATACCCTGAACTTCTAGCATAGCTTTATTTTTAATGGTGGTTTTATGTTTCAAGTTTAATTTCAGTTTCAGTCCAGGTGGAATTTATACAATCGTATAAAAAAAATGTAATGAGAAACATATACAGTATGAATCACATCTAGTTTTCCTTTTCCTCTACTTTCAGTACAGTATTATTAGCAATATACACTATAATTGTTCTGTGTGAGTCTGTTTCCTGTGTAATATGCCCCATACTATGAAGGAAGGTCTAAAATTAGGGAGGTTTTAAATTTCAGATGTATTTTAACAGATTTTGGAAACTGAAGATTAAGGTAATTTTAAGATGCTAGGTTTACAGCTGTTTAGCCTTGGGTATTCATTTATCCTGAAAAATTAACTGGCTTCCTTACTAAAGCTTTTCCTTTTCCAAAATTAAAAAGGAATAAAAGAAGAACAACTCCTCTGAGAGTGGTGGTTGGCGACTCTATGTGCTGTAATTCAGTGGTTAATAGCTGTTTGATGTTACAGATACCTGCTAGATTTTAATTAAGAAACAGCTGTCTTCTGTCTTATGACTTACCTATTGCACTAATCCACATTCAGTGTAATACTGATTGCTTTTCTAGATAGAAAAGTGCTACTTAATACATAGCTGAAAAACAGGAAAGGTTAGAGGATTTAAGATAAAGACAATAATTTGTGTATTTGTCAGGTCATTGGCTTTATGTTAAAGCGTAGGAGCTATCCAAGAGCAGACCTCATGCTGTGTAAGAGTTTCTCACCATGTGAAATACTTCAAGTGCATTTTCTGCTGGGCTGTTAGTTGATAATCTTTGATTGCATGTGTTTGTCCCCATTGCCAATGCTTACCTGCTTTAAGTAAAGTGACTCAAGTTAAATGGTTAAAAGGAAATCTGTGTAACACTTGATTCTGAATACAGAATCTTGGTTTATTCAGAATGGAGGACTGTCAGAAGATTTTATGTGCATGTTGCATGCATGTAGTGCTTCATAAAAATAAATCAGAAAATACAACCTTCTGTGCACTTCATATGTCCTTTAATACTGCCTTCACATTATTGCTTAGTTTCACTTCTGTGAATCTTGCCTTCAGGAGCTTCGATCACGGGAAGAGGAGTTGACAAGAGCGGCTCTTCAGCAAAAATCTCAAGAAGAATTACTGAAGCGCCGTGAGCAGCAGTTAGCGGAACGCGAGATTGATGTACTGGAGCGTGAGCTGAATATCATGATATTCCAGCTAAACCAAGAGAAACCCAATGTAAAGAAGAGGAAGGGGAAGTTTAAAAGAAGCCGGTTAAAACTTAAGGATGGACACAGAATTAGTTTGCCTTCAGGTTTGTAGTTTTTTAAAAGTTCACAATATATGTAATGATTAAATATGCTGGCTTCTTCAGTTCCATAGTTGATGTTTTCAGTATGTATATTATTTTATTTTGTTGCCAGGTTCTTCTACTGTAATGTACAAAAGGGTGTGATAATAATTGTATAGCTCCCTCGCCTCAAGGAGACAACTTTCACATAACATATTCTCATGGAGTAGTCCTCATTTCATCTGGAAGAATGATTCAGTTACAGGTCCATCCCATTTGGAGGGAAAGATCGCTAGCATGAGAGCCACATGATTTAAGGCTGGTCCAAAGTTCAGATTTTTGTTATCATTGTTTCTGTACGGACAGAAAAGTACTTTTTTGGTACATGCTAGAGCTTTTGAACATGATCCAGTACTAGTGCTGTTTGCTTTCAACTTGCAAATGCTGAGCAGAAACACAGTGCTTCAAAAGGGCTGGGGGGGTACAGGTGCAGTCGGTCCAAACTGACTTATTGCAGTCCATCTTCAGTGCCTTATTTCTTGCAAGAAAACACTCTAATAGCAGCAGCAGATATTTCAGCAGCAGATATTTCAGAATACAAGTATGGTATAATCTGAACATTAGAGCATTTCATTCTACCCATGAATGCATTAAAATGCCCCCTTTGCAAAGGAGGCCTGTTTGTAGACAGGTTCTTTCAGTTGTCAGGGGTTGGTTTAGAGGTGCCCTTATAATGTTGCCACAGGATAGCACTACACAGACTCAAGGTTTCACCAATGGTTGGAAAGCCTTCATTAGTGGTACCAGCATCCTGGTGTTGATGAGATTCCTTTCAGGTTGAATCTGTCCGTTTATTACAAATGCAGTAAGAACTCGATGCTATGCTAACACAGGTCTGACCAAATTGTAGCTGTCTGCTGGTTGGAAAGAGACAAAGGGAGCAGTAAAATTTAGAGTATTATTGCAGCTCTAATGAAATAAACTTAATTCTTCTACTTCAAAAACAAGAACAAGTAAGATAAAAGCCACCCTATAGCCTCCCAGACAAACGTGTTAGATTTATGCTGGATTGCAAGCTTGAATGGAATATTTGGTTCTTTTTTCCAGTTCTGCTTATATGTAACTTGAAACAGTGATAAAATAAACACTTTCATTCAGTATAGCAGTTAGCTCCTTGTTATCAAGAACATGCAGATGAGCCTGTCCTTGAGACAATTCTATTCTAAAAATTGTGTACAGTATAATTGCACTCATGATGGGGATTAGAGGGTCATATTGTTAAATTTAGTTTCACACATTCTTTTCTCCTCAATATTTATTGTTGTTCTTCTTTTAACTACTTTGCTAAAAATATTTGTATTTCTGAAATTCACTGTCACGATTTTCTGACATGAATAGATATGACTTTTCTTTGTTAATGCTTTTTTTCGTGGTATATATGAATTACATGTCAAAAAAATGAGGCAATCTGATTGCCATGAGTATTGACTCATTTGAAATGAAACACTGAGGTGTTTTTTGCCCCTCCGGTGACAACCAAAAAGATTGAGTAACAGCTTGTGGTGTGGCTGTGTCTCACATTGGGTTCACTTGGACCTGCTTGCTGTTGTTCATGTTCTTGCAAACCTATTACGTGAAGGTGTGAAATCCTGCCTGTTTGACTCAATATCTAAATTGTTACATTCAGGGTTAGAGTTTTCAATGTTTTTAATATAAATTTCTCTTGTACTGTCAAGTTGAATTCATTATATAACTTTGTTTGAAGAAGTAGAGCAGCATGTTCTTCTGAGAAGTTTTTTAATCAGAACATTAAACCTGATTTGTTTTTCTCTCTTACAGATTTCCAGCACAAAATAACAGTGCAGGCATCCCCCAATCTGGATAAGAGGAGGAGTTTAAACAGTAACAGCTCTAGTCCATCAAGTAGCCCCACAATAATTCCTCGTCTTCGAGCTATACAATGTAAGTCTCCACGCATTTGATCAACAGAGAGTGTTCAATATACTTACTGAAATGGTGGTAGTAGTATCAGATTCCAGACAGATTTTTGTCTGATTTTCCACATCCCTTGATTGGTTCTAACAGTTGCAGCTTTTTTGAAAAGAGGGGTGATCTTTCTAAAATGCTAAATAATTTTCAGTAATTCAAAATGATTGTGAATGCTTTGAATTGTATCTTAATTACTTTGGGAACCAATTTGTAAACTGACTGGAAAAAAGCAATGACAAATCAAAATTTATTACGAAAGGCAAATTATCACATTTAGAACCCAAGTAAGATGGAAAGCAAGTTTTTATTAGGTATTGGAGTTTATAAAGGAAAAGAAAGGTTCAGAGAGTAAGGGAGTCTTCTAAGATGGAAAGACCAAAGAATGAGCCAGTAGTCCAACCTTCTTATGTCAGAATCAAGCTTTAAGCAGATGTAAATCCAGAAGGAATCATGCTTTAGGTTTTTTGAAGATAAGAAAAAGAGACAATAATAAAATTGTGGGTACATTTGTAGGTCTACATTATTATGTATACTGATGACAGAAAGTATGTTCATGCTCACATAATGGAGGTACCAGGAATATGATGATGTTATTACAGTGAAGCATGCATTTATATTTGGGGATGACATATACACAGACAAAACAGTTCCTACAGGATTCACTGCATTCATTTGTACTGTCTGATCTATTGTGCAAAGTAAATTGTCTAATTATTCATATTCAGAGAGTAATGCCTTAAGCTTCTCTCTCTATGAAATCAGTGGAACCTGTTCCAGCTGATTGCTTATGGATGGTGGCTATCTTCTCTTGCAAGCATAGTCACCTGTGAGGGAGATTGCTTCAGAATCTGGCTTTGTCAGCTATAAATAAGGAAAGGGGGAAATCAGAATGCATGAGGATTTTTGCCTACATAGTGTTCTGTAGCTAGTTTAAAGATTAATTGGTTTTTAAGCCAGCCTGAAACTTTGTTTAAAGTTTGGATAGAAATCAGATTTCTCATCTCCTTTGGAACACCTCTGCCTTATGAAATCCTTTTCATTGTTAGTGTTTAAAGGGGAGAAGTGATGTCTTCTCTGGCACTTCAATGGTTTTTTGAGCTGCAGTGGCTACAATTGGCAATGGGCAAATGCCTTTACTACCCATGTGTTGTGGATAAAGGAGAGGTGGACAAACCCTGTCTTGCTTTTCTTAATGAAAATTTGAGTTGGGAGCAAAATTAAGTGAAGTCTATTTCAGATGTTAGCCAACACGGTATCTGTGTTGTCAATAATTTCCTGTCCTCAAACCGTGGTGGGTTTTTCTGGTTGATTGGTTTGCTTTGCTTTTTGCAGAAAGGTAAAGAAAGGCTTTTCTTAGTAAAATGTCATAATTACTTATGAACAAGACTGTCTCATTTTTTCTTTGATTCTTCTTGCTCTGCAAGGAAATGCTTGGAAATGAAGCAAATGTCAGGTATTGGCATGGTTCTGAAAACTTGAGTTTTCTGTGTTTGTTTTAATTGCATAGCCTTATGTAAGCTATAGCAGTACCACTCCTTGCATGTGTGCTAAGTGCCACCAGGGATTTTTCTTTTTTTTTTATCATTTGAGCAGGCATTTGTATTCATAGGACATGCAGGACAACATAAAGGTTCTCATTAAAAGAAGTACATGTCTGCTTCTGTGTTTGGATACTTAGGTTTTACCTAAAAGCTTATCAGATATCTCAGGAGTATCTAGCTGAAACAATTTAGCTTCCACACCCATCTGCACCTGTGCAAAATAAATTCTGTTTCCCACAATAATGTTTTATCTTGATTTAACTTCAAAGTGTCTTTGTTTTAAGACGACTTGCTCAAATACAGGTGATTTGAACAGGCATATGTAACAACTGGTTACTTGACTGCTTCACTTTGTCATGAACAAGTCTAGCTTTCAAATCTAAATGTTAAAATCAAAGAAAAATCTAGCTAATTTCTTACTAAAATTAATTCTATTGATTTTGAAAGGAGTTTTGGAGGGAGGAGGAAACCACTAAAGTATATATTCCACAGGAATGTGGTTGAAAATGGGAGTGTAAGGTAGGCAAGTATAGAGCCATGCTACAGGGTCAGCTGTGCTGGCAAGAAGGTGTATGGTGAGGAAGGAGAAGAATCTGTACAGTGAAGGAACAGCAGAAGCATGGGCAGGTTAATGCCGCCTCATTTATCATGCTGTTATAACTGGCTGCGTTGTTTTTCTCTTAGTGTCTCTCCATCATATCTGTAAACATGCCATCATGATATCAAGCTAATGCTTCAGTTAGTCAGTGGAATGTGAAAGTCTGCCTTCCCAGGTCTGGTCCTAGAAAGAGGATCCTTTAAACTCTGCAGTAAAAAATCATAGTCAGAAGATGCTTAATGCCATTATAGATCCGGCTTTATGACCCAAAAATAAAAATATGAGGGAAACAGTTCTGTTTCTGAAATCAACTTGACTAAGATCTCTACTACATTCTCTTAATTTTTCCTCAGTGATTCCAAAAACAGATAAACACACAGCTAATGGCCGAAGAAACAGTGTATATGTGTACCAGCAAGATGTAGATATCACAAGTGAACATGAACTTCCCAGTGGGGTTATGAAAAAAGGCAAGAATTCATTATGTTTCAAAGGTGCTGGTTCTGTTTAATTCATCAGCTGAGACAGTGACAGACTAAGCATTTAATGGTGGCTAGACACTATAAAAGTATAATTTATTTTGGTGTAGTGAGAAAGAAAACGTTAATCATGGTCACAATTGGAATTTTGTCTTTCATTTGATAGCAGTTGTTCCACAATATATGTTTTCTTCATTGAATTTAAGTGCTCAGTCTAACTCACTTGTCTGAATTACCTAAATATAAGGTTCTCAGTTAAAGGAAGCATGGAAAATATGATTGCTTTGCTGCTTTATCTTTAATCTGGGTCTGTTGTCAGCTCATAAATTACTTCTCTTTCTTGCTCAACTTTTCTGGATCAGTGAAGTTTGTGTGGTGGTTTTTGTAAAAGAAAAAAAAAATCTCAATTTTTTTTCTACTCCTCTGTGTGTTACTGTATCAAAATGGTTTTGCAGTGAAGAAGATATTCTCTTCTGTCAAAATATTTTGAGTTTAGAAATAGTATTTACGTGTGTGTGTGTTTTGTTTGTGTTTTTTAAATCCAATCTCTAGTAACTTCAGATGAGAGCAACAGAACTTGGGGAAGGAGCACAACTTATCACCAAGAAGAGTTTGAAGATGTGAAGAGAAGTTTTAAAAAGAAAGGTTGTACATGGGGACCAAGTTCAGTTCAAACAAAGGATCGTGCAGATTGTAAGGACAAGTATGTCTACTACATTTTGGTTTTTTGGTAATACTAAAGCATTCTTGGTAACTGAATCACTGACATAGATAGTGAGTGAAAAAAAGTTCTGCAGTTTTCTGTTACAGCAAAATGGAAAGTAGCTCCCCCACTTAGACTTGAGGATATAACACCTACTTACCTTGAAGTTTTATTGACTCTTATCTATTACCCTTTATCTCTGTTTTTTGAGATTTGGATCATACTGGGATACTGAACTACTAATGCATACCAGACATTCATGGCCTGTCTTTCCTGCCCTTCCTCACATTACTTTGAGGAATTGCAAACATGGCCCCCACTGTGTACTTTCAGTGTGATTAAGTGAAACTGACTGATTTGACATGTGTGAGGCACAATTCACACCAGCAACATCATTTAGGCTGACGAACAGAGGATGAAAGGCTTACGAAAATCAGTTGGATACCTTTACTTTCAGATTATTTTTTCTGATGGCTCAAAACTAGAGATTAGTAGCTTTTCTGAAGTAAGAAATAATTTTCTTTATTTCTCTTGTATATACAATTACTTATAATGCCTTTTAAAATTTTTCTTGGTAGGGACATCCACTCATTTACGTGTGTTTGAAGTTGCTTCCATCAGTTGAAACTGGCTTTATATTATTTTTGTTTGGTTTAAAGTCACTATGTTTAATAAACTTCCAATATTCACATCATTTCTTTGACACAATGAAACTATTGTCCAGGTTTTCATAAATTTGTGTTCAATAGGTATTGAAGGCCCTTTTTTATTGCCTTTCTTCTTAGGCATCAAATTTTTATCATAAAAAAATACCTTACATTAAGGTACATTTACATTTACAATAATATGATTCAGTGCTACTACATATTTTTAGTACCTTTGAAAAGGTTTACAAGTTACGTACTACAGGTGTATCGTTTGAAAAGAAAATCATTTTCTCACCAAGTTTATGTGAGCATGGTATCCTCTGTAATCTCTAACTATTGTTATTGCAGAGTAAGACCCCTTTCAGATGGCAGCAACCCTTGGTCGACTGTTTTAATGAAAAATCAGAAGGGTGTTCCCTTAGCTTCACTATTTGTGGACCAAGGTAAGAACTACTTTTGAAAAAGTGAAAGTAGCCATATAATAGTATTAAGCTTACTGCCAATGCTATAAATTGTATTGCTTGAATTCCTTAAGGATTATGCAGATTATTAGAGGAGTAGTCATGCTGCCAACCATTTTCCTCTGCAAAAAAACCCCATCTTTACTTTTACATCATTAGTAACTAAGAAATATACATAGTCTGTAAGCAGTAACATACAGAGATTTTTGCTATGAGTTACAGGCTGCTCTGTATGAGATCTGCAGTCACCACTTTTTTGTTTCTCTTAAAAAGAATCTAAGTTAGTAATTGTCTTGACATTTAAATAACCATTGATGACATTGTTAGTGGGGTCTGCTTACCTGTTGGAAAAATGCATAGTTTTTAAAAAACTGTAAGCCCTGATGTATTCCCAGATACTAGTTCCCTGGTTTTTTTGAATGAGACCTATTATCTAAATTTTCAAGAAAAAAAATTGTATTTCAAATCTTAAAAGTTTTTTAGACAACGTGCTGCTATTTTCAGGTAAAATCACAAGGAAAAACATACTTGGTCCCCTTAGGATCAGGAGCATAGTAGCTACATGTTGCTTTTTATGTCTGTTACTATGTTGAGTTGTGACTAATATATTAATATTAATTTTAAATTTTGCACACACTTTTCCTGTACTATGGATTCTCTTATCTGGGAAAATTAACTTACCAGTGTCAGGAAAAAAGCCTGTGATACAACTTGGTGTCCATATCAGCAGCTAGATTTATGCCAGCTGGAAGAGGAAGTAGTAAGCTGCTTGGACACTGCTGGAAAAAGGCATTTTAATCTTCATATATACTGGTGGAGGTATAAATCAAAGCTTCAAAAATAGTTATTTTATAGATTTTTTAGCGTACTACTAAAACCCTGCATAAAAAGTTAACATATCTGAATTTCAGGTACTTCTGTGTTTATTCTCTAGCATTCGCTAGTGTATAGTAGAATAACACATGTAAGTCAAACAATACCTCCTTTTTATTTGTCAATAGGTGTAAGATGTCAAATTTACTTTTTGCTCCAGACCACCATGACTTAATGAATCAATTGGAAAAATTTCTAGTAACTGGATTTTGGAACTCAGTGTAATTGAAAGTGTTGTTAAGAATATATTGCAGATCTTATCTGGCAGTTTGTATATAATAAATTACTTCTCTGTAATCCATACACTGAAATATATTCTGTGTTATTTAAAAAGCATTATCAAAGTGTTGTAAACACCATGAGCTTTAGGCATAGGATGTGTTTTCTGAGCTTCTGACAGCATCTAAATAGATTGTACAGTATCCTTCAAGGTTAATACTTGTGCTTTTTAAAGGAAATAATGATGTACTTATGCAGACATGCAATAGCTAAAGTTGAATTGCAATCTTAAAGGATACTGTGATGTTTTACAGGTGCTTGTACTGATAAGAAACTTATCCCTGAAGGTTTGGACAGTAAAAGACCAAAGCCAATTAAGTTGCCCAATCAAGCCTATATTAATCTACCTCTTTGGAAAGATGATCAGGGAGAGAATACAGTAGAACATGAGAGCTTTGAAGAAGGAACGTCTGCTAGTTCTACCAATAGTACTCCTCAAATGACACCTACAAACAGTCTGAGCAGGACGCTGCACAAAAAGAAGACTGATTCAGTGCTGTATGGGTGTGCTGTCCTCCTTGCATCTGTTGCCCTGGGCTTAGATATCAGAGAGCTGAACAAATCGCAGGGTCCAGATGAACTCTTGCCTAAAGATGAGAAGAAGAAGCGTGATGGAATATTTCAGCGTGCTTCAAAATTTCGCAGGAGTTCCAGCCCTACACGACTGCAGTCCAAGAAAGAGGAAACAAGTATTCCATCCCTAAATCCAGCTGCAGATACTGTGAATCTTCTTTCTATGCCCTCCATTTCCACAAAATGCCTACTTCAACCTGACAATGAAGATGCTTTTGTAAGCACTGTGCTTGGTGATTGTGGTCAGTGCAGTTCCACTGACAGTTTTCCATCTCAAACTTCTGAAAATAAAAGAGAACAGAGGATACAGCTGGCTCCTGACACAGTTTCAACACGATTGAAAAATCAGCCTTTTAACCTTGTTCTGAAACAAGAATCTCAAAATGCGCCAAAAGATTCCTCTGTAAAGTTAAGTATGTTGGGTCACAGACGAACCTTATCAGATGGGAACCATTTTCAGACCACAGGTGGGTAATTAAGAACTTCCATGAATCTTTAATTTAAGCTGCTGATAAAAATTTATGCTCAAAACAAGGTCTCTAAATCTCATTTACATTTAACTGGATAAGTTTATGATCAATGAGGTTTTGAAAAGAAGTTTGAACTTTTGGTACTGATACTCTGGGGTGCTTAAATGTAGTATTCTTCATGGTACTCTATGCATGTGTAATTCCTCATAATAACTGGATAAATTCATGGGGCTTTTTTCAAGTATTAATATTCATCCAGTTATTGGGTGGTTAGTACTTTCTTACTCTACATCTCTTTTGTAGCCATAAAAAAGAAATTGTGGTCGCCAGTTGCAGAGAGTATAGATGCATACACATTACTTAAGCACCACTGGTCTTAGGAGATTGCCCACAATGTACAAGCCCCTTAATTTTTCTGATGGAAGAAAAGCTGCTAGTGTTTATTGCAACCCAGTTTTACAAATGGCAAAGAACTCAAGAAGTTGCATCATTTAAATGGGCTTTTTTTTGTTTGGTCTTCCTTTCCCCTAGCTAACGGAGTTGCTTCAACCAATGATGTCTCCAGACTTCCAGTCCTGTCAGTTCCTGAAACTCTGCCCTCTCCATCTTTTGAAAAAAGAAGCAATCACAGAGGTGTTTCAAATGAAAAGCAAAGTGCTGTCAATACTATCTCAAGACCTCGACCTTCTTCTCTAAGAAGTAAAATCGATGCATGGCAGATTATCCCACGTATTATTAAACCAAACCCTAAAGACTCTGACTGTTTAGAGGGCAGTGTAGATCCAGATGTTAACTTCTTGCCAGATACTGAGGAAAGAACTAACTGCCACATGCCCTCATTACTTGATATTGATGTGGAAGGTCAAAACAGAGACTGTACCGTGCCGTTATGTAGAATGAAGAGCAAAACCTGTCGGCCATCTATATATGAACTGGAGAGAGAGTTTCTGTCGTGAGTGCCTTTCATTTTAAAAATGTTTGCTTCATAAAGGGGAACAAATATAAAAGTCTTGTCCGTCTAATGCTTTGTGCTGCTGTTTTCTGATGTACTGTGACAGGTAGTACCAAAATTATTAAAATGGGCAGCTAATTAAGCGTAGTAGGTGCCTTTCTCAAATGTTCCTTGGAATCCCAGCTAATAACTCTAAAAGCACAATGCTGCAAAATAGTATTCTAGCTGAACTTCGTAAGTATATTTTGAATGACTAAAATAATATGCCCACCTCCTTCTGCAGTGTCACAGAAGTTTTCTTTAGGTTTGAGAGGTTTTGCTAGAAATTGAATTTCCTCACATTGAAAAAATGAATGACACATAGAGCAAGGCTGCGTTCCGTCAAGAGTTTCACCTAAGAAGTGGTGGTCTGCAGCTTGCCTCTGTGGCCTGCAGATCCAGGGAGAGAGACAAGGGATTTGAGGTGCTGGTACTGTTCACTCCTCATTAAGGAGGTGGTTACTTCCTGGCATTTGATACTGAAATTAGTTAAGAACCAGCAGCTGAATTTGCAGTTTTTGCCCTTGGTTATTGGGAGAACTTTCAACTGTGTGCAGTAGTTTCTCCAGAAAGTTACACTGCTTGTATAAACATTTCGGTTTCATCCACCATATCGATTTGAGTGGGTAAGCTTCAGTATTGCGATTGGAGTAAAGGTATTTGATATACTTTGTAATGTGAAACAACATTCCTTGTAGGTAAGGATACACTGGAACGTAAATATTTGTACTCTTAACCTTTTGAAGACTACAGTGTTTGCACTGGGTTTGAATTTTTTGTTTGTGGTGGAGGGGTTTGCCCCCATTCTTGTTTTTTAAACTCTGCTGCACCTTGTACTGAAGAAAGTTGGTGGGTTTTAAGGATAATTGGTTTTAAGTGAGCCAATGGTGCATTTTATTGCACTTAATTTTAAAACTGCTGTAATTTAATATGAAATCTTTCAGTATAATCTCTGTAGCTTTTCTTCCTAAGGTACAACTGAGTGCCTGCTTACTTGTATTTAGGAATCAAAGGACAGAAACAGATGTGCTTGACTGGTTTTCAGTGATAGAAAGTTTCCAGAAAATTCCAAGTCATTAATGGTGGGGGGAGGAACATTTGGCTTTGATAACACTAGTAGTTTAATTTTTTACAGTATCCCTACGTGAATGATTAAATAAAACCAAATGTACAGTGTACTTCCCCTGATTAAAGCATTTTTAGAATTAAAGGAACATCCCTCATTTTTCAGTATTTGAAGTCTTAATTTTGCAGATCATTTGACATTTAAATAGTTTAAATAAAATTAGATAATGTTAGACTAAAACTACAGTGTTCCCATCAGAATATAGTTTTGTTAAGACCTGTGTTTTAAATGTTTTCTTCTGCTTTACTATGGGATCTGGGAGTTCAGTTGTCAAATACAACACAGAATAGTTGCTTAGAGCTTCAAGACCAAGGGATTAAAAAAGAAAGTTTCTGTTCTAAGACTGGTATGCACCACAGAGTCTACCTTGAAGATGGCATACAACTATACAAATGAAGTCTTAATCGCACAGAGCAGAACACAGAAAATGCAACTTCCAGCTCTCAAAGTGAAAATAGAAAAGGATTTCCTCAAAGTATTAGTTTACTGAAAGTAGACAAAACCAGTAGTTGTCTGTAAATCTAAATGCTTGCATAGCAGATTAAGTTACTACATTTTCTTCAAACCTGTTTCTGTTGCAGTATTCTTAGTTTTTTGTCAACATGATTCAAGTCACATACTGTTCTTTGTCCTTTGTTTAAACTTTAATTTCATCAAACACTTCAATAGGTTGACTATTCCAGTTTTGATACAAAATGTTTTCATAAAATAAAGTCACGAATCAAATTGATAGCACGTTTACCTTCAAGACTTAATTAGAATTAATTATGTATATTTCAACTCCTCCTTGATAAATTATTCCTGTGTAATACTGAGAGAAAAGGAGCTGATTGTATTACATGTCTCTGAAGAAAGTATTGCTATTTGGCTTTCTACAGGAAAATCTCAGGTGCTGAAGTATTTTGACTTGTAAACTTCTGTTAAGTTCTGTTCTGTATTTTTAAGGTTTATATGATTTTAAGTGTTGAGTTTTGCACCCTATGTTTTGTAATCAGTAGTATCAGCATAAAAAGCTCTTTGAGCTATATTGTTTTTACGTATCAGTGGCTTGTCTGTCTTGCAATTAAGATTTCTATTCCTGTTCAATGGATAATTTCCCATAAGATTGGGACATATGATATGGCCATCCTGGTGTATTCTAAGTATTTTAGGAGTTTGTATTCCACCTCTTATTCTGAGACAATTTAGGTAAGCCATCTCAAATATTTCTCTGATGTGATGCAGGTTTTTAAAGCTATAGTCTGTAGTGCTTTATAATTGTTTTTATAGTATAAAATTATAGGCCAGTCTTCACTGTAATTAAAAAGAAAAAAATTATTTCAATCATGGTTTCAGTCTATAATTCACTTGTCACCAGAGAAATTTTCTGTGAAGATACAGAAATCTGGTATGCATTAAGTGACCTGTCTTCTTTAAAAGGATATTTATTTCAATGTAGGTTGATAGCCTGACCAAATAATAATTTATGTTGATTGTTTTAGCATAAAACTGAAGGTGCTTACACTACAAAGATTAAGAGAAACACTTGATATGCTGTTTTACAAAACCTGATGATTTAAATGTTTTTATTTAAAAAATAAATGTTTTGTAGCTACTGTATTGCAAAGTGACTTGAATTTTCTTGAAAAATGTATTTTAATGCTTTCTTAACATGTACAAAGGAGTTCTCTGGTGAAGAACCAGGAGCTATAGATGAAGGCCATCCTGTTCTCAGAAGATTATAATGTAATTGTTACTCTAAGATTAATTATCCAGTACAGTAACAGGAGCATTCCTGTAATATCTTGGACTTGATGTGGGCAGAAAAATATGGAATAAGCTTGGTCTTTTTCTTTCGTGTGACCATAGTATGTCTTTTGATGCTTTTTACAATGTTGGCTGGGTATTTTAGAGGAGGTAGAGCAGTGGATATAAATAAACTGAGCATCTGATTCAGCATCAAGAATACAGGTAAGCAATAACATCCTTCTGTTGGGGGGGGTGGTTTTTGCGAGGGTCCATTGGTTGTTTGGGGGATTTTGTGCTTTGTTGATTTGTACTTTTTGTTGATTTTGTGGTAGTTTTTTGTTTGTTTGTTTGGTTGGTTGGTTTTTTTTTTTTAGGCAAATGAAGCCAGTATTTTCCTTGTAATATTTTTAATATCTTCTTTTGTGAACATCCCTCTTCTTTGATCACGTCATGGGTGCATTAGCCCATTTTTCAGTTCGGAGGAGGAAGTATCCATTTCCACAGTGGCAATAGGCAAGATACAGTGAAATACTAATTGAATTACAGTGAAATGCGATTGAAATATATTGAATTTATAAGGTTGCAAGCCCAGTCTTATTAAAGACATGCCCACATTGAGCTTACAGTGGGACAGTCTGCATAACAAATATTTATGTGGCCTGTGAGTGTCAGTATGGAGCCCAGATTATAAGCCAAGCTGCAGAGGCACTTTATTTTATACAGAGTTATAATGGTAATAGTAAGGTCTGCCTACAAGTGTGTGGTAATAAAAAAGATCCCATTGTCACCAGCCACCTTTTTAATGTAACTGGTCAGATCACTATGTTGTATGTGCATTGAGGAGCTAAGGAGACTGTTATCTAATACATTTTCGATGCAGTTGTTGGTGCTTAAGATTGCAGTATTAGATATTCTAAATTAGAGTCAGAGTACTTGCAGTTCCAGTGTAGTGTATTTTTCCTGAAGAAACCAAATTTGAGTCAGTTATCCCAATGCTGTTAGAAATCCAGCATACTTGATATAGATTGTCTGATAAAATAGTTTCTTTAACCAAAAGAAGTGCTTTTTGATCTAATAAGTTGGGAATAGAATACAGAGCTATGCAAGTAGTATGGTTTTACTTTCTGTTTCACAGAATTCCAGGGTTTTTTGGGTTGGAAGAGACCTCTGGAGATAAAACAGTCTAAGCCCCTCTGACAGAGCAGGCTGCACAAGACCATGTCCACTGAAGTTCTGGGTATCTCCACACATGGAGACTCTGCAGCTTCTGTGGGCAATCTGTTCCAGTGTTTGACCATCCTCACAGTAAAAACCTTTGCTTGTGTTCAGATCGAATTTCCTGTTAGTTGGGGTGGTTTTGGTTGTTTTCTTGTTTTTCTTGTTTGTTTTTTTTGTTGGTTGGTTGCTTTTTGTTCTGGTTTTTTGTTTGTGCCCATTGCCTCTCATCCTGTCACTGGTCACTGCTGAGAAGAACTTACCTCTCCCTTTACCCTGTCGTCAGGTATTTATGAACAGTGATAATGAGATCCTCCTGGAGTCTTCTCCAGACCCAGCTCTCTGAGCTTTTCCACAGATGAAACTCCTTTACTAGTCTTTGTGGTGCTGCACTGGATTTGTTGTATTAAGTCTGTGTCATTCTTGTACTGGGGAGCCCCAGAATTGGACCCAGCACTCCAAGTGTGGCCTCACAAGTGCTGGGTAGGACAACCTCCATCCATCTGCTAGCACCATAACTAGTGCAGAGAACTATTGGCTGTCTTTGCTGTGAGGACGCATTGCTGGCTTCTGTTCAGCTTCTTGTCTTTCAGGATTCTCAGGTAATTTTCTACAAAGCTGGTTCCCAAATGGTTGGTCCCCAGTGTGTACTGGTGTGTGGGCTTGTTCCTCCCCAAATGCGTTTCTACTTCATGAGATTCCTTAAGCCCAATTTTCCAGCCTGTCCAGGTCTCTCTGAATGGCAGCACAACTATCTGGTGCATCAGCCACTCCTGCTATTTTAGATTGTCTTGCAAACTTGCTGAGAATACAACCTCTCCCAACATCCACATTGTTAATGGTGTAAAACCGTATCAGCTCTTGTATCAACCCCTGGGGTACTCCACTGGTGACATTTAAGCAAGTTATAGTTAAAACTATCTCATATTTTATTCATATAATCTAAATTATATTTCCTAAGTGATTTTGGTAATTGCAATTCTTAAATTTCTTTTTATTTCTGTTTCAGAAATAAGGACATAATGACCATTCTCAGATCTAGGCCTTAGTGAATTGCTTCAGTAGTTGAGATTTGGCATCAGGCTGGCCTGAGTTTATTGCTGCTTAATGTAACAGCTTGTATCTGTTCAAAATATTTGCAGTTTACTTGAAAAGCAAAGTCAGCAATTCACCCCAGGTAACCAAACTAGTCAAGTTTCAGTCAAGTGTTACTTCTTTGAAGGATCATTAATATGAAATCTCATGTTCTGCAACACTGCTAAATAGACAGATACAGTTTAAAAAGCATTTGTGTTGCATCTGAGAACATCAGTTTCCCCTCCCACCACACAAACATGCAGTTGCAGGGTCTGACAACTTGAATCTCTTACAGCTGCTGAAGACATTGATGACTACTCTGATCTCTGAAGGGGAGGTGGAGAGGGCACAGCCATGAACTACTCCTCCACAGAATGCTCTCAGCGCTTCTCCAAAGAAAGGTGCCCAGGGCAGCCGTGCTTACTGTAGCTGCTGAATTCTTCCTATGCCAGAGAATTTGCACTTGTGCTGTTGTCTTCCTGCTGCGATCAGATAAACCTAGCTAAGATTTTTGATGTAGCAGTAGTCATCATGAACACTCTAGTCATCTGAAGGCTTGCCAGTCCTTTTGAAAGCAGGTGGAAGTCTGCAAATTTGGGGCAAAGGAGAAAATAAACAATAGGACTGTTCATTCCCCTCACTGTTTTGCAAATCACTTGAATAACTCATCAATTTCTAAACTCCCTTTTATGGCAGAGGGAATTAGGCAATAGTATTTTACAAAGCATTTTTACTCTCTGCTGCCTTCCAGACCAAAAGTGATGTTTGTTCCTTGTGCTAGATGCCACTTACTCTGCCTGATAAATGCTGTCAGTTGTTGGAAGGATGCAAAATTTTACTTCCAAGCCTGATAGAGGTAGCTGTGCTAAGAAGCAAGTGAATCAAACATTAGGTGTATCTGCCAGGAGTCTAGGCAAGCCAAAGATGAACTAGACATGTATTGTCCAATCACTTGAGTTGAATTGAGCACATGGTTTCTGGGAGTGCTGGAGAGTCTCTTGCAGGCTACTTCCAGGGTATTCACCCAAAGGGGATCCACTTCTGTTCCGGAAGTGGCCTGCATGGGGTCAGATGCTTTTTTGACTCTGTCGTTAAGGAAATGTGTGTGTGTCTCCTTCACTGCATGTGCCACCTGAAATGTTTAAGGCAGAAGTAACAGCAATTCTGTTACTTTGTAATTCTCATCAAACTACTGATTTTTCTCACTGTGGAACCCCTGAAGTTACTGGCATTGGTGGTTCCCCTCTTGATAGCCAAAATTCTCATCACCAAGGCCTTGATTCCTTTTTATTTATGATGCAGCTGTTTGATGGCTGACTTTGGGGCTAAAATACCAACATCCTAGTTTACCCACAAGAAATACTTGTTGGACAGGCACTTGTGGGCAAGGGCATAGTCTTGTCTTATTTGATTGTACCTCAGTTGACTTTAACCCACCAAAAGCATATCTTTTAGGTGCTTTTTCAGGTTTGGGTGGTTTTTACTGTGGTGATTCTTTGGCTAAGCAAATTCTATTGGTTTATAGAAACAGGCTATTAAGAAGAAAACCTGTGTTGTCATTATCTATAGCTAGAAGAACAGATACTATCTAAAGCATATTAAAAGCATCATAGTATGGAGTCATCACTCTAAATAACTTTACCAGTTTTGGGAAACTCTGCGGAATGAATATGTATATTCCTTCAGGCCTAAATAGCTACCATAAGGTGCCATTCCCACAGGTTATATTTATGGGAACACAGTATGTTTAGAAGAAAATTGTGCCTATTACCAATTTCTATTTTCTAAACAGGGTTCTCAATCACTTCCAGAAAGTCAGGGGCACTCAGGTTTGCGTATTATGTGCTTGTAGATACTAAAAACAAAGAGAGATATTCTTAGAGCTGTAAATACGCTCCTAGAACAGTTTTCCCCCCTTTACCTTAAAACCTTTTAACACTTTCAGGGTTTACAAGGAAGAGGAATGGCAGTGTTCCCTCCTTCTAGCTGTGCGTCAGACAAGTAGAGGGGTCTGGCGTATATGTGTTCCAACAGATATTGCTGGAGGTAGTTCTGTGATAAAAGTATAGTATGACTGTACATACAGTGAATGCTTTTCAAAAAGAGGAAATTACCTCAGCTTTTGTGTGCAATGATTGTAGTGCTTGTTTTGAGAATTATTAATTATTGTGATATCCGATTAATTTTTTTTTAAATACCTATGAAAGTCAGAATAGAATGAGGTGGGATTACAGTTGAAAAGTAGCCTAAGTAGGAAAGCTTTGACTTCTTTCTTTTCTCTGTAGTCCAATTTAAGTTTCTCTTGCTGTTAACCCTGAAAAATCCCAGTGCTCCTGTAGTCCACAAAGCCTTCATGTAAAATAAAGTAGTTAAAAATAGCAGTTCAGGAGTGACCATGTGAAGCAGTGAGATAGAGGTACTATCAATATTTAGTTCTTGTAATGCAAACCAGTTGGCTTTTTCTCACTGGAAAGGAAGTAAAAGGATCAAAACTGCAGAGTGTTGGTTCAGCATGGTGTAAGAGATGACAGCAGGCAGGGTGACACTGAGTTGGGTGTGAGTGTTGATCACTGGAGGGTAGGAAAACTCTGTAGAGGGATCTGGACAGGCTGGACCAATGGGCCAAAGCCAATTCTATGAAGTTCCGCAACACCAGGTGCTGGGTCCTGCCCTTGAATCACATTTCTCTCACATTTAATTCATTTGAAGTCACACCTTTGATGCAAAGTTTCTAACTTATTTTTCCCTTTTATTTTTCAGCCTGTACTCAAGTGCTTCAGGTACTGAAGTCTAGTTTTGTCAGTTTGAGGAAGGGAGATTGAGGAATAT
This sequence comes from Origma solitaria, assembly GCA_013397895.1. Lineage (NCBI taxonomy): Eukaryota > Metazoa > Chordata > Aves > Passeriformes > Acanthizidae > Origma > Origma solitaria. Next base: position 707,317 of record VZRL01000787.1, read on the forward strand.
CCCCGTTCCACATAAGCTCACAGAGATTTTCTTCAAAGTTTGGACTAGTGAGCAAGCATATGAACCTCTAAAAAGTAAAGCAACATTTCCATCAGTTCCTTATATTTAATAAGCCTTGGCTTTTATGATTTGTATTCTGGTCATGATACTTCTCATAGATTATACTAATTGACTTATAATCTTTTCCACTATATTAAGACTTTCAGCTCTTCCTCATCTTTACTGTGGTTTTATCCTAAACTATCTAAGATTAGTTTAATTCACTCTTCTCTCTCATTGCTTTATTGTTACCATATTTATAAGTAAATGCATCTCTCCTCATTTTAGGTCCTGGTTACCTTATTTTCCTGGTGCCTTTCTCAACGTCCCCATTAAATCCTTGTATGAAATCATCCTCAATAGGTTAAGAAATCAAAATGCTGCATCGAATCTTTGTCTAATAACTTATCTAGGTAGGCTTGTCCCCAGAGGCGTCCAATATCAAAGAGTTAAAAACACTATACCTAAGTGTTATCAGTTCAGTGACCTCTCCCATGCCACTTTCAACAATAATTAACAGTCCTGTTTCAAGGAAGATTTTAAAAATTACGCCCATGTAGTTGCAATGAATTGATGCAGCCAGTTTAGTTCACATTTGATGTTATAAAATTCAAGTACTTTAGGAGTTCTACAAATTGTTTAAAAGGCCTCTTACATAGATGTAAGTTTCTGAAAACATTTGCTTACATTTGAATGAAATAAATACTGCCTTTTTACTTTGTGATATGTTTTAATATTTTGTCTTGAAAGTGCAACATTGAACAGCATCTTCTAAATGGCTTTTCTGCAGTTTTCAGTGCAAGGAGTTCAGCAGGAAAGTTATAGCTGCAGGCAGTACAAACTGGAGATCACACCCTGGCTCCAGGGCAAGTTTGGCTTTTGATCTTGGGTGAGTCAGTCAATTCCTTTTTGCTTACACTGTAGTGCTGGTCTGTAAGATGAGCACAAGGACTTCATCCCTTTTTGTAAAGCGCTTTCAGAGCTGCGATCAAAGGCACCACGTTTCAGCGGTAAACAACAGCTGCAGCAGTAAATGCCTTGACTTCACACACAAAGGGGAGCTCTAACTCAGCCTGGGAACTGAATACACCACAGCTGTACATACTTTTCTTTCACAGCACAGGTTTCTTGCAAGTTAAAGTTTAACTTTGGTAAGGAGCAATTCCAGTCACAACTGGTAGCAATGATTTAGCCAGTAACTGCCACATTAGGGAAATAATTACACAAAGTTTAGTGTTTGGTTTTGCTTGGTTTGGTTGGGTTTTTTTTCAAGATTCTCATGGCTGGTCAAAGCTTTTGCTGCTTAGGATTGATTTCCTGGTTCATACAACAAATTTTGTTACATTGTTCTCTCCCACCCTAAATTCGTTAGGATACTATGTCCCTAAATACGTTAGTATTTTCCCTTTTCTGAATGCAAGGATGCTATTTCAACCACTGCTGATTAATGCTACTCTTATAAAGCTGTATTAGTTGGTTTCTCCTCATTTATGAGTGGGCAGAAAATATGCAAATATTCCCTAAAGAAGAATGATATTACAGCATATTGCCTCAAATGTCAGGAGAAGTTCGTCTTTTTCACTGAAGCATTATCTCTTGGAACAGCTCCATCTTTAGCTTGAAGAAGGGATTTCATCAATTAATGTGAAGCATAAGGATGAGGGAGGAGAAGTGTTACTCCATCATCTAGATTTAGGCTATGCAGAAATAAGTCCTTGCTGTAAACTGGAAGAGCGAGCTCTGAATGGGTCTCTGGAGGCTCAGTGGATGGTACAGAAAGCCTTGGCTCATAACTGAGCTGCTGAAGTTGAATGCTTAAAGCTGTCCCGTAAATCTCATCTCCCTAAAGTATAGATCCTGCAGTAGTACATTGCAGTGGGAGAGACAGTCTGTTACTGCCAGCATTTGCCACTACAGTATCTGTGTGCTTTAGGGGTAAGACAATAAGCCTGAAAGAATGCATAGTTTAAAGCCTCCAGCTTCAAATTCCAGAGGTAAGCAGTTGATGGAAGAACTGCATGGTAGCACCGTGTCATGCCAAGTGTCGGTTCTTTAAACTAGCCAAAATGCAGTTCTCTGCCCTTAAAGCTAACCGCCTACATGAGCTGAGGAGGTATATTCTACGAAGTCTCTACTGATTAATAGTCACCCTTTTGTTTAGCTTTACCTTTTTGATCATGCAGCCTTCTGTGCTACTGTGGCTCTAACCTGCCTGCCGTGTTTGTACACAAATGGTAGCGCAGTCACAGCCAGTCCCTTTTCTGACATTGATACATTGATTGTATTTAGAAGCAGAGCAGGCTGGGAGTTTTCAATTATACTTTTTTGACAAAAGAAAAGCAAAACTGTCAAAGCCAAAAATTTTTGTCCAAGTATGTGTTTGATAAGCAGTTTATCCTTTGTTCATCTCTGATATCCAATTTCCCATCACTGAGAAATTATAAGGTTCTTTATTAAGGAAGGAGTGCCTTAAAGGGGCACTTTATATTACCTGAGTTTCATGTATCTTCTTGGATGTTTTACATTAAAAGTGATTTTCCTATTTTTGCAGTATTTTGAAGTCACGTTCACCGTACAAAAGCTTGAAATGGGTAGGTGGCCAAAGCTCTTGAGTCTTTTCACCTGGGACAGAGTAATTCCAAAGAGGAATCTACTTCAAGAGAACATACTTAGGGTACAATGCTGAAAAACAAATTCTTAACCTCACCCTTTTCTCTACAAACACAGCACTCAAATCATGGCCAGACCTCAACATACTTTTACTTCTCTAGTGGTTACAGAAAAAGGTACTTCTTTCTCTGAATTACTGTAGAGAGTTGATAGCTGAGCCATTTTATTGCAGGGCACAACTAATTGCATTTCAGCAATAACTGCTGTTGTTCTCTGTGCCCTCAGCCTTGTGCATTTGTCATAGGGTTTTAAACAATGTTATAAATGCCTTTGGAAGGAGTCCTGGAAGCCTAAGATTTTCTGTATTTAATGATGTTTCAGTTGCTCACTCCTTGGTACGCCAGACATACTCATTTTGATGGACAAGGATACTAGTTTTCATAAGACCTACTGTAATCAACTTTCAGATGTAATTTGAGTCATGTGATGAGTGGGTGAGAAATAGTAAGTGAAAAGTGATATCTTATAAACCCATGAACTTAAAAACCAGCTACTAACAGACATGAAGTTTGCCCACTGGCACTTCATGCAGTAGATTAACTTGCTGGGAGACTAAAGAGGAAATCAAGATGAATCTACTCTACTTGGCGAACCTTGGAGACTCTCCAAATTATGGCAACTGCAGTTGCTGGGATGTGGAAATTCGGTGGTTTTGCTGTGGGGGAAAAAAACCAAGAGTCGTCTTTTGGTACTGAAGGCAGCAAACAGAAGCAATTTCTGCCTTCCCTCCCCGCTGCTGCATATCAATAGTGTGTACAGCAACAGAATTTGCTTTCTATTCAAGTATAAATATTCAATACCTGTTCACCCCTGCTGATTAGAGAGAAAATTGAACTTCAACCCATTCAATTATCAAACCCTATTAGATTCCTTATTCCTCCAGTAAGCATGGAATGTGCCCAATGCCAAATTCCTCTGCTGCTTAGAGTGTTGAAGTTGGGAATGACAACATCAGCTGAGGAAAAATGTTGTCTTTGCACTTAGAAAAGTAAGAATTGTAGAACACTGAGCTTTATGCTCCAGTTATTAACTGGAGCATTGAACGGTCAGGTAGAAATCCTGACAAGAAAGTAATCTATTCAGAATTGCGTGCAATGATGTAGCAAAACCAAAAGCAGATAAAGAAAATCAGTGTTCTTTCACCCAGCATGATTAATAGGCATGATGATGTGTATGCAGCAATGCAGCAGAATTATTAATTAACTCGTACTTGCAAGGGGCATAACTAAGGAAGAATTGCATTACAAACATAGGAGAACTAATTGACTCAAAAACCTTTTTTTATTTGTTGTTTAAAGCAACAGAGGTGTCTTCTTGCTTCTTCAATATGGTATCATAGGATTACTTGGGGGGAATTATATTTGAGCTTCCTTCACTGCAGTCACAGCTGTCTGAACTAGTGAGTTTGTGGTTTCAGGGGAGGTTGTAGGATGACCATAGAAGAGAAATTCTGCAGCATTAATTCAAGGTCTCTTCCCTGGAATTATACAAGGTGGGGAGGTGTTGCAAACAAATTGGCTGGGCAAGAAATGAAGGTTGACTGGATGGAGTTCCCATATGAGTGGGTGAAGCCCTAACAATCCCAACCAGAAGCTGGAAGACCACCTTCTGACTGTGCAGAAAGGGATAGCTTGTGGGGTGGTGCCACCTCAGAGGACCTGGGGGCCTGACTCTGGAGCAGAGGGAAGTACGGGTCACACATGAGCCTGGGTGAACGGTCCAGCTTCTTTCCCTGGATCATGACTAAGGGGAACTGTGTTGTGTCAGCATGGTGGATGTATAATACCACCACCTTTGTTTTTGAATAGTGTGTCTAAGGCGCCAGGAAGGAGGAGAGGCCCAGTTTTCCTGATTTTTTAATTCCCTTTTTAAGCTTTGTTAAAGTGCCTCTGTACAAATAATTCTCTTGAGAAGTTCACTAAAGTGTAAGATACCAGACCTAAATGCATGTTGCATAAATACTTCTGGGGATGAATTAGTGGAAGTTCTTATTTAGAATATCTTTAAGCTCCGTCTAAAGGAATGGAAGATTTTTTCTAAAATAAAAAAATTAACAAAAAGCATTAAATTGCTACAAATGTAACCTTGCAGCTCCAAAAAATTCTGAAGAGTGCCTTTGAGTGGCTTTTGTAGCTACATTAAAATCCCTAGTTACCTTGAAGCTTCAGTCTTGTGCTTGAACTCTGGGAATATGAGACAAATAATTAAGGTTAAAAGCTTGGCAGTTTTGGTAGAGCAATGTAGATGTAAAAGAAGTTGGGACTTGAATCCTGAGAAGTGATCTAAACCATTTATTCTACCAACCTTCCATGTCTCTTGTCAAAGCTAAGTGAGACAATTTTCCTTGCAGCATCTGGCTGTTTTGTTTTAGTCTGCCAGTTTGGTTGGGAAGTCTTCTCTTCTTTGAAAGGAAGCAAGTGGGGAGAGACTGAAAGACAAAGCAGTAGCAGAGTGAATAAACTGTAGATTCCGTTCTCAAATGTTTAGTCAAAATAATGGCCAAAAAAAAAAAAAAGCCAGACCAAAACAAAAAACATCCCCTGGAACAAGTACCCATCAAAATGATGAGCTCAATATCTTACCCTTATTATTTCTCGTCCAAAATGCTTTGCCCACTAGAATCCATTTCTATAGGCAAAAGGTGCAAGAACATGCAAGTAGCATAAAAAGAAAAATTTAAAAATGCCTTTTGACAGCGTTGCTGACTGTTTTTCTCTGTTTTAAAAATACTTGTGATGTCATAGGTTGCTTGTACTTTTAAAAGATCAGCAACAGTATGGAAAAGGAGAGAAAGCAAGGAATTGAAGTCTTGCTGGAGTGTTGCTTGATGTCTGGAGGAGCTTAACACTACGAGAGGTTAGGTTTGGGTTCAAATTTGTAATATTTGATCTCGTGCCAACGCAGGAGTTAAGCTCGAGAGAATGGGCAAATTTTCCTTTGTCTCTGAAGCCAGCCGCTGTTTTGGGGAGCAGAGGCTGCGCGGCTGCGGCCAGCAGGTGTCAGCAGTGCGCGCGGGCCGGGCCGGGCCGCCGCGGGTTCGGCCGGGCGGGGCAGCGAGCCAAGGTGCGCTGGCCTGGGGGCTCGGGGCAGCGACACGGGGGCAGGGAGCGGGTGGGAACCACGGCATTGCACCGAACAGAACCAACAGGCTATTGTTTTGAGACTTCTTCTCTGGTAAGACTCTGCCACGGGCTTCGGAAACTCTTATATCTCTTTCCTTACTCTTCTGCAATTAAAAGCGTGATTTCCTGTATGCTCCTGATCATCCTGAACTGTTCAGGTTTAAAAAGCACTCATACGCTTCACTGTTGCTGGTTTTTACCACTGCTGTGTGCATGGGTAATGATGGTAGCTGGTACAGCTATGGCAGGGAGCCAGAGGCAAAACTTGAGCAGAGAATTAATTATGTGGGACAGGGAGGGTCTCCTAAGGAGCAAAGCTCTAATCTTGGGCAAGTTCCTTTAGCCTTAGGTCCAGAAATTAACAATGACTTGAGGAGATGCCATGAGATGTAATTATCTCAGTTTTTCAATTAGCTTCCCTTTAATTGAAAGAGAAGCAATATTAGGCTGGAGAGTCATCAAGGGCTTTTAAACATGGACGGGAATATTAAATCAAAAGTATTTTTATTTGAAGTATCAAAGAGAGAGAAGAAAATGACAGAATTATTCTCTTTCATAAATTTTATCATTCTCATAAATTACTTTTCGTGAAAGATTTTCTCTTTAGTCAGGGAGGAAGATGTCATTGTGCTGAAGCCTCCGTGAGAGCTAAGGCTTTACTTCAACTTCTTTTATGTGACTTTGTGAGCAAGGCTCAAGGAGGAGTCTTACATACAGCGTACAAGAAAGAAGAAACTTAGCAAGAGTCTGTTTGAGGAAAGTGCTCAGATCCCTTTTTTCCTTTCTTTCAGTGCCTTCATCTCCTGGCCGAACTGGTTTAGATTAGGTTTGTCTTCTAATATTTAGCTTCTCTTGAAGCAACAGTTGCCATTCTTTACTTCTTTTCCACTCTACCATCAGAAAATTATCCAGTGTTCCTATTGTGTTGTAACACTCATTCAGCTCTGTGGACTGCTTGTCAGTCCTTGTTATCCCTTGCAGGTACCCTGTTTGTCCCGGCTGTTCTCAAAGGGGCACTTTTTCCCCTCTTTTGATTCTTGTTGCTTTTCAGTCCTTTTCTAAGTCTTTCAGATTTGCTTCATTTTGTGGAAATACTGAAAAAAAATTATTCTTCTTCTGTATCCTTGTTTCTAGGAGGAAGACAACACAGGTACTTCTACTAGACCATGATCCTAGCCTGTCTTATATTTTTTCCAATGCTGAAGTTTCCCATGGGTTGACAGAGAAAACACCGTACTGGCCAGTGCAGTAGACCACATGACTTTTCCTTTGTGTTTTGCCTACCACTGTGACCTTCATGTGTTCTTAGAAGCAGGTCAGTCTGTAGTGCCTCTGGCAGTACTTTTCTCGCACCCTTAAATAGCAATCCAGCAATTAGAGAAAGCCACGGTGATTTGAATTGGTAATATGGCCTTGGTATATAATTCCATAGCCACTCGAGAAAACAAGATTTAATTACTTTCTGCAACTATCTCATCTTTTATTATTGCTTCTGTAAATGCATTCTATGCCATTTCTCATGAGTTAATTCCCATACATGGACATTGCATGCCTTGTGTCATTTTCCCTGTGGTTGTCAAGAAAAGATTGATCAGGAGCATGTCTGCCATCAGCAGCTAATGTTGCAGTTCGTACAGTGCTGACGAACCATACAGCTACAACTGAACAAGGACAGTTTTCTCCAGGTGTAATTCTCTCTGCAGCAGTATTGTCACTGCCATTTTTTGCCAGAACTGGTGTCCACTGAATGTGCCTCTGCACAGCATAACTATTTCAGTAAGAAGCTTGGGGACATATGTTGCTCACACCCAAAGTTCATAATTTTCTTGCACATATACTGCGCCTTATGTTGCCTTTTGAGGTGTTTGTAGAAAACTTGCTCTGTCTTTTGGTGTAAAGGCATCATGCAAGGACAATAGCTTCATTTTAAGGCCTTTAAAGCAAGAAGATTCCTTTTCAGGAGCGCATTCCAGCTCCTTCTCTCTGTACAAGGACATGGAGAGGAGCAGAGGCTGATGAGGCCAATCTGATTGTTCCTCCAGAGTTCACTGTGCCTGGATGCCTCTGTGTTAATTGTATTGTTTTCAGTCTTTCTCCTAGCAATATCATTTAGGTGAGTTTCAAGTTATCTCTCAAATTTCAGCTCTATTTGTTGAGCCCCGTGGAATCATTTCTGTAGCTGTTCATTCTGACCTGCTCTTTTCCTCCCAGGATCCTGTCAATAGATATTTTGCCCTGTATTCCTTCAGGAAAGAAGCTGTTTTAGGAAGCAGTGGTACCTTCTAAGGGAAGGGGGAAAAATGTACCAGGATGAGATTTTAACTCATGGAGTATTTGTTCCTATGAGGCATATTGGAAGTGCATACTGAAGTCTCCTTATCTAGGGGAATGGGCCAGAATCATTGAAAATTATTTTAAAATATTGAGCTTCAACCATGATGATAAGAATGTCCTGCTAGTGGAATGCAATTGTATTTATCAAATATTTAATGTCCTTAATATTTACATCAATTGCTCACGACTTTTCCCTGCTACAGCTGGTTAATTCAGTTTGTTTTTAAATTCAGTTAGTAAATTTTATAGAAACATTTGTAGAGTTATTGACAAAGGATATTTCTGGTAACATGAATTGCTGGGCAGGGGAACACTAAAAATCTACCTGTCACATTAAAGATATCTGAGAATTAATTTTATGGGGATTTTTTGGAAAATTCCTAAAATCTCTAAATTCTCTGAATCAAATCCAGAACCAAGAACCCTTAAAAAAAAAGATGTGATTCTAGCTCTTTATTCCAAGATTTTACAGACTCTTCTTTTAGCTGTGTTTTGTTTCTGTTTTCTCAATTCAAAATCAAATCATTCCCATAAAAGAAATTGGATCCTTCAGGTCCGTTCCCAGTTTTTCTGGTTTTGCCTCTAAATCCTATTTTTCTTATAACAGGTGCTTGTCTGGATGTAATTTACTTCTTGTGAAAGAGTTAATTGGGATATTCCAGGTCTTGCAGACAGGGTCCACTCATAGAAGTCTGCCCTGCCACCTGTGCTGCCTCCTGCTGTACAGCATTACAGCATTTGTTGGCTGGTCCTCACTGCACGTGGTTGCAAAATGTGAAAATTTGTTAATTTCCTTCCATTATTTTCTACTTGCTGGAGAGTCCCTCTCCCACGTCTTCCATGCATTTTTATTTTCCAATTCCGAACAACTGGCTTTGTGAGGTATCTTCTGAAGTTCTTTGCTGTGTGGTGACTTTTTCAGTTTCCTTTATCACAGGTGCTTCTCATTGAAAGTGTTTTCATTCTCTGCTAAGGGAGCCAACAGCTTGACAACCTTTCCCATAGAAAAACATATCCCTTTAGCCATCTGTTCTCACTGTGAGTCTCTTATATCTGACTAAGGAATCTGTCACATCTGACTTAATTTAGTCACAAATACATAGCAGTAAAACATTAAACCAGTTTTTTCTGTTCCAGGACTTGTAGCAATTCCTTTTCTTCTGGAAGGGAGTATTTGTGAGCCTCGTTTCTGCAGGAGCCGTGGTGCTGCTGGCACTGACTCCCTAAGGCAGCAAGCAGCCGTGCCTGTTGCAGGGATGAGCCGCTCCATCTTCTCGGTGAGTCCTGCTCCTCCTGCCGCTTGCCTGGAGAGCAGTGGCTGCTGCCCATGGGGGCGAGTCCAGCGTGTCCCCCTCCCTGCAGCGCCCTGCCCACAGCCCCAGCCCGTCAGGTCACTTCGGGCTCTCGGTGCTGCTGTGGGAAGTGAAGAGAGAAATCAGACGTGGCCTTTTCATGCTCAAAGTGTGCTGATGCTCTTCACCTTCCCAGTCCTGAGACCTACTGGATTTTTAAGTGGCTCCCTGATGAGTGTAAAAATAGTTCTTGTATTGTTTAGTTAAAAGTCAGTGGTGTACAGAATAGTTATGAGTGCAGTATGCATGCACCAGAGGAAAATGTTTTAATAGGTTGCAAAGCTGTACAACAGGGAGAATGAGTACAGCAGCATTTAATTAACTGCATAAGTTGAAGCCCATAAAAAGAAATACAGCTTGTCTACAAGGCTTCTTTGTAAGTTACAGCACTTTATGTGTTGTAATAGAGAAGTCTGTTCGAAAACTAATTAAAAATTTATCTGTAACAATTTTCCGGAAGGGCTTGGAAATGTTTGAGGGCTAAGATTATTGAAGATATGCTGGAAGAAGAAAATCGGTTTAAGGAAGTGATTTCTTTTGGGCTTTCCTCAGGGACTGCTTTGTTGAAATGTTGAAGCCCTGTAGTCTGGTTTTCCTGAGCATGGTGTAATAGCTTTACATGGCATTACAGCACAGCCTTAATCTGAGAAATTAAAATGCACAATCAAAAAATGAAAAATATTTATTGTGTAACTCTTACATGGTTATGCTCATCTAACACGTTGAATTTTTTTCCTGAGGACATTTTTCTTCCCACTTCCATCACTACTGATATTCTCTGTGAATACAATGAGATACATTGAGCTGAAGCTGTCAGAGACACACAGAGGAATAGCAGAGTGTTGTTTTCCCTGTTTGCAGAGAAATGAACAGTCCCTGATAAGAACTCTCTGCTGGAGTGAGATAATTAGCTGCAGCAAAGGCAAAGGTTTGATGGAGCACTTGCTGGGATCTGCAGAAGAGTCTGACTCTCTGTACCAGATAAAAGAAAAAACATTTCTCAAGGAGAGCAAACTAAGGGAAAAGGTTAGTGGATTTTTTTTCTGTCAGAAACTTGCCAGTCTCTTTTCTGAGCCCAGCTATTCTTTTGATCTCCACAATATCCTGGGAATCTCAAGTTATATAAATATGTATCCCTGTCTAATCATTTAAGACCTGGAGTCTGATACCATGTTTTGCCAGTGGGTAGGGTCAGAGGCACAGACACCAACACCAGCTTAAGGAATAGTGTTATTTACTATAATGTAAAGCTGCAAAGAATCACAAAAGGATAAGCTAAGCAATGCACCTAATCGTTACTACAAAAGAAATGCTTATAGTGATTAAGAAAATTACATCACCAGTTACCCCGACACTTTACCATCATGCATGTCCGCACATCGACTGTAGGGGGAAGCTGTCGCAGCAGAGGACTGGAGAACCACAACCAGTAGCTGGGAAATCCTGTGGTGCATCCATCTTGCAGGCTCCAAGACTTCCCAACTTTGCTGTGACAGTGGCCCAGCTTTTATACTGTGAAACAAACAAGCTGACATAATTTCTAATTTCATTCTCCTGTTGGCTTTCTCCCAAAGTCTGGCCAGGGCTCAACGAGGAACTAAGGGGGTTGTCTTTGATCCTGTAGCCCCCTAATGACTGGCCTTATCCCATTTCTAGACACAAAATGGTAAATACTTGTTTTGCCAATAAATGAACACATATAGCAATACTTTGTTAATGAGTGAATATATTTATAACATTTGGTTGGAAGGTTCATCTAGAGGTCAACTTCGGCTCTGTGCCTGTTGTTCAGGCCTTGGTACCTCATACTATCACTAGGTTTTCCATAATTTGGTACTCTGATTATGACAAAGCAGTCCTTCCTCTTTTTCTATGGCCATCAAGAAGTTCAGGCCATTCTGCAGTCCACCTCTACCATTCATTTTCAAAATAAAGAGCTGCAATGTGTACATGCTAGAAGGTTCAGAGTCAAATGCAGCTGGGTAACAGCAATATCACAGCTGTGAAGTTGTGTTTGTCAAGCTATGTGGCCACAAAACCAGGCACTGGAGGATGAACTAGCCACCTCTGCCTTCCGGCACTGGGCTGTAGGAGCCACAGTGGGGACTGCCCATGCCATGCAGCTGTCTACTCCTGCATCTACATCTGGTGCAGAGTGACAGAGACCTGCAAGTACTGTGAAACTCCAGCTATGGACATTCAGTGGGCAGTACAGGGCTGGAGTGCCCTTAATGTGGACCTTTGGAGGGCAGCAGGCAGCTAATATGGGATGATGTGGAAAGATGGGCTGTCACCACAGATATGACAGGAGAAAAAACTGACGTGAAGGAGGAGCACTCATTACCTGAGAAATGCTGTTTTCTTGTCAAATGAACAAAATAAATACTTGTAGGGGTTTTATTAAGTTTGTTGTTGACAAGAACCTTTGTTCAGATGAAACTGGTACTCCTACTGGCTATTTCACAATAATATTCATGACTGCTTCAAAAGCCTCTGTCTTCTGGGGATGCATGGACTCTAAATATTAGTGGTGCATTTTCACAATGGTGAGTCATTAGATCTTAATGGAATTAATTTGTTTTAAGGACTGCTAGGGCTGGCACCTGTCACTGTGATCAACATTTGATTGTCATCTCTGGGAAAAATACAGTTTATTCATCTCAGAGCAAGAGAGAAAATTATAGAATTGGATTTTCTTCAGGTGCAAATAAATAAAGAGATCAAATTAAACTCCATGGCTGACAGAAACATTACAGAGTCCTGTAGCACCTTCTGCCTCCCTTTATCTCTGTGGCTGTCAGCACGACAGAAAACATGTTATTTAAATGAACATGAGATTTGGATTATCTTTGCAGTGAGTGTACAATATGTTTATTGCTATCTTCTAAGCTCTTGTCCTTTTCCTATAGAATTATTTCAGATGCGGTGCATTTTTACTGGCTACCCAACAGCTTTAAAGAATCCCCCCCTTTTACTAACAGGTTTTAAAGGTGAAGATTCCCAAAACAAATGATTCTAGCTGTCCTCAATAGATCTCTCTTCTGTTTCCTTGATAAAAGACCTGGCACTAAACAAACCAAGAACAGTTCTTGCCAAGCCTCCTCTGCCAGGGGCCAGCTGGAGCTCCACAGGGAGAAAGTGAGTGTTAGTAAATGGAACAGGCTGACCAGCTAATGCAAATATGGTGATTAATGTACTGATGTTTTTATTTTGTTAAAATGGGAGTCTTTATGTCTAATGATATAAAGTGTGCCTTCTGCCACCCAAAGCTAATTTAAATGAGGCCAAGAAGCAAAATTAGAATTTTCCCTGCTCAGAGTAAAACTCTAACCTTATAAAGCGTTCTAAGAAGCAGCAGGTATTTCACTGACTTTCATGGTGCATGATGAAAGCTGTGGGTGTTTTCCTACTGAAAAATAACTCCAACCAAATTGGGGTTCATTTTATTTTCTAAACTATGTTGGTTTTTGTGATTCCAGCCAAGCCAAATGGTACAGGAGCACACCTATATAGTGCTGTGCAGTTCTTCAGCTGCCAGAAAGGTGATTTTTTGTTTGTTTTACTGTTGCTATTCTGTGTAAACAGAAATGCTTTCTAGCAGATTTCTGCATAGGTCAAAATTTCTTTCTAGTCAGTGTGAAGTTATCTGGCAACAGTAGGGTCCAGCTAAGACAAAGGTGCTGCAAAGTAGCACTTAATTAGTCTAATTGAAACAAGGTGTGGCTTGCAGATCTGGTAGTGGTGGGTGGGGTTAACACAGCTGGCGATTATGTTACTTGAGAGTCAGGGTTCCTCTGTCAGGCCTGTTGGCCTGTGGCTTGGGGTGCTTGTCTTCTACTCTGTAAGTCCTTGGGACTGAATCGTGAGGGCTCTATGGATTTCCTGTGCTTTACTGAAGCTAGTGGAGTTTACTGAGATGTAGAAGTTTTGGTCTATCCAGGACCATCCCAAGCATCCCAGGAGAAGGTATGAGGGTATTTGGGCAACTCCTGCATTGTTCCCTGTCTGAGAATTTTTGTGATTGTTTTTCTGCTTTTTGTTTTAAGCTGTCAAAATTTAAATTCAATTCTTTGGGTAAGAGAGGGTCTCAATGGTGTGTGTGTGTGTGTTTATGTGCACACACAGTCCTGTATTTATGCATGCACACAAAGCCATGTGTCAGTATGTGTAAATACACACAGTGCCTAAAGCTTTTGAATCAGTTGAAGTTCTGAAAGGTCTTCTGGTACAGCACTGCAATGAATGAAAAATACTGTATTTGCCTGTGAGCTGTCTACTCACTTATGAGCACGGGGGAGATGGTGTGCTTAGTCAAAATGATAGAGCTTGTATCCTCTTGAGTGGGCTTTGGGAATGTGCCTGGATCAACATGTCCTCCGTATTGAACCACATTCACTTCCGCTGGTGGCTGCAGAGGCAGAACTGCAGAGTGTGTCTGAGCACAGTAGAAAAACATGATAAAGCTCTTGTTCCTGTCCATTTCACCTTTCCTATCTCAGGAGTTTGTGCTAGTGGCAAATGTACAAGTCATGTCAGAAACCTCGTTGTAGGCTTAGTCTTTAAATCAAGTACCCGCCTGCAAGGTGGGACTGGCAACCAGCCAGCCCTGCTGGGGGTCATGTCAACACATTTGTACTTTGCACAGGAGAATGAGTCTCAGTGGGATTGCTCAGGCATTATTGCAATGAAAATATTGAATTATAATTATACTAACGAGCATAAAAATGCAATAGATGCTCTTTCACTTGAAATTAGAGCTCAACAGAGCTGTCTTCAGTATGCACATCATGCTACTGCTACAGCAGTACCAGACTTTCTGTGGAGAGGAGAGGGGAAACTGAATATTCAACAATTGTTTTAATCAAGCTGATGCTACTATGGAATCTCGTCATTCTCTTTGGCTTATTCTTTGAAATGCAAATTTTTAAAAAGCAGAGAAGTCAAGTGATGACAGGCAATCTTTTTCTCCAGGGTAGGAGAAGTTTTAAAAAAATTAATTTTTTAAACCCCTGTTCTCTTTGTAATATTTTTTTTCTGTGGAAACACTGATAATATTTGCGGGGAGTGGTGTGTAGAAGTGTGCACGTGTCTGGAAATAAAGCCTACTGAAACAGGATTAAAGTAATACCAACTATAGGAAGACATCTAATCTTTCCTCTGTCACCTCTTCTAATGCTCAAAGTTACTTTTCCTCTGAGGATCTCCAACTAACAACTCAAACAGTGCACCTTGTTGTCAGCCTCAGTAAGTGCACTCACAGTGTTTAGTCACTCCGCTATTTTCTCTCTCTGTGTAGCTGACCCTACCAGGGAGATGAATCCTTAGCAGCCAGTGGTGCTTTCTGCTCAGTGCCTGTAGCCGACAGCTGGAGTGTCCATCCTTCTGCTGGGTGTGCACACGTGGTGAGTCGGGGCAAGGTACTGAGCTCATTTAACTGCAAGTATTGTGTTGGCTGTAGCTGCAATCATCAGGACATCAAAAATGTCCACTCAGCCACCAAAAGGACATTTTTGCTTCTGGATTTGACAGAGCCTCTATCTGTCTCTTGCTCCCCGGAAGTGGGGGATGGAAGGCTTCTTCCTGCCTCTCCTTTAATTTCCCTCCTTCTGCTTTCACTGGACAGGAGGATTCTCTGGAACATCTCATCACAAAAACATCACAGAGTTTCTTCTTTCTCTCTGTGTTTTTGTTGTGTTTATGACTTCTCCACCTTTCCTAATGGCAAGGTCCATTTAGGCATAAGCATGGCCTAGGTATTGCACCACAGAACTCAAACCAAGAGCCATCTCCAATACTCGTAGGCAAAAACCAGCACAAAACGGGTGACCCAATAATGACAGAAAGTAGAATTCTTGTTCTGTCATTAAAACTGTGATAAAAGATTTCAGTCCAGATCTCTTTGGGCAATTACACAGAAATTTGCTTCGTTCAGTCTATTGCCCAGGACCTCCAGGCACACACCAGCAGCCAATTTGTACTTGGTGACAATTAGCAAGCTGAAGTTTATCCTGTTAGAGATGCACCCTGCCACCAGAGGTCCACTGTGCCTCTCCAAATCTGTTTAACAGTGACACAAATATAGGGTTCATCTGCCATCCATCACTTGTCTTAAATTTCTTGACAGATTAATAATGTGTTTTGTTACCCATACTGTGGGGGGACTATAATGATTCAAGCCTCTTAAAGCTACATTTTTTTTAAAAAAAGTAAATAATACCAGAAATCACAGAATTAGGCCGGAAAAGATTTCTGAAATTGAGTCCAACCTATGACCTAACACTACCATATCAACCAGACCATGGCACTAAGTGCTGTCAGGAAGCAAACAGGAAGACAACTATTTCTGCACAAAAGCAAAGAGGTGAATTTTAGAGACTGAATTTTAAGCTAGGAGTGTGTGATCTCAGTCTGCCATGGATTATAGGTTCTCTCAGCTACAGCTGCTGTTTTCCTGCATGTGCCTGCTAGGAAGACTGCTGGGGTTTGCAGTGGGGGGGCCATCTCTCGACCTCCAAAGCCAGTTGCTATAAGCATCAATTTTGGGTCTGGGCACAGGGAAATTTGAGAGATGGCTGAGCTTTAATTAAACCTACTCATCTAAGTTGTTAGAGCTTTGAGATGAGGTCTTTGTTTTACATATTGTTTTGTTACACTGGGATACCACGTGCCTTGCATTACAGCCAGCATCTATCCGTGTTGGAAAGGTGGGAGCTCCCTTACCTAAGAAAACTCTGTTGCTCTTTGTATGGTAACAACCTAGAGGAGAGAGAGTTTTCCTGAAATTTCATTTCTGCCTTGACATACACAGAGCAAGTGGGAGCAGTTTTTCCCCAGGAGCTGAGTGTGTTCAGTCTCGAGCACAACAGGGCTGCTTTGTGACAAGCTCTGAAGGCTGTTGTGGTTCTGTACCACTATGATTATGCTAATGTATCTGCTGCAGAGCTGTATTAAATGCCCAATCATGTAAGGTATAACTGAACATTTCAAACCCTTATGAAGTTCCTACAGCACTTCTAAACTCTCAGAAATATACAACTGCTCTTAAAATTTCCAAGAACTAGTATTCTGGCATTTGCAGTGTGTTTGTTTTTTGGTTGGTGGGTTTCGTTGTGGCTTTTCTAAAATGAGGTATAGAATGGCTGCAAATAGTTTAATGGGAGTTAGCCTCTTGTGAATTTCTACTCATATAACAGGAGAGAAGGAATCCCAAGTTTCTCATTAGTACTTTGAAATGCCATTAGTTTCTCTTTCAGACTTCAGGGAGCCATTTAAATCCTACAGACATTCTAGCATCAGTTGTACAAAGCTGGTAGCAAAAGTCACCCAAGACTTGAGCACACAGTGAGCAGCATATAGAAATGTGTTATTCTTTCTATTTTTGTTGATAAGCCTGAAAATGTGTCCTGAATTATTTTGCTCTTGTTGCTTATCATCCATTCCCATGATTTTTTCCTTGATGCAAAACAGAAGAGCTGCTCCGGAGCCTTTCAAATTCAGCTGGGTAGAGAATAAAGACTTGCCCAGGGTTTGACCCAGAATTCAGGTTCAGCTCAGTGCCCATCCATTCTTTCAAGGTCTGTCTGGTGCTCGGGCTGCAAAACAAGGACTCAAGGGGAAAAAAACAGCACTAAGTGGCTTTGGCTTATGTAAATTCCTTGAATTTCTCCAGATGTTTGGACAATGTTCTGATTTCTAAAATTCTATATCAGAACCAAAATTACATTTAAAAAGTCCTTTTAATAACATTGGAGCAAAATTATTTCTTCTTGTGAAAGTTTCCAAGATATTTTCTTTTTAGTCCCTTTTTGGAATGAAAACACACTTTGAAGTCCATGGGCTTCCTCAGGGAAGGAAGCTCCTTTTCAATCAGTTCTACAGAGAATGATCCTCTTGGTGCCTTGGATCCTGCTCCTTCTTGTCACAGACGCAGACATAAAAGTAAAATCTGTAGAGATAGATTCATTAATTTGGGGCTCCTCTAATTCTTAAAGGAAATCTCCTATGTCCCTTCCATCCACTTCACCAAACTTACTGAAATTAAAGCTCTTTGTAAGTAGAGTCTTAAACATGAAGTCTTAACTTGCTGACCTTTCCCTCAGTGCAGGAGGAGGAGAAGACGTGTTGAACCATCTTTGGGCTATAGCCCTGAACTCTGCTCCCTTGTTTCTGTCTGGAAAGCTTTTTGCAGGTTGGTAAATGACTAGTCATTAGCCAAAAGCACAAATATCCTTGACCAAGGCAGAGAGGGTCTTGAAAGTAATATTCTTTAAAAAAAATATTCACTCTACTCCTGACACCCATCATATCCCAAGCTATCATGATTTCCCCTTAACACCTATTCAAGAGAATCCCTGGGCTCATCCTTCAGAGGTAATTAGCAGAATGGTGGTAGTCATAGAAACTGTGCTTAAATATCTGTGTTTTGCACAAACTCCAGAGTATAGCTAATTACACAGGTGATGGAAATCTATTTCAGCCCTGTATGAAGCACTGCCATTTCATTATCTTTAAGCAAGTCTGTGCTTTGTCTGGGCTTATTGGTAATGAAGCTTAGGGGAAATTCTGAACACAGTGCTTGCTGTCTATTGGTAAAGGCCCCTTGAATAAAGCAAGGTTAATTCCAAAGTTAGACCAGATTGTGCAGGGCTTGATGTGGTTGAGTTTTGAAGCTTTCCAGGAAGAATTCCTGAGAGCCCTCTGAGCACTTGTTCCTGTGCTCAAGAAGTTCATCACAACAGAAGTGGTTACCTTGAGGTTTTCTCTTCTGCGATTTGTGACAATTGCTTCTTTCTTGTCGTTTTGTACTGCACCTTAAGGAATTGAAACTAGCCTTGCTTTGAATAGGGGGTTGAACTGCAAGATATCTAAAGAACCAACACGTATTTTTCTGTGACTGTAAAAATGAGGCAAGGAACATGTTGCTTCAGGTCATGCAACAAACCTGTGTTCAAGTCAGGAACATTCATCCTCTAATTTCAAACTATTGTTGCACGGAGTAGCCTGAATTGCTCTTCTGGCAGAACAATATTTCCCTGATGAGCCTTACTTGAGAACATTCATGATGTAATAATACACAACATTTTGTTCTCACTTGTAAAAAACCATAAGGGGATAGGGAAGAATATTTAAACCTTAATACTTCCAGAGTATCCTAGAGATGTGGTGCTTTTAAGCCCTGTGCTTTGCCATGTGGCTTTTGTTGTGGAAGTGGAGTAGGAGCCCCCCACCCCCCACTGTGTTCTAAGAGGATTTTTTTTTTTCTCTAAAGATATTTTTCTTCAGAAAAAGTAGTGGTTAAGGTGCATCTGCATTCCTGGAAGTTCTATTGCAAAACAGAAATAGTAAGTATATTCAAATGCTAATATTTTCTGTCATGATCCATATCTTGTTTACCTCTTATAATGCCATGGAAATTTTTATTAGCAGGCAGGAAGTCTTTCTTTTTCCCATGGTTCACGATGTAGCTGTTGTTATCTCAACTGTTGTTGCTGAGTTTTAGTATGAATACATTCTTCTTGCTGTCAATGTAAATGCTACAAAGTGTTGGGGGAGTGTAGGGTTATTTTTTGCTGTATTAAGATATTTCATGAAATACAGCTGCATGAATCTGGCTTAGTAATTATGGGTGTTACTAAAATTTATTAAGTCCTCTGGTAATAAAACTGCAGCATCTCCAAGACTTGGAGGGGTGGAGAGGAATCCAGCAACACCCCAGCTGTATTGAATTTAATTAATAAATTCTTACTATCAAGTTCCTGCAGATGTTCCTCGTAAACTACATTTTCTGTTTTCCCCTTCCTCTACAGTACAAAAGGTGTGTGTTTGCACTGCCCAACCCCTTTTAGCTGGTATAATAATTCTTACCCAACCATCTGTGCTGTGTTGATCAGGCTCAAGAAATATAAAACAGGTTTGCTTTTTCCATCTTAGCAGAGCCCTTGAGTGCACTACCATGTACCCTAAAATAAAATGCAAATAAATCAGCAATTCTACAGATTAAAGAAACTAAAGGAAGAAATAAGAAATAGTTATTGGCTATGGCTCTATGATCAGGCTGCAAGCCTTGCAGCATTTCTTTGCCTCTAGCAAAGTCCTAGTCCTGGAAAGAGAGGGATACCATGCACAGGAGTAAGGCTGTTGGCAAGGGAGGTGGTGGCAAGTCACGCTCTTGTCTCTTGTGCAAGACCAGGGACAGGCCAGACTGCTCTGTGCCTCAACATGCCCTCCCCACTCCAGCTCTGGAGATGCCAGCACGCTTGCTTTGCTGCAGGGCTTGGAGCTTGCTGCTGCATTTATAAATCCAACAGCTTGGTTCAGAATCTCTGAAGGGACCTGTTCCATCTTCGGCCACATCCTCCTGCAAGTACTTTTGTACCTGATTTGCTCTTTAGTTAAGAATATCTGTTCCTTAAAATCTTTGAAGAGTTGTAGCTTGCAAAAATGCTAAATTTCTTCCCTGGGCTACCATACTAGCAACTGGAAGGCGCTGAAAGGTCTCCACACAGGAAGGGTATATTCTGCAGGGAGCGTAAGCTTTTGGGCTGAGACATAAGCAGCTAGCCTGGATGAAATGATGGAATATGACCAATTTAAAAATTATTCAAGATAATTTTTAATTTCTTCATCTTCTCTGAAGCTGTTTATGTGGATCTATCTTCTGTGGATCTAAGCATTATGAGGTGACTTGGACCTTAGTGACCTCAAGGTTTACTATAGGGTAAACATTGGGAAATGGCAGGTATAAGCTGTGAAGCTGCAAAATCTTGACACAGGTGCACAATGCCTAAAGTAAGCCTTGCTCTTGGTGTCAAGATGAACAGCAAGGCTTGAAGTTTTGGTGTTTCCTTTCCTTTTTCTTCTTTTTAATCCCTTACAGTTTACTTCAATAGAATTGAATCCTGAACATGAGAGGAAAGGGGGCAGAGGAAGGAAGGACAGGGTTGGTGTTGGAGTTTGTATGTTTTTTAATTTCTTTTTAATTGCTTGAAAGGTGATGTGTGTGTGTTTTCAGTTATCCCATCTTACCGGGAGGTGCTGAACTATCCCCATGGCATCTATGAAATCCTAATACTGAGTTATTTTAATGATGTTTCTAAGCATCAAAGTGATTATGCAAATATGAGTTAGGGGGAACTGATTTAAATCTATTCTTTCATGGGGTATAGCCCTTCATTATGGAACAAACTCCTTCAGGATCAGCTTGGTAAAACTCAGGTAAGTTATATGGAGAAAGTCACAATGGAAAAATAACTTTCTAATGGATGTTATTCACTGCTGAGCTCTCATTAAGATGCAGCCTATTTCCTTTGACAGGGCAGGGAATGGAGGAGAAAACCACAGTGCTCCTCTGATGACTGTAGGGACTCTTAGCTCAGTATGGATGCTGACTCTCACCTCTTCTGCAGAGCTGTGGGCCAGAAGTTTAGGTGTTTAGATTTGGCCTCAAGTGTCCATAAAATAAACTTGTCTTCTCAGTTGATGACAGCAGCCCCATTCACCACTCCCAGCTCTGCTGCTGACAGTGGCCCTTTTCTAATCCCTTCAGTTTCAGACAGTCTAAAAGTGAGAAGCTCTGAGCTGAGGCTGTGGAGAGGTGCCCTCCTCTGGACCTGCCTACATCTGTGCCTTGCTCCAGCTGTTGCCCATTCTGCATGGCTCTGCCTGTCCTCTGCTGCTAGAGGTCACTGACCGCTTTGCTTTCCTGCACTGGCCGATAACATGAATGTCCATCTGGCCGAGTCACCTGGGTTAGTGCCGGCTCCTCTGAGGTGCTTGGGTGCCTTGGATGTTCAACTGTCTCATTTGGCATTTGCTATCCAGCAATAATATCCATCAATCCATCTGCCTAATCTGTTACTGCTGGGCACCCATAGAGCCACCTATGCCATAGTTGGCAGCAGTTTTAGCAACAGCACAGTCTCCTAAGACCTCGGATGGGGTTTTAAAAGCACCCCACTGCCACCCACCAGATTATCACTCTGGTGTGCCCAGAAAAAATGGAAATGAAAGGTGGTCAGCCAAACCCCTAGCTTCTCTTGGGAGGTTTATAGGAAGGGTTATGTCCAAACCACTGTGCTGACTGCATGAGATGCTTCTGCTGTATACCCCCCATGCAAGTGGGTGCCCTAATCCCGTGTCTGCCAGTGACCTGCCTTTTCTCTAACTGCACAAAACAGCTTCTGACTAGCACTGAAACATCTTCCTCTGCTCATTAGAAGAATCAAAGCTAGGTTTAAGCTGTTTGCTGCACAATGATTGCCCAAATGAAGGAAAAGATCAAAATAATGTTGCTGTCTTATCTGTACAGTCTGCTTGAAAGCACAGTGTGAGGCTCACATCCGCTGTAAAATAAAATTTATTAGTGATCCATTAATGAAGATCATGAGAGGAGTTCAGGTGCAAAACTTAATTCCTTGAATCCTCATCATCTCTTCTTAAATGTTTTGATAAGAAATACAAGGTTGTGGAAAGAAACTAAAGAGAGACAAAGTTTTTGAAGTCTCTCTGGCAGCTTGGCTCTTATTTGATGCACAACTGACAAGTGGGGTAACTTTTAACCTGCACTTCATTAGGTATGTTAGGGGAAACGCAGTAATTTATACCTTGCCTCTTTAAGAAAACATTTCCCATTGTAGGAAGGAAGAGCACGTTTTTTCCCCAAGATTTTTATCCTAAACCTTTCATCATCCTATGTGTGACAGCCTAGCAATGGAATAATCCCCAAATGCAATACGCAGAACTTTTTTGTAATTAAACTCACGGGTTGTAAGGGGGGGTTTGTTGGGGTTTTGTTTATTTTTAGTCATTTCTAGAGGTACAACACCAAACCCTCGTTTATTTACTTTTCTTATTAAAAAAACCCCAGACCACACAAGATATTGGACTGGAAGAATTCACTTTAATGGTAGTCTTTTTCCTTCAGAAAGTTAATAATGCATAGTATCTGGAATGTAATATTTAGCATCTGCTGTTAATACTGACCTTTCTGATGATGTAGTCCTGCAATTTCCTAGAGAGTTGCAGAGTACCCACTGTGCCAGACATTCCATACTGGGGATTTATCTAAACAATAGGCACAGCTCAGAGGAAATTGGGAAACCCAAACCGTGAGCCTTGAACTGACTTCTGCTGAGAATTGTTTCACTGTGTAGCTAGGGAGTGCTTATGATTGCAGTATGTTTGTAAAGAAAATTGGCTAGCTGTAAGTAGTACTGTACCATTAAAAAGGGGAAAAAAACCTCTTTTTCTCACAGCTTGACAATGAGCGCAAACATCTGCATCAAGAAATGGGAAGTGCCCAAAGTCTGAGGTGGAACACTAAGACTTTTGAACCCTTTGCAGCTTGGCTTGATTGCAAGATTTACGCAGGACTGTGGGTCTTTGCTATATTTAATGAGCTTTGGAAACGCAGACTGTGTGTAAGAGCAGCCTGGAAAGGTTAGGCAGCTGACATTTTGGGAGGCAGCAAATAACACAAGTTGATAATGTCAAGGAGCTGGTGCAAACAGTCTTTTGAGAGCTACAGGTGTGTCCCAAATAAATACTGCAATAACTGGCACCTTTGATTTAAAAATTACGTTTTGGGTAGCTGTATTATTTCCTGTTCACCTCTGAGACTCACCTGAAATGTCAGACAGGGATGGTGATATTTTACATATGACATTTTTCTTCCTAGCTCTTTTCGGGGGTTGTAGAGATCTTGAAATGAACAAGGAGCCGTGGCATTGGAAATGCCCATCTCACTGAACTTGTGCTGCAGTGAAGAGCTGCCAGCTCATAAAGTTAAACATGGCCAATACAAGTGCATCAGGCTGGCTCAAAAAGATAGCTTTGATAAGGATCCAGTGCTATCAAAGTCGAACAGACACCACTTTCTTAAGCTATACTATAGAGTTCTGTAAAGTAATTTTGATCTTGGAAAGTGGTAGCTGAAAACTTGCAGCCTTTGATGCAACTGAATTAAAATATTTGGGGTTAATTCTGTCATGAGTCAAATAGATTGTCAAACAAAATAATTTAATTTTTGTGACAAGACAAAGGGGTTTTTTTTGTTTGCCTGTTTGTTTTTGCTATCCTAAGTGCCTAGAATACTCAGAAATCATGTCTTTCATCATCTTTATCTGCTCTAGGATTGAAGACAGGTTGCTAACTAACACTCTAAATATGATGCTCTGCAATTCCTTAGCAAAGGCCACTGCACCAGATTCTCTTGAAGATCATCTTGTTTGCTTGTGTCCTAGTTTCAGCGAGGACAGGGTTAAACTTTTACAGTAGCTGGGGGAAGGGGGCATGGCCAGACCCAAATATTATTGGATACCATCTTGGATCACTTTCAAGGAGCAGGAGTCAGGAACTCACACTTTCATTTTCTTGCATGGGAGAGCATGGTGTGGTGGGGAAGAGTTGGTCAGTATTTGGTTGTGATTTTTTTACCTTCTAGTTGGCTTTGGTGAAAATTAGTTCTGCTTTATCAAGTAATGCTTTGAATTTGATGATAGAATACTAGATGTGCTCAAACACCTCTTTGTACTTTATGACATTTTATGGTAGGACTTTTTTCATGTGAGAAAATGAAAAATCACTCTCTTTTACAGTTTCCCTTTATAAAAAGTTCACACACACATACATACGTCCCTTACAAGATACTTTTGACTCTTCTGTAACAAAAAAATTGCTAGAGGTAAAGAAAAAATAGTTGTACATGAAGAAGTCAACATTTGAAACAATCCATTGCTGACTTTAACAAGTCTAAGATTGGACATTTGACATTTAGTGTTTCAGAGCAGCTGTTGTTACGTTTCCCAAATCCCATCCACCC
The DNA here is from genome assembly GCA_013397895.1 of Origma solitaria. Taxonomy (NCBI): domain Eukaryota; kingdom Metazoa; phylum Chordata; class Aves; order Passeriformes; family Acanthizidae; genus Origma; species Origma solitaria. Next base: position 731,652 of record VZRL01000787.1, read on the forward strand.
TTACCTGCCTTGCAGAAGAAGCACATGACACAAATATGAAATGCATCATTTTGGTCCAAACAATCATATTGTCTACTTCAGCATCAAGCTGAAAAAACCAACCTAATAATTCCACAGTCCTGGTATCTGGTGGCCTGCCACATTCACACTATGCAATTCTAGCCACTGTTCTGCAATGTAATCACTTAGAAGAGCTCTCAGCTGAGAAATGAAACTGCTCTCGGTGCTTAGAGAGGCCACACCTGCCTCTAAAGTCAAGTGTGCTGAAGGGCTCCCTGTAGTGGATCAGAGTCAGCAGCCAATGCAGAGCTGGACAGGGACCACTTCAGAGAGAAGCATCACAACACGTCTGATTTCTGACCACTGACAAATGCCTCTATATCCTGACCTTCAGCTCAAAAATGATTGTGTCTCTTGGTTTATATCATCTGGGTCAGATTTGGGATGGCAGTGGCATGGAACTAAATGTCAATGCCTATTTTTCTATAGCATTGTTGACAGCACGAAATTGGACTCCTGTCCATGCAGGCTTCATAGTAAATCCACTGTAATTAACTCTTAATGTGAGGTGCCTGGTGAGGTCAGTGAGAGGCAAAGACAGCTCTCCTACCCTAACCTCCTCACTCTATCAAGAAAAATAGGATGTTTGTAGGGGGATAAACTGACACAGTCTGCTACCCATCAGTACTGCCCTCACTGCTTGGTACCCGAATACATGGCAGAGCACAGATCAGTCCTGCTGACCTACTCTGCTCTCATTTGGCTCACTATCTTTCTAGTAGTTCCCTTCCTCCTTCCAAACCGTTTTGCTCCTTCAGAACCCGTTAACTGAATAATTTCAAAACATTTTCCAAACCTTGTCCAAACTACTTTGGATACAACAACATCCTTTTCTTCAGTAGCAGTGCTTCACTAAGCCTGTTCTGTCACAGCTCAGAACAGCCTAGGTTTGGTGGTTTCCTCTATTCAATGGCAAAAACTCACTAATTTTCAGAGGAGAGGAAAAAATTTCATGTTTAGAGGGTATCCATTGCTGAGAGAGGGTGGAGGAAGTGCAGAAATTGTGCAAGATTCTGTGAGCTGTAAGAATTGGTGAAGGACTGTTCTATGTTCACCACAACTTCATTAGGTTAAATAGTTTTGACAGAGGTTCATAAATACTTCAATTCATAGAGGAAGTATGAAAATGTGAATGTGAATTTAATGTGAAGAAGCTAAAATAGTTAACTGTTAAGCATAGCTAGTATCATGAATATGAGTGAAACAAATAGCTCTTGGTGAGCTACTCTGTGTCTCTGTAGTGGCAGTCACTCTGGGTTGCTAAGGAACTTGGATTTTCTACATTTCTGCCTTTAACATTTGCTTTTATCCTCACACTTCATGTGGAGCATTTTCCTTCTGTATTGATGCTGACCTTTTCCTTCTCCCTCATTAGCAGAAGCAACAGTTATGCTGCATTTATCCTCTGTAAGTCTGTTGCTTCAATACTTGAAAACTAAAATACAGAAAACCTTTAGTCCTGCTGACACTTAATGATATGGTCATTATGCACAATAATACAGTGGAGAAAAGTGGTTTCGAAGGAAAGGCAGCTCTGCTTTTGTTATTAGCAGTTATAATGTGGGCACTTAAATAAATTACTTTGGGCAGATAAAATAATGTAATCAAAAGAAATCAGTCTCCAAAAGAGATGTCAAGAGGCCTGATGCCCTGCTTTGATATGCCTATAGCTTTACCTGTATAATCCATGACAGATGTCCATCATTTTCACAGAAATATTGGCGCTTTGTAAGGAGAAATTCAACTAAATTCCTTTCTTTCCCATGTGGACATAGAGTATAATTTGTTAATTGCTGTCTCTCTTGATAAAATCCCTTTTTAGGTTTGGAGGCTGTTGTTCTGTTCCGCTCTTCTTTTCCTCTGGACATTAAACAAATTCAGCTCTTTCATCTTTTCCTTAAAAATCATATTTCTGAACCTTCGATCATTTATGTTGCTCCAATTGGGACTCTGACTTTTTCCCACATTTTATTAAGGGCAATTTTTCCAAGAGTGGACATGTTATTGATTGTGACCCTTCAGTGCTGTGTAGGGGAATAATTACCTCCTTTATTTTGTACATTATTTTTTCATCTCATGTACCTAAAACAAATCTGACATTGCAGACCAGAGGAGCCCTCCCCTTCCATCTGAGCACAGTTCATCCCCTTTCATTCCCACTCTGGTGTGCTAATCTTTGCTTCTCAAAATCAGTTCCAGCCTGTGGACTTGACATTGAGCTTGATAAATGAAAGAAACACTCTGAATTTTAATCCTGCCCCAAAGCAGGATTAAGTTTTGGGTTGGACTCTTTAGAAGTTGATTTGCTAGTCCATCACTCAAGTCAGTAGCATTTAGTAGTTTCAATAGATCTGAACTTGGCCTTTCTCCAGTCAATTAAGGTGACTAATGCATGATTTTACAGGAGCTTCTATCTTTGCCTTTTTTGACTATATCTTGGTGGGAAGAGCAAGTATCATAGCCATTGCTGTGGGACCTTTCCCATCCTCCAAAGTTCTTGAAATCTTTTCAGAGTGTGTTGGCTGTTCAGTCCTGGATGAATGCCATCCAGCACCTTAGGTAATTAGAGGAAGGAGCACAGGCCAGATGGAGAAAAGAAATATTAAACAGTCTGTGGGTGTCTAGCTAGTATTCCCCTTTCTTGTAAAGAATGAAGCAAAGAGCATATAATAATTTCAGCCTTTTCAGGACATAATTCTATTTCTTCCTTCTTCCACTCACTAGCCATGGTAGTAGCCCTTTACAGAAAACTTCACCATAAGAAGAGATGCCCAAATCTTTCCTACTCTAGCAAAAAGCAGTGATTTTACCCTCCCTAAATTTTCTTTTCTGAATTAGTACAAGCAAAACATAGCAGTAAAACTGGTGAAATGAGCATTCAGGACTAAAGCTGGCTGAAGAAAAGAACTTGTTCTGATACATCGCAAATACAAAAAAAAAGTATTTAATTCATGTGAGGTGCTTCTTCCTTGAACATTTGTGGAAAATGGCTCTTTGGAATGGACAAATATAGCAGCCCAAGAAAATACCAGGTTCATTTAGATGTAAGGCATGCATCTTCTGTTTCTCATCAAGCACCCAGGAGTGTTTGAAAATCCTCACAAGAGATTTCATATTGTCTGTGCTTCACTAGGTCGGAGCTGGACTAGGTTGGAGCTGGACACGGTGCCTGAAAGTACTGCCACAGACCTGAGAGCTGAAGGTGCTGCTAATCTTGTGACTTTCTTGTTCCCAACTCTGCCTAAAGAAGCTTTGTCATAGCTTTTTTCTCCCGAATCATTCACAAATCTGACATTCCCTTGTGAGGATTCAAGTACCTTAAATCCCAGCTTTGAAGCCTGGGAGCCTGAAGGATCTGTAGCTTTTGGGGAGCATTGAAATACCAGCTGTACAAGCAGAGGTTAAAGTCACTTTTCAAAGCTGTTGTTTTGCCATGAAATATAAATCAAGCCACTGGAGCTGTCAAAAATGTATTTTGGAAATATGTTATCAGTGCTAACTTGCTCCTTCTGGAATTAATGCTACTCACTCTGGAGGATTTTTCAGAAAGCATGTTCCTGTGGTTTGTAATGTTTGATACTTTTTAAAGGGCTCCTGGGAAACCTCTTCCCTTGGAGGTGCAAGGAGAACCTGAAAGAATATATCAAAGTGGGACGGTAGCACTGTTTCAAGGAGTATGACTGGAACACAGCTCAGCTGCATATAATGTTATTTCTTTTAAACTGGTATGTCTTTCTTGCTCAGTAGAAATTATAATTTATCATATATCTTCAAGCTCAAAACATGCTTTCCAAGTTGAATGGGGAGAGATGGATTTACAGATTGAAATCGAAGTCACATTGAAATCAAAGTCCCATTGAAATCTGTGGGAATTTTCATTGACTTTGAAAGGGGTGAGGTTTAGTATGTAGGTGAAATCAGAGGTCCTCCTAAACATTTGCAGGCAATGTGCTCTGAATATGCCTGTGTCAATCTGAGATGCACAGCAGCAGTCAGATGCCCACTGAGAATTTATGGAGCACGAGGCATTCTCCAGGGTGGAGGGAGAGATGGTTCTGCTGCAGGCTTCGTCTGATCCTTTAGCACTGGGCTTTGAGGAGAGAAGAAGCCTCTCCTTTGTGTGATTTCTAGTTCTAGATGAGTCTTAAGGAGAACTTGGCTCTGTCAGTTTGGCGTCAACCTTCATGCCCTCTTCTCTCACTGTTTAGTTACTGTCACAAAGCAGATCAGGATTGTGGCCACTGTGTCACTCTGCTGCCTCTCGCACTCACATTGTAGCTGTGCCTTTGCCCTTTGTTAACTCTTGGCTACAGCCATCTGCTTGGTCCCCTGGCAGATAGACCCTGTTTGTAACTGGCAATGCCACAGTTTGGCTGAATTTTCAAAACAGAGAGAATTTTTCCAGGTATCTTTCATTGAAGTTGCTCTCATAGTAGGTTAGAACATCTCATTCAGTGACATTAAAGCTCTTTTCTAAACAAGACAAGTAGTTTTTGAAGATTTTAATAACACTTCATGCTTTGTCTTCTGCCTAGTCGCCTTGTTCTTTACAGTTAAATTAAGCTTCTCCAAATGTATCTTCAAAAAATAAATAAACACCTAGACTTGCTTTCTACTTTCTTCTCTCCGAAAGTGGAAGATTCTGGGGAGCTGGATAAGCCAGTGAGAAACTGAAATAACAGCAGGATGGAAACAGATTTAGTTTAAACTCTAGGAGCTGCTGTATCTGATGGAAGCTGAATGCTAAGTGAATCATCGTGACTCAGTAAATAGGATAATGGTCTCCCCCTCTGGGATTTCTATTCCTGCCTGAGGAAATAGAAGCCTTGCTAAGCCTGCAGACAAGTGAAACCCAGCCTGCTCAAGCTTGCCTTGCAGGAAGGCACAACATACACCTTTTCACCTGCTGCCATGTACAGTAAATCTAGCCTGATCTAATACCATCCCAGTTTGATCTGAGTGGGTCAAACATATACTGCACATCCACCCCACCTACAGCATTCTTTGTCTTAATGACTGAGGAGTTTGAAATCCCTGCTCCTGAAGTAGCAGGAACGCCACATGTCATGTACATGATGATAGGGGTCCTGTTGTCTTGAGGTTTCCTTAGAGCAAACGATTTTAGTTTGAAACATATCTTCCTCTCCCCTACTGTCTTGTTTTCTAGATGCTAAATCACCCTGGTGAAAACTGCAGAAAATCGCAACCTGCTTCTCTGTACATACTCGTGCTGTGCTTTCTTAAAGCGTGCCGAATCACAAATTTGGAAGAGAGGCAGAAAGCGGAGTAGGCAAGATGTGGGCTGGCTTGAGAGACTGAGAGAGCACTCATGCAATGGGGAGAAACTAAAAATCTTTTTTGGTCAGCCAGAGCTGCAAAAAGAAATGTCACAGCATTCCCGGCCCTGCAGACAGAGGAGCCAGGGGATGCTCGCCTGGAGCATCAGTGCCAAGTCTGTACAGACCAGTAACACTGCTTGAGTCACCTCAGAAGGCTGGGACTACTCCAGAATGGACTCAGTTTGTGTGGTGCTGCATCTCATGTGCACTCCTGTTCCATTTATTGTAGGAAGATGCATCTTCATTTGCCCTTCAAAAGGAGGAATATGTCAGTCGTTTATGTCTAAAAAGAGTTCCCTATCCCTTGCTTTCCCTGGGTGGTCAGGTACATAGATAAGGTGAAAAGACTAACATCAAGTGGGCTTGAAACCCACCTCCAGTCATGGTGTTGGTGTTTATTTTCTGATTTATATTTGATAAAATTTTGCTTGCTGGTCTCTGCCCTCTGGATGTCACTGTTGTGCTCACTTAGATTCCTCTTCTTCACAGGCCTTGGCTTATCTTTCCCTCAGTATGTGACAAAGCATGTAAGAAGTTAGTTTTCCTTTCTTCATTGGCCTATCAGGCTGTCTTGACTGGAAAATTGGAAAAAGGATTTGTCCAGATCATATTGTGCAAATCATTTGAAAGGGTGATTGCCCTTGGAAGACTGGCTTAAATACACCAAAGGCAAGCACAGCACTGTCTGCTCCAGTCAGAACATCCTTGGGCTGTCAGAGACAGTCATCTTGTTGATGTTTCCCCAAGGTTTCCTGCTTGGGGTCTTCTCTGCACAACTCCTTGTTCCTTCTAGAGAAAGAGATTATATTATGAGAGAGAGCAGCGGTTGCAGTGTCTCTCTGTGGCTTTAGTTTTACTTTATTTTTGCCCCCTCCTCAGAAGTGTCCAAGTTGTATAGCTACAGAATTGTATGCAGTGCCAAAACTTTGGACTGCAGCAGTTTTTACAGTGGGCAGTAGAAATCTCACCTTGATGAGTGGATAGGGAAAAAGGTCAAAATCCTGCTCCCCCAAGAGACTTAAGCTTACTGCAGCAGAGCCTTTTGCATTTTGCTTCTGTGCTGAAGAAACCAAGCCCCAAGGACAGGTATGATGTTGCAGCTGGGGAGCCAAATTAAAGAACAGGCAAAGTGAAAGACAGTGATGGTTGACACTTTAATGGGACAGTGCCCAATGCAAAAGGAGATCTAGTGTCTAGAAAACTAGACAGCAGGGGAGCAGAAAATACATTTCAAATCTATGATTCAAAGTCAAGACCTGTCAGGGTAGTGACTCATTCAATTTCGTTTTTCTTTTTCTCTGTTTATAAAGCACTTCGTAACTGAAATGCTCTCCCTGGCCACATTTTCTGCACTGTTGGAGGCTGTGTTTGTAGGAGCCTTTAGTTTCATTACTGCTTTTTTATTTGTGATTTACCATTTTATCCACAGACCATTGTGGTTTCTTTAAGATTTTTCTTATTGATCCACATCTTCTCTTTCTCACTCTTCCTGCTAAACCTTTCAGGACTTATGATCACAAGCACAGGCATCCTCTGGTCTTCATATGTACAAATGAGCATTTTGGGGTGATGAAGCAGGGCAGTGAAAACTTTTAGGAAAGTAGAAGGTTCTCACAGAATCTACATGTTCTCACAAGTTCTTTCCATTGTTACTTTTAAGTATGTGAAGTGCAGTGATGTGAAAGGAGCCTACAATCAAGTGCTCTTAAAGTCTACTTTGTAGGAGAGCTGGGTCTTTCCCTGGGCAGCTGCTTGCATGGTAGCCTCAAGGGATGTGCCTGCATCTTGCAGCCTGAGGGAAAACATGTCAAAGAATGATCCTCCTGCCAGGGCATGGTTTGGTGGCTCCATGGGGGCTGTAAAGGACAGTTGTCATGATAGCTGGTACATATGTCACAAATAGCTGGAACCAAAAACTGTTTTTTCCATGTTTCCCATCTGCTCTTGTCCTAGCTTTGGGTCTCCTTTCATGGTAGAATCAAGCCATAGTTTTGGTTCTGGTGGGAGCAGCCTCAGAGACTGGACAGATGGCATTATAGCAGCTGGATAAATGTTGCCTTGCAAGGAGAAAAAATGAAGATGTTCATCCATCCTCAGGCTGAAAGATTATTCTTTCATTGAAATGTTTGCTGTCAGGCTCTGTACAATGTGATACTATTTTTCACTTGTGAGTACCTGGTAGAAGCACTCTGTGAAAAGCTTTGCTTAACTTGCCAGTGTAGAGCTGCTGCCTGCCTATAGACACAGCCTCAGCAGTGGCAGTGTGGAAGTAAAGTCCTGTCCCCAGACAGACCCTGCTGGTCTCTCCTGGTGTAGTCTTTACAGCTGATTCTAAAAATGCACTGCTGGAATTCAATACCATACTAATATGAAAGAAAACATATCTGGGAAGTATGACAGATAATCAAACGAGGCTATATAAGGACTATTATAATTTAGAAAGGACACCTGTGAATAAATCCATGGTGTTCTTACACTGTCCCAAATGCAGAGATGATTACCATTGTAAGTAGTCTGCGTGAGGTGGTGGTTGTTAGTTCTCTCTTGATTATTTAACATGCTTGCAATTTTCTCAGATTTACTCTATTTCTGTTGCTTCTATGAAGTAACATTTCATTGCTCTCTAGTGTATCATTGTGTTGTCTTTTTGTTTTACTAGGCTTTAAACTTCTATATTCCTCAGAGTTTATACCTCCAGTTTCTTCTGCTCTGCCTCACTGTCCTTGACCTGTTGCCTCCTTTCTCTCAGTATATCTGAGACATTTCAATTTTACATTCTCCAAATCCTCACTGCTAGGCTCAAAGGAAGTATCACCAACTAGTCCTTCCCACCAGCTAATTACCTGATCAATAAATGCGTGAGATTGTCTTGGAGCTGTGTTTGTTCCGTTCAGGTCCTTTCACATTGAGACCAAGAGGTCTCAGGTTTTCGTGTGCTATTTTGCATCCTCCTCCCGGTTTTGTTTTCTAGCTTGACTCAGTGTCAGCATGACATGTACTTTTTTTTTGTCTGCTCAGGGGCATATTTAAAGGTTGTTTAAAGGCTCAAAATAAGGCAACAGAACAAGAACATATTGCCAATAAAGGCCAAAGATGTAATTCTCTCCTTTTGCAAATACATATTCATTTTATGCAGGGAGTAGGATCTTTCAGTTTCACTAACTGTGGTTGCACCCAGAAATAATGATGGGTTAGATATAATTGTTCTATGACCATTTTTTACTTTGTATCCAAGTGGATTCTCATTGAAAGTTTTCTGAGTCCTGAAACTTGGCTTTTCTTTGTCCAGCCTGTATCATAGGTATTATTATAGGATTAGAAATCCTATAAAGGTCAGAAATTCTCTTTTTCAAATGACTAGCTGGTGCTGATAAAATTATTAATTACACTGTATGATATTCTGGTCTTTAGCTGCAATGATCAATTATTTCCTCAGAGACAGTTGCTCTATTAAAAGTACATCAGTAATAAATGGCCTTCTCTGAGGTTCGTGCTGGAGGAGGTACCTAGCAGCTCTGAGAAGAGCCATTTTAATAACAAATGTGAGCTGTTACATCCGAAGCTTGAGAAGAGGCCTTTATCTTCACGTGGGTACCAGGGCTGGTGATGAGCTGCTGCCGCTGAGTTTGAGAGTGCATCCTGAGCCCCATGCTCTGCTCCAGGACCACCACCTGTTCACAAGGACATCCTTCATGACAAGGACCATGTGCCATTCTCCATCTCTGTGAGTTTCCATCTCGGTGTTCTCTCTGAGTCCAAGTATTACCCAAGCAGTAGGTGCACATCTAGTCAGGTGGCCAATGTGCAAGAGGGATGAGGAAGACCATCCTTCCTGCACCAAGAAGGCTGTAGTCTTCATCTCCTTCTCCAAAAATAGTGATGTGATACTGGGGTTTTGACTAGCATGAAATGCCACTGTCTGCAGCATCATTCAGCACTTTCCTTCCCTCCTCTCTGACCAATTACTTACTCTTGACAGACTCTGGCCACCAAGGGAAAAAAGGAAGCTCTGTGACTGCATGATGCACAGATTATAAACTGTTGACAACTTTCGCACTCTTTGGTGGATAATTGTGCAAATATTTCCAAAGCTGTATCATACTAAAGGAAAAGTTAAGGTCTGGGAGCTTTTTTTGTTAGGAAATTTTTAGGTATTTGGTGATTACATGAAAGGCCCCAAAAGGGAAAACAGTGGAAAAAGTTGGGATAAATGGACCTCCAGTGCAGATATTTTCAAAACACCTCTATCCTCTACTGAGCAACATAAGATTACCTTCTGACTCCTGAAACTTCAATACAACAGAAAATTAACATCTTTTAAATTATTTCTTGCATAAGAGAAACTGCAAACAAAAAATTATAAATATTTTGATCTGTTGGTACATATATGGAGAGAAGGACAGAGGATAATAATTGTACTTTGAGATATTTAATGGTATCTTAATCCTAATTTAGCAGTGAGAGATGTGCTTCTCCATGATTAATCACCTCTTAGAACAAAAAATTAGCGAACAGCACATGGAAAACTCAGAAAACTAATGGGCAAAGGTGGTGCTTTGCTAAGAGTACATGTAGCAAAGCAGAGAGAGATTCTTCATGGTTGTCCTATGATTGAAGTGATTTATTTGTCAGGACAATGCCTTCACATGAGGTTGCTGCCTTAAGAGTGCAGGGGAGAGTTTGTAGAGCACTTCACAAGATTACAATCTTTGCATTTCATTGTTTACCCTGGGTGCACTAAATACTTCATGACCAATCCATCCTTATTATAAACACCTCAGACCTGTATTGTTTCCTAGCAAACTGTAGTGAGACTAAGTCTTACACTTCAGGAACGTGATCTTTCTAGAGGCACCGCTGGCCTCCTGATCTAATTTTGTAAGTAGTACTTGATTGGTCCCAGCTGGATGAATATGGGCAAGACATGCAGATCTTTTGGCTGAACATTCACTTCTGTTGCATTGCAAAGCCCATGATGGGTAGGAAAAGAGTGGATTGTGCATTAAAATTCTGAGTTATAGTGTTTACTGGAAGAAAACGAAAGACTTTGAGCTGAAATAATTATGTTTGAGGAGCAAGATACAAGAGCTCCTGGATGGCTAATAAGTTTCTTATTCATATCTTCACCCACTAACATGTGATCAGCAATAAAAACTGTTCCTTTAAAAGACACTCTGGTACAGTTGCTGCAATATAAAAATTTGTTCAGTTATTCCAACAGTTCTAAAGAAGCCATTAGTTATGGTCAAACCTGAATAAAGCGAATCTTCACAGATGAGAGTTTATTTATTTATTGCTAACTCCTTCATAATTAATGGAGTTTCATTTAGTTGAGCCAGTGACTCAGTCACCCAGGAGAGCAAGAGCCATCATTCCTGCTGTGTTCTCAGCCTCTGGAAAGCACAAAGCTGAGAGGAGAAAACTCATGCTGGCTAATGCTGAGGCCAGTCTAAAATTCTAGATGAGAATGCTTAAATATATGAATATTTGTGAGCAGAGCAGCTTCTGTGAGGGGGAAGGAAAAACTGTTTAAAATGTGAAATGGAAAAACCCAGTGGCAATCAATCAGAATAGATAATCAGAAGCAGAGACTTTGTGACCAGGTTTAAAGGAGGAAAAAGGAGGTGTAATTCCCTCACCCAGTTAAACCTCAGGACATACTTGTTCAGCAAACAACTGCCACTACATTAAGTTTTGTAAAGAGTCATACCTTTCCCTTGAAATGAGATAATGGTTCATTTATCAGGAGTAGGAAGAAGGATGTTACACGTAATCCATTGCTTGACAATTAATGTGGAGCAGATGATACTTTTGGAAAGGGTAATTTAGACATCCATCCTAAATGTTCCAACCTACAAATATTAATTATTGAATAGTTTAGTCTGAAAGGGACATCTGGAGGTCATTTGATCAAACTGCCTGCTCAAAGAAGGCTTTGTCATTAGAGCAAGTTGCTCGGGGTCTTGCCCAGTCAAATTATTATTATCTCTGTGGATGGAGATCCCATTTGCCCTACCATGATTCCGTTTAGTGAACACAAAGCTCAGGGGAGTGAGGGAAGAAATGAACAAACAAAAGGGAGTAAATTAATTGCATTTACCAATGTAAGGCCAAGACCAATTTATGATTGATGTGCTAAAGAGAGAGAGGGAATAGAAAGCTCTTTCTCTTTCCCATAATGGCACATCAGTCAGAATATGTCTTGGACCAGTAACTGGAACCTGAGGTGCATGGAAATGGCTGTCAAACACTTAAACAATAGCTGGAATAAAGAGAGCAACAGACTTTCCTGTGGGTACACTGTGGATGTAACAGATGAGCATGTGAGGAGTATGTTGTCTTTTGAGGAAAGTCTTTCTGATGATACAGATAGTGAAACTGCAGTACTTCTGTTGTGCAGAAGTAGTGTAGTGTAGGTTCTCTATCATGGGTATTTTCAAATAAAATGTCCATCTGTCAGGAATGTCTTAAGCACAGCTCTGCCAGCCTTGCACTAGGAGGACAGATACAGTGATTTGCCATTTCAGCTCCATTTTCCCCAAGTCTGTGATGGAAGTACAAAAACATTGAACCTCTTCTAAGGTATTCTTGCAAGCCATGACTCAAGGATTAGGAAGCAGTACACCAGTTCAGCCCTATAGATGTAAATGCATAAGCTGAATGCTTGTAAACCAAGCCCTGTAGACCTAATACACCTTAGTTAAGTCGACTGTTTTAAGAGTAGAAAAAGCTCTATTTATATATTTAACAACAGCTGACACGCCAAAAAAAGAATATGTTTCCAAATTATGTTCCCTTAAAAAAGTGTGTACTCAATGATACAAGATAATTTTTGAGGGCTAGAAAGCTCTGATCATTAACCTAACCTTGTTTTCAAAATCTTCGTGTCTTGGATCTTATTTATAAAGCTAATATTCTTCAGTGAATGGTGAAACATCCTGGGAATGCCCAGTAGTGACTGAGTGAAAGAACTGATTAAGCAATATGGAACATTGTTATTCAAATCACTGCACCAAATCCTGCCTTTCTAATGAGTTATAGCCATTTGTTTTGTCTCTGTTGAGTACAGCAATGATGTTATTTGCACTCCTAGTGAAGAAGCACCCGGATAACAAAACAGCCCTGTAATTAATGCCTTTGGCAGTCCCAAGAGAGACCAAGGACTGGAGGCCCATGTAGATGGAATTATGTGCTGCAATTTCCATATGGATGCATCTGGTGTAGTTGCAGTCCCTTTTTACCAGAGGGTCCAACACTGAGTATTCTACAGAAATGGGATTATGAGAATTCATAATTGCACTGTGTGTTCCCTGGAGATCTAGCCAAATGCTTCAGTCCTTAACAACTGTTTTTTTCTTAAACTACTGTGATTCTAACAGACCTAGTGCAATCATATTATGGAAGTGTCGGTAATGACTGGAAAAGCAAGTTTTAGTCCAGTCTTACCCCTATAGTCAATGATGCAGGTTCTTGAAAATCGTGACATTCAGCGCAGGTAGCAAAGATCCTTTGAATACCTTCACTGTCCAACTAAGGATTAAAAAGCACTTTTATGTGAAAATGAATATGTGTGAAATCCAAATTTGTACTCTGTGCTCAAGAAAAAGACAGTCACTCCAAAACCTGCATATTGTTCAGGAAGGTTTCTGTCCTGTATCTTCACTTAGAAATCAAATGTCATCCATAGGTCCAAGTTTTCACATAACCGCATAACTCAGATTTACTCAAATTGCCATGTTTCTAGGAAATGATACATGACTTTGGGGGATCTCTATTTTGAGCTGCAGAGACAAAAAATGAACGAGACCAAGGATTTGCTTTTCAATTAAAAAGCAATGTAAGTTGTCCTTTCTGTTTCACCAGAGTTCAAACCTATGTAAGCAAAGTTTGTAAGGACTGCGATGGTGTTGATGAGTATATGAATGAATGAGAGATTTACTCTTGAGATAAAGCGTATGTATTCAGAGATAGGATTATATTCCAAAAGCTTTATATTGGTAAGTTTTGCACTAAGTAAATATAGATATATGACACACAGAACAGTGAGGAGGGGTATTGTGAAGGTAGGTCAGAACTGTATTAACTGTTTGTGTGATAGGTTTGTTTATTATTTTTAAATTTAAATGCTTAGAGTGATGATACACTAGAATATTGTTAAGAAATTCATTGCAACTAGCCAGGTTGGATACTGCAGGATCACACTTCTGTCTCTAGCATAATTTTGGTCACAGTAATATAATCTTTGGCAAATGCCACAAATATACAGAACATATAGTTTTTCCTATATTTGAAAAATAAGAGGTAGGGAATTGCTCATTGTAACAATGTTCATAATATTCATAACTTGTTATGAGAGAGGGTGTTTCATTATAGAAGTAGACTTTGTGGTGGCACCCTGAAAGTGAGAATGCACTATGTATGTTTCTGTTGGCTTTCCTGGTCTTTGCCACTCAGCATAAAAACTTCCCCAGAAGTAGAGGGTTCCTTATTTTGTTAAGTTTGACAAATGTCACTCATTTATGAAAAGAGATTGGGAGAGATGAAGGAGGGGTATGTATGTATCTTTTGGGAGAATATTGATTAAGAGCATTCTTTTTAATAGAATGGAAAGCTGGACTCAAATCACGCACTTATATTGTTGTCCCATCAGCAAGTAAAGCACATGGGGGAGTTGTGTTTCTGCTGAGTCTTCCATCTCAAAAGGAAAGGATGGATGGAAATTCTCACCATCTTCCATTTTTGCCTGTTCTTGGCCCCTGAAAATGCTTTACTGTTGTTTTTGTGCTGTGGCATGGTGGCAGCTCAGTCAGAGCTGCAGGACACTTTGTAAGCAGAAAGACAGAAAAAAATAGTGGTTCCTCTCCAAAGAGCAGAAACACAAAGGCAGACAGAAGATGGCCAACAGATGCAGTCAGATGAGAGGCTAAAATGAAACAGTAAGAAAACATTGGCTGTTGTGGCAGCCAGCAATTCCCAGCAGCCCTGCATCTTAATTGCTGTTAAATTTCTTGGTTGTTGCTGTTAAACTAGAGAAATAACAAAGGAAGTCTTTAAAGGTGGCAATCAATTGGCTTTGCCTATGTTTTGAATTTGTTCTGTCTAAGCACAGTGGGGTAGCACAAGCCTCCTTAGAATGTGACTCCTTCAAAACATTACAAGGGAATGAAGATGTGGGTGACCTGGGGTGGAAATCGGTATTTATTTTACACTGTTCATCAATAAGTCTGCATGTAAGTGAGGTAGACGTGGTGATTTCTTTTCACTTTCTTTTGCAATCTCCTGGTTCATGCTACCCAAAACCTCTCCTCCTGTGCCTGGGACAAGTTTTGTATCCAGCTGCAGGGTACTTCCTCAGGTCTAGGCAGCACGCTATACCAGCTGTTCTGTAAAATGTGTTATGTATATTTGAGAGACTGCTGTGGTTTTCTTCTGAGAGTTAAAGCAGTTAACCTCAAAGTCTTCCTTTTAAAATACATATGGATCTGCAAATTCTTTTCCACTGGCACTTCTAGCAAATGTGGAATGTTTCTACCACGCAATTCTTCAACCATTTCCACAATTTTGCCGTTATCAGTTTCTTAAGGGGATTTGATTTGTTTGTTTATTTCAAAAGAATCCTGGTTTTCTGGCATCCCTTCCACCTCCAGCAACCTTTAGAATTTCTTATCTACCTGTGCAGTTTTCCCTCTGTTGGTGACAGTAATCTTATTATAATCTATTCCAGCCTGCAGAGAATTCTAATGAAATCTCTTCAATGTGCTTCAGCACACTTGTTATGAAGGCAGGGTGACTCACACGCTGAAGTTTTCAAGCAGTGTTTGAGGAAGGAGAGAACTGGATAATTTAGAGAAGTGGTAAGGTTATCATGACACCCATTTCAGTTTTGAACTTGTTGAGAAGGAATCAAACAGTTGTGGGTTGCTGACTCTCTTGCTGGACCATGTGAGATATTTCTCACATGCGATGTGTTTCCTGAGTATATTTCATCCAAGAATTTCAAAATTTGCATGTGTGTTCAGCCACAGGGAACAGAAACAAAACATGCAGAACTGAGAGGAAAACACAGCAAGATCTCTGTAATAGACTGAAATCAAGAACCATGATGCTGTGTTGTGTCAAGCCTCCAACAAATTTGCTTGCATTTCTTGATCTTACACTGCTGACTAATTAGGCTTGATGTGTTCAATGCACTTTGAATGAGGTATTAAGTGCATTGCAGAATATGTTTC
Organism: Origma solitaria; assembly: GCA_013397895.1. NCBI lineage: Eukaryota > Metazoa > Chordata > Aves > Passeriformes > Acanthizidae > Origma > Origma solitaria. The sequence goes on from VZRL01000787.1 coordinate 747,280, forward strand.
AGCTCTTATAACCAGTAGAAATAATCCTGTTAAGGTGATTTGGCCAATGCCCTGGGTGGCATGCATAATGCTGTCAGAAATTCCAGTATGCCGAGTTACTTTTTCTTCATACACAGGCATGGCCATATTTTTGTAAACCTAATGTGTAACAAAATGAGCAAGGTATCACATAGAAAAATACCCTGCTTGCTTGCTTCATAGTATTACTATATTTTCATAATTGAAATCCTATCTACTAAACTATATTAATAAATTAAATCAAGCTTAGCAATGTTCCTAAGGGGGAAAAAACATTTAGCTAATATTCACCAGACATTTATTTAGCCAATTTATTTGCTTATATCCATGTGTCTTCTAACATTCAGAGCATTAGTAATTTCTTTTGCTGTTTAAATTTGATTAGCTTATGCTATTTAAAATTTCTATAATAAAATAAAATACCTGTTGCTCAAAACTCTCAATCTACAGAAAATACTTATTACTTTCTGAAAGTTCATCAGTGCTGAATGAGGAGCATTTGTCCTAACTAATTAAATGCTTAGGAATCTAAACATAGTGATTATCGTTTGTAAGAGTCAAATAAAATCACATCCATCTATCTATCTATCTTCTCTTATTAAACATAAATCTGTATTCACAGATCCATAGAGATCTTCTAGAGCAGGACAAACCATGCTCCCCACTCCCCAATCCAGTGAGGACAGTGCAGAAAGGAGATCTTCAATAGACATGACACCAAGCAGGTTCTTGCTAAGCTAATAAAAATTTCTTTGTGAAATGTTGGAGAGGAATGAGACTATTTATCTTCAATACATAACTAGCACCTAGCTTAACCTTATTTTCCCATTTCCTTGTTCCATTAGTGCATTGATGATACTGATTCCATGCTAACACTTTCCCAGTTATCTTCTGGTCTCAATCACTGTCCTTTGACGGACATACATGTAACTTTAAACCCACAAATTTATCTGGGACTGTCTCCAAATCATCTTACAGTATTTCTGAAACAACAAGTTTGCATAAATTGAGATATGGACAATGGGAGATTTTTTTGGTCATGGTTGTGTATGTGCAAGGCACTCTTTCATTTTTCTAAAGGGAAAAACCAACTTGGATGAGCCTGAAAGCAAGTATATTCTCGGCATCTCAGGATGCTTATAATGGCTAATCCATACTCCCAGGACTTTAAAAAATATAAATGAAGTGTAGACATTTCCTCCTCCAGCACTCCATTTCTTCTGCTTAAATCTGTATGGCAGAAGCTTATCATTTAAAAAGCCTCTTCAGCCTACTGGCCACTGGGAATCTCTAGGTAACTTTAGGAGTGACTAGGACATATTCTTGCCCCAAGTTGCCGTCAAATATTGTTAAACTTGAGATTTTTTCCAGCCAGCCCTTCTCTCCTCATACTACATCTGATTTCTTCCCAGATCAATCAAGTTATAAGATCAACATCTCTAATAGAGACTTCTGGCACCTTTTCTTGTTTTCTCTTTATTTACTTTTGTTTCTTTCTGTGGAGGGTAATTTCTAATTTTAATCATTACTTACCTATAAACATGTCTCACTTCTTAATGACCTGATTTCCCACTTGTGAAATGAAGACTGCATCATCACCATAAAAGACTAGAAGAGACTTAACTGGAGATATTACGATCAGGGGCCTGATTTCAAGCTTGCTGAGATCTAGAGCTATTCTGAATTACTTCACTGCTGCAAAAACATCTGTATGTCCTAAAATACATATTGTCCTGAAGGAGCTTATGCTTGCATAACATCCTTCACTCTTTTCCCAGTGACACGTGGGCAAAATTGGATCCACTTCCCAATGCAAATCTTATTTATTTCTAGATTGAACTCCATAATAGTTTTGCCTTTGATATAGAGTTTGAGGTTTCACCCTTAAACCACAAAATAGTCAGAGTATGGGACACCTATTCCCAGTTTAACAAAATACTAAGAGCTGCCATGTACACATAATTCAGGCTGAACCAGACATTTGGCATGAAGGACATTCCCAGGAAGTTAGAAAGTTAGCAGGAACCAAGCGATTCTTCCTGATGGCACCACTTGCTTTTGTAATAAATGACAAAGTTATAATAGATCTAAAATAGAGAGATAACATTAGAATCACATTTTCAGTGCAGAGAAGGGGCTCCGAAATGTTCTTGGTAGCTCAGTGAGACTGTGTCTCGCTTACAGTTGTGCTCTGCATTCAACCACCCTCACAGATAACTGTATTTTGCCTTTTAAGTCTTGATTGTGATGTGGCTAAGTCTTGTATAAAGCAGGGACTTTATTGAACAAAAGTATTTTTCATTCCAGTCAGCTTACTAGAGGACCATATGTTCTCTCAAGAAAGGTTCTCACTGCTGGTGACCAGCATTTCAAATTCAGTAACTAATTTTGGTACATTTCTTCAGTGTTTCTTTTTTTTCTTTTTTTTTTTTTTTTTTTTTTTGAACAATATTTTAATCTCATAATAAACTCAGTGGAAAAATTCCCTGGTCAGCATTAAGCACCAGTGCCTGCAGTTCAGATCACAGAAACAGGCAATGTTTCCTGTTTTCACTAGTGGAAGGGATTGAATTTTCAGTGCCCCCACAGCCTTTTCTCGTCTGCTTATGTCATCATAAATCTTCTCTTTAGAAGAATTTCAGTACATATTGTGACAGTTCTGCTTTTAGAAATGTTTTCAGTCATCTTTACAACCATTCTACAAAACAGACTGCAGATAAGTTGCTCCCCTTGCCTTTTTTGCACCTTTTCTTCTACGAACAAGAAATTAGAAATGTTTTCCTCTATTTTTCATTTAGAGATCTCCTTGGTTATTGTCTTCTTTATTTAATAAATACTTTCTTGTTCTCTGCTTTATTTTTAGTTTAGTTTACTTAGTCCTATTTTTAGCTGCCTTTAAAAAACACAGATCAGCCTCTTCATTTTTTACTATTGAGACTTCAATTTTTTGATTCTATTTTAAAATTGCATAGCTGGTTTTTGACCATTTAGATTTTACTCCTGCTGCTGTCTTTATCTGTCGTTTTTATGAGATTCTTTTACCTTATAGGAGGCTTCCATGCAAATCCAAATCTGGGTCTGAACTGACTTTTCCCTTCATAGTGGTACACTCTTTGAAGCTAAAGGCACTGCACGGCAGGGGCTGCGATTTAATGTAGCACAGCCGTGTTTCCCTCCTTTCCTGCTTCATTACTGTTTCAAATGAGGTAATTTTAGTTTAACTCTGTGCCAAGTTCCTGGTGAGAGAATGAGAGGAAGAGAAGTACTTTCTACACTGATCTGTTCCTTGAAATTTTAAAAATGCAACCTACCTAAGTCTTGAATAGCAGAAGAGACATCATTGTGGATCAGTTTTAGCAACTGATCATAAAAAATTACTCAGTGAAAAAGAGGGAAACATTTATACATCATATTTTTACACTGTGTGGTATCTCTGGCAGTGTCTGCATCACAAATCATATGCATGGCATGTTTTTCCACCTCTTGTATTATATGTAACACTACAGCCTTGCAAACATACAAGGTGCTTAGTGTGATTTTTCTCCATATTCTTCAGATCATCTACTGTAATTTTTTTCAATTACTCCCTTTTAGGAGATGGTAATTGGAGCAATTTCAGAGCCTTTCAATCTATAGTTCATTACAAAGCTAGGTGTAGAATTATACATTATTTTACATTGACTGGTAATTGTTCTAAATTCCTCTATCAGAAAAATAAGTAGAAGCTGTTGTTGGAGTCTTAGGTGCTGTCGGCTCTGCTGTACAGAACATTTCAGATCTACAAGGAAAAAAAGAGTGGAAAATTTAAAGTGCTATGAATGGTAGAAGAAATTAGATTATAATACATAACATTAATTGAGATGTCTTTGAATATCCATCATTAAACGTTGTTTCTCAAACTGTGCAGTGTATTTTACAGTATTTCTATCAACTCAAGTGCACATGAACAACCTTCTGTGCTATTTCTTCCTCCAGACTAGTGCTGTTTAATCATTTACCCAACAGACAAGCACTATAAATCATTTCAGTCATTTAACCCTACCAACCTTTCTGCAGTAGCTTTCAAAGAATGAAGAAGTCACAGTAGGAGACTTCCTGAAGTGGACTTTAAATCATATCTGGCAGGTACTAGTAAAGATGCCTTCATAAACATAAACATGGTGTGGCTATGGCAGCAAACAGATTATTGTTTTAGACTGAGTAAGCATCACTGCGCCTCATGTTTTGCCCGTGAATGCTAGAAGTTTCTATCTGTTTATCAAAGGTTATAAAGAGAAAGTATTAGAGAAATAACATATGTTCACACAAACAAAGTCTCTGCTAAAACACAGAATGCCCTCATGGCCCCAGTAAAAACTTTTTGCTTATGGCAAGTCTTCTTTTTATTTGATCCTTCCTTTCTTTTTATGTCTCCTTGCTTATCGAGGTCTTGATATGCTTACTTTTTAGCAATAAAAAGTGGTGTGGGCGAAAGCGATTCTTTCAGAGTGTTTGGCCACAAAGCACTAGATTGTGCTGGCCCTGCCCTTTTGGTCCCTTGAATTCCACCAACACTTCCAGGGCTGAATTAGGGCATTGTTCAAGATTTCAGCATTTGAGACAAAGGATGAGAGGAATAGGCATTCTCTCAAATATCAAATCATTATGGCATTCAACAGCACTATTTTGTGCCTTTGATTAAGATGGTGTTGTTCAAGACTGTTGTCTTACAGTGCTTCTCTTTATAACCATACCATCAGCTGGTGCAACTACAACTACAATTCTGACTGAAAGATGAGAATCTGATTAAAGCAAGCTAAGTGTTTTCTTGCTGATAAAGATTTGATCTTAAGGGCACTGGACCATGTGGTACCAAATGGCCCCATTTCCTTCTCTGTCTGCTCAGTAGGTGCAGAGTGACCTCTGAGTGACCCTGCTCTGTGGCAACACCAGTTTGCTTTCTTCAAGTTGATCCTTCCAATACCCCAAGCGTTTGGAAAGGAAGGGGATTCAGACCTTCCCTTAGGATCAGGCAAGTCCTATTTCTTCCACAGACCCTAAACCTGACCCTTGACTGTCAGGGAAGGGGCCAAAACAGACTTCTGATGGGATTTCACTGCCAGCACTAGGGACCACAGAGAGTGGTGATACCCATCTTTTTGGAGGGAGAGAGTGGAGGGAGAGACCAGTTCCTGATGGCTGCTGCCCCCTTGCCCTGTGTTTGCTCCCTGGCACACTCCTAAGCAGGAGGTAGTGGTGTATTCATTGCTCTGAGCTCCTCCAGCATCTGCTCACGGGAGTTGAGACGTGGTGGGGTCATCTATCCCACCTGATGTCAGCACCAACAAAGAGCCAGGGCTTCTCCTCATCACAGGCAAAGGTTTGATGAAACATTCTGTGTTTCATGAAGCCTGCTACATTTGCCTCAGCAGGAACCCCTACATCTCTGACAATAAAGGGCTTTTTCCTGGGTGAGGCAGCAGCTCCAAGCCTCCAGTTCCTTCTGAGCTCGCTGTTCAAGTGACTCTTCAGTGCTGCTCCTCCTGAGTTCAAAATCATACTGAGAATTGTATAAGAAAATGTCTTTTTATGAGAAAAAGCCTTTTTTTTCTTTTTTCAAGATCCAATCTGTGTTGAAAACATTGAACTATGTTTTTATTTTTTAGGCAATTTATTTAACTACAACAAAAAGATTTAATATTTGATGACTCATTACCAGACTTAGAGATATATCCAGAGCTTATTCAGCTTTCATTCTCGAATGTCTTCAGTGCAAGGTGCATCAATCTTTTAGTCATGAAGCTGCCTGTGCTCCTCAGAATTAATTTTTTTGTTTATCATTGCTCTTCAAAATTATTTAGATGGGAATAAAGATGAAAACTGAGTGGATAGCAACAGTCACATACTATAGTCCAGGGATTCTCTTTGATGCAGGAAGGTTTCTCTCTGCACGACCTTTTCTGGCAAAAGATGTGTGGATTGTGACCTTGATGCCTGATCTATACCAAAGGAATGAACTTGTTTCTTTATCATAGTCTCTGCATCATCTCTTGGGACAAATTTTGTATTTCGTGTACCATTCATCTTAGATTCTCTCTCAGAAGGAAGACCTTTTTGAGATCTCCAAAAGTTTCATATCAGTTTGAAAACACACAAAAATCTGGTTTTGAAAATAATACAAAGTATTTCTAGAACTCCAAATGAAGTCTCAGGAGATCACCCTTCTTTGATGCTGAGTTTCAAAAAGAGGTCACCACCAAATGTTCCCACAAAAACATCATTTCATAAAAGCTGATTCCTTATTTCTGCAGGGCTGGAGTTCCCAAGTGTGTGTACATGTATTCTAAAAACAAGATTTCAGACTAGCAGATACAAAGGGGCAAGCAGGGATTATTACAATTTCAAGACATGAGAAACAGGGTGAAAGGGGAAAGAAGGGTAGAGATGCTTTCAGTTAAAGTGAATGTAAATAATATGTGATGATTTTCTAGTGGGAGATGAATGCATAGTGCCAGATGCTGCTGGGAGCCCAAGAGGGAATGGGATGGAAGCAGCCCACTGTCCTTAGCACTGTGTCCGTGGTCCCCACCTGCATCCAGACAGGAGAGAGTACCTCATGGCTTAGGGCTTGGTGAGGGACACATATGTAACAAGAATTGTTGTATTGCCAGGTTTGTCCTTTGAACTTCCCAGGGTGCCATGACAGGAACATCTCAGTGACTCAGACTCTGTTTTTGGTGCTGAGAAACCTGATCAAAGGCTTCATAAATCTTGTCACCAAGGATAGCACACAAGACACAGTGTTCCTGCTCTTCCATTTTGGAGCAAGACAAGAAATTAATTTCAAAAGTAGAGCAGAAGTTAGTAACTCTCCAGTGAGAGTTTACTCTTCTGTCCTTATTTGCCCTAGATCTCCATTCTATGACAGGTACGTGGAAATAAGAGAGAAAATATGTCAACAATGTGCCCAATGGATTTTTTCGATTAAAGCACAATTTCATTAAAAACGTATTGGTTCACTGAGCTGCCCAGCCTTTTTTCAGAACCTCTCAGGCTCTTAATGACTCATGACCAAAGATGTTTACATTTGCACTTCAAAGGGATGTCAGAGAAGCAGATCCACTGTACAGAGCAGCCTCCAGCCCACACTGTGGCGCTCGGACATCACTTTGTTGGCTTGCAACACTTCACATACACAAGTGGGCAAATGGTAGGCAACGAAACTTTTTTTTTTTTTTAAATGGGCTAGTGGTTAAACAGGGACATAGATGAAAAGGGAAAGACCAAAACTATAGATCATAGAATCATTAAGGTTGGAAAAGATCTCCAATGTCGAGTCCAACCTTTGACAGAACACCACCATGTCAACTAAACCATAGCACTAAGTACCTCATCCAGTAGTTTCTGGAACACCTCCAGGGATGGTGACTCTATCACCTCCCTGGGTGGCCGTTTCCAGTGGCTGATCACACTTTCAGTGAAAAATTCCTTTCTGATGTGCAACCTAAACCTCCCCTGGCACAGCCTGAGATTATGTCCTCTTGTCCTGTCATGTGTTGCCTGGGAGAAGACACCAACCCCCACCTGGCTACAACCTCCTTTCAGGCAGCTGTAGAGAGTGATTAGGTCTCCCAGGAGCCTCCTTTTCTCCAGGCTGAACAACCCTAGCTCTCTCAACTGCTCCTGATGAGTATAGAACCTTCAGAACCTTTGTTAGCTCTGCTGCCCTTCAATGTCTTTCTTGTAGTGAGGGGCCCAGAACTGGACACAGTACTCGAGGTGTGTCCTCACCAGGGAGAGTACAGAGGGCAGTCATTGTAACTAATTGTAACCACAGATTCTGACTTCTCCTTCCCCCCATTTGCTTTCCCACCCTGTGTGTTCCCCGTGTGGCTTAGTGAAGATGGACCTGTTTTTGCATCCTGATGATTCAGGACCAATGACACACACACTCTTCTTCAACTAGAAATGTATCACCAAAAAGCATCTTGGCTAAGCACAAATATAAGCTTAAAATGGCAGTGTCCTACTGCCTGCTTCTGATGTACTCGAGGTGTAAAACAGCTTTGCTGTCTCCCTGCTCGCTCTTTGCAGATGCCCTCATGCATGAAAACTTTTGATTTCAGCTCCCAGCTCATTCCCAGACTTGCACAGCAGAGAGGGTCCAAAGGTCACCAGCTGCCTTTAATAAATGAACACATTTAGTAAACTCCCATCATGGCTACACAGGCGATGTCTCTTGACTTAATATTATTTGATTGCATTTAATATTCTGTTAATTTGCCAGATGCTTTCTTCAGGGTTTTGACAGTGCTTCTGCTGCAGTAAAAATTACCACTGCTCCTTGGATCTGATTGCCTGTTTCAGCACTGTCCTATGGAAAACTATCTCACATGGTTAAACAGTTCAATTTGCTGAAAGCCTTTTAACAAACACATTTAACAAGCACTCAAGGTCATGGAATATATATATATATATATATATATATATATTAAGGAGTTCAAATAAACATGGTAGAGAAACAGGC
>VZRL01000787.1:755851-787204 GCA_013397895.1 Origma solitaria
TATATATATATATTAAGGCCTTCAAATAAAAATGCTGGAGAAAAAGGCCAGGAAAATGGATTTACTAAGACCTAGAAGTGAATAAGGGGCAATATTTAGGGTTTGGAAGCTGTAAAGATGGCAGAGGTTAGTAAAGAAAGAAAAAGATGGAGGCTCAGCTGGGAAGCTGTCACTGTCTCTCCCTGGATCCTGGACTGGTGTCATTTAGGTCCCAAGCCGAGTTATGTGGCTCCAGACGATGTGATTTTATTTCTTTCTTACTTGCTCAGGGCCCTAGTCAAGGGCTGGTTTCACCAATATGTAATTCATTGTGCCCCCTGTATAACCTGCACTCTCTTAATCTTACCTTCCTTTAGTCTTCCATGTCTGTTGTGACATCATCTACTCTTGTACAATTGAAATTGTACTGAAAGAGAAGCTCTTTAGACTACTACGGAAATCCACAGAGTCTATCAAAATATATTATTCAAATATAAAAATACCCAATTTAGGCTCAGTGAAATCTGACACCAGACTTCAGTAATAGTGTTTGCAGCCCCAACATCTGTCCCAAAATTCCTCCTTCTATTTCTTAATTTTTAGTGTCCTTTGTCCATTCCTCAAGTACACTTTCTCTTTGATTGATTTCTTAGTTTCTTTATTTCTGTTCCTCCCTATTCCATGTGTAAAAACCCTTCTTCTTTTGCTGTTTCTCTTATGCCTTACACTTCCTCTTTCTCTACCTATTATCATTTTTCTGACACCATCTTCTTTCCTTCTCTCCCTCCATCCTTCCCTCCTGGGGCTCAGCTGTGGCCATTGGGGACTCTACACCGAATCCACAAGTAGCTTACAGTGGAGGGGACGTGACCCCGTGCTCCCTCCAGCTCAGCCTGGGGACACAAAACACTCATGTTCCTATCTCTCTGTATCACTTCTCCTTTGGAAAAGCTGAGCAGATGCTGGACTAGCCGGCCCTGGAGCCACCTTCCAGCCTGAGCAACATTTACACTGAAGAAAAACCTTCATGGCTTTTTCCTTGGATTTAGAGCACAGCAGTAACTTGCTGAGTGTGAAGCTGCAATTAGGGCACATGAGCAACCAGAGCTCAAGCTGATGCTTAGACCTCTTGTGAATTGGGTCTTTGAGGAGAGGATCTGTACTGGGAGGGCTGATTTAAAACTTTTCTTCTCCTGCAGTCAAGATCAAATATCTTACAACAGGGAACATTTCTTGCCTAAGGGGCCTGATGTTGTCCTGCTAACAACAGTATTCCCTGAATAGATTTTAACATTTTTTTTTCTTGTTAATTTAAAATTGGTATTTGAAAGTTTCCTTTAAATGCATTTAGACATCTCCCTGGATGATCAATTATCTCAATGCATGTAAAGATCTCATGCGTAAGCATTCTCCATGATGGCAATAAATGAAATTCAGTAATAAACTGTCATACATTTATTAAGGACCCACAGCCACAGATCACCATTGTCAGTTCATATAATGCTTCTCTAGTTACTTAAAAGCTGTATTACATGCCATTACACTTATAATCCCACTTAATATTAGTCCACTTAACAACCTCTCTAACATTTGGAATTGAATTTACAGTCTCATCAGTGCCTCTCTGAGGTTTATTGCAACATTTCCTCTCTAAATGTTTTGTGGTCTGAGAAAGGATTATTCTCATTGAAGTGTCATAAGCTCTGTTCAACAACTCACTTATTTCTCCTTTCTCTATTCTTTATGCCTTTTTGTTTTTTCCTACCAGCTCATTTATTCAGTATTCCATTCAACCTAATCCCTTTCAATGCGGATAGTAGCCTTAGGTCCTAGATGTAAATCTTCACTGCAAATAGCCCTAGATCCTGCATGTTACCTGCAGCAGCAGAAACAGTCACTTCTGAGGATGGCATTGCCTTTGTAGCCTTAGCTGCTGTTATCTTGTAGAATAAGCTTTACATCTCTGCCTCCCACTGATTATTCCTAAAAATACACAGCAATCTGAATCTGTGTCATCCCAACATCTCTCCCTGACTAATGACCCCACGTTCAGGTGGGTCAGGTGTGCTGACAGACCTGGGTTTCCATTTCTGGCCTGAAATATATAACCAGTTCTCATCTAGTGTTGCTGGCTAAGTAAAGCTCAAATAGGCTTTGCTATTAGAAAAGCCTCTGGAGCGTGCAAACCACAATGGACTGGAACTACTGGTTTGTGTTGTCACCCTCGGACTTAGATCAGAGGGCTTCTGAATTTGCCAGGTGAGGCATGACCTAGGTTTTACTTTTTTGTCACAGTTTCTGCAGGCAGCTTGTGCAGGAAACGTCTGACAAAGTTCCCCCTGTCTGAACAGCTTCCTGGACAGGTACATAACTGCTCACGTTTACAGTGATTTTTCTCTCTGCAATGAAGTACGTCAGAATTACATTGTAAAAGCAGCCATGCATAAACATTACAACACCATGCTTTTGCAAGGACTTTTGTAGAAAATCCTCATGAACCACAAGTTTGACAAGAACCTGAATGCAGATCGAGGATCTGCTTACCAGAGCCAAGGAAAGTGGACCAAGCTAACTGCTGATGCTGTCTCTATTCTTCATCCTGCCAGCAGCTTTTTTCCCAGTAACACTGCACTGGACTGCAGGGGTGCAGCCTTCCTGTCTTCCACAGCCCTTGCTGCTGGATCAGCCCCATGGAGGGATATGGCTCAGCCTCTCCCTAGCTGCTGCCCTCCAAGACCTGTCCTTTCCTGTCACATAGCTGACTTGTAATGAAATAAGGCTTTACTGACAAAATGCTCCAGCTTTCATGGAAGCACAGGAGCACACTGTACACGATGTATGGATTGGAAAACAACACCTGCCTGGCAGGCTAGCAGAGAGCACGAGCACTGCTGTGTGATCGATGCAGTCTTGAGCTTTTCGCAGCTCTGTTCAGCAAGGGACAGCCAGAAAGCTTCCAAAATCACCAGGATAAAGCCTTTCCCAAATAACACTACTAAGATCAAAACATGTCTTTCTATTCCTATATCTGTGTAGTTTTAATCAGGAATTTTTGGCCAGGAGTGGTTTTCTTCCCTTTCTTGATGCTGTAGGCACCAAGATAGTTTTTTCATGTTCCTTGATGAAATGAAATGATGCCTCAAGAAAAAACAAAAGGAAAAGGACATTTTTCAACAGAAGAAAACCAGCCTGATGATTGAGCTCTGCCACCAGTATGGCAGCTGAGGCACAGGCACAGACAGCCGCCTCCAGGTGCTGGTGTGCAGCCACCCAGCAGCTGCTTGCCAGGCTTTTAATGAATGTGGGACTGCCCCTCCACCCCCAAGGGGACTGCCTGCTACTGGGGATTAGCGACGGCAATTAAAGGCATTTGCCTCATTTGGCCCTGCTGCATCTGGGTCTTTAGATAAAAATTACAATAAAGGAAAGTTTGTTTAGGACTTCCAGGAGGTGTGGGGACATGCCTTGCTCTCCCAGCCTCTCTGTATGGGCAACACTCTCTGGCAAAGAAGCCAAACATTCTGCTGAGGGCGGAATCACAGCCAGCCCTCTGCAGCCTGCTCCAGAGAGCGATCCTGCAGCCTTGCCTGCCATGCCTGCTCCTGTGGAGATGCTTCCGTTCCCATCTGGCTTGGACCATTTCCACAAGCAGCAAGCTGGGCTGGAGCTTCTCCAGGGAAGCAAATGGCAGAAGGTGGGCAGAGACAGCACAGTCTGGCTCTCTAAACTGCTTTTTTTTGGTGGGTAATCTGGATTGTCACACAGAAAGTCGTATCACCTGCAACCTATATATTGATAGAATTAAGCTGGATCAAAAGGTAAACCTTTTCTGTATATTTAACCTGCAGCATTAGGGATTTTGAAATTTTCTGAAAGCACCTTGCATGCTTTCTTCACTTCAATTTAAATTAGTTGGATGATGATATAATTGTTATTTCTGTGTTTTGTCTTTATGGATGCTACAGAAGGGATTATTTTCTCTTTTGCACTTCTTTTTTTTGGTCTTGGTATTATTATGCTGAGACTTCAAACAGCTGAGTTGTCTGGAAATTAATTTTTCCTCAGAAGAACTGTTTGGCTCTTCTGCTGATGGCAGAGAGCACAAGTTGGCGCACTTTCAAAAGAGAAAGCTTATTTTACCAGCAGCAACTGTGTCTTTCATTCAACCTGGAACGGCAGATAGGAAGCCAAGGGACTGTTCAAGAAGCAATTCCAGGCAAATTACAATCTGAAATCAGCTTTGAAAAAACTGTGATGAAAACCAACTATATTATTTCTTCGAGTTTTTGTCTTGTCATTTTCCCCCCTTTTGTTTTTTTTTAAGTGAATACTAGAGTGAAACTAACCTTCATTCAGAAGGAAAGTATATTGGTTCACTTTCATGTCTTTCCGATTTTTCTTCTCTCTGATTCATGAGCTTTAAAAGGACACTTTCCATCACTTTGGTGAGGTGATGTGTCCAATAGTTGAAATTTGTGTCTTTTTGATACCTCAGTGATTTCCTTGGCTTAAAAGATTTTTTATTATCATTGGATGATATCCGAAATAGGCTTTTGTTTATCTAGAGAGGTTCTTTCATTCCTTTAATGAAAAAACTTTTATTTTCATGCAAGATCATAATCTCGATTCTCTCACAACTTCAGTTCTGCTGATCGGAGGACTGTGCCCTGTGGCTACACTTCTCAGAAGGGGAAAAGCTCACAAGCAGCAAAAGGTACAAAGCAGTAACACTTACGAAGAGTTCCTGTTTCGTCCCAGTTGGTGATCTCCGAGAAGAAAGCAGATTTGTTGCATGTGCTGAATGCTGTGCCTTTGTCTGTGTATTTGTGCCGTTTCCAGTTTATAACATAGCAAAACTTGGAGCAACAGAAAACTGTGCAACAGGAGGTTGCTGTTGTGGTGACTCTCCTGCCATGGTGACCCTCCTCTCATGGTGGACGCTTGAATGCATGTTCTAGTGCAGGGACTTTGCTGTGCAGAAGAAATCCAGGACTCAGATGTGCTGTCCTAGGGCCACAGGTAGGGCACCCTCGTACCCACCTCAGCATTGTTGCACTGCTGAAGGCACGATGGACTCATTCGCTTACTCCTCCTCATCCCATGGAGCTCAGCATCTCTCACAGCTCTTCTGTTACTGCATTTATCATTATATGGATGCCTGAAATAATGCTGTGGCAGCATAGTGAAGACTGTAATGCAAATATAAAACATTTATACTGTGTGATTTGAAAGATCCACCCAGCATCTTGCCTCCAGCTGTGGCCAGAAACAGGTCCTTATGAGAGAGCATAAGAAGCAGAGCACATGCAAAGTGGTGCCTTCCCAGCTACAGGGTTTTTTCAAGGGGTTTCCTGAGCCAAAGGTTGCATCCAGCCAGTCACATTCCATCAACACTGGTGGATGTTCATGCTTACATGAATTTTTCTGATCCCTTTTTTAATTAATTTATAAGTTTAGCCTCTGCAACCTCCACGAACAGTTAGTTTCACAGTTTAATTAGATGTTAGGGGAAAAGGTATTTCTTTCTCATTGTTTTAATGCTGCTGCTGATAATTGGGGTGCCTTCTAATTTTCATGGTGGGTGGAAGATTGAGTAATTGTTCCCTGTTTATTTCAGTAATCATTACAAACCTCTATTATCTCCCCTCTCAGCTGTCTCCTCTTTTCAGCTGAAGAGTCCAAGTCTAATTAATCCGTCCTCATTTCTGAAAGGCTGAAACCAGCTCAAAATAATTGCCAAGCACGATCCTAGCACACTGTCCAAATCATACCTACAATACTCTGGAGATTATTGGGCTACTTGTAAAACCAATGGACATCTTTACAAGGCCTGCTGTGAATGCAAAGGGCATGCACAGGGCACTCGGATCAGAAGGGTAACACAATAAATATGTGACACTTTTTGTACATAGGGTCACTTTTGATCAGCTATAAGGTATAACAGAATGTACTGGTAAAGACCATGTGCTTTTATGTATACAGGAAACTTGCAGCTGGCACAGAAATGCCTGAGAAAATGCCATGTAAACTGTGCTTCAATTCTGATATCTGCAGAATGGGAAAATTTTGGACAGACTTTTAATTGGCAAAGTTCAACATTGAGAACATTTAGACTTCTGAGTGTTGTCTGGGCTGCATAAAGGGAGGTGGAGGGAAGTTTCTGAATGGACGCGAGACATTCTAAAAATGAAGAAAATACAAGCTGAGCTCTCAGCTATGTAAAGAAAAACAACAGGCAAAGATAGCCAAAATAAGCAAAAATTGAAGAAGTGCCGCTTATAAAGCCTGACATCTAATGAATGCTCAGATCTTGCAAATTTAAATGTGGAAAAATAGGACATGAAAATGCAGACAGGCACCTGAAGAGTGACATTCTGCTGGCTTTGTACTTGTGCCTCATGGGGCTGCCATGCACAGGCAGAAATCAGGCAGTGAGGAAGGAGCTGAGTGGCCCAAACGTGAGTGCTCTGGCTTTGCTCCCGGAGCTGCTCAATCCTGGTCACCTGGAGCAGGAGGCAGCTTTCCGATAGTTTCTCTACACTGAAGATAACACTTGCTGGACTTCTGAGGTCATTCTGCCTTGCCTTATTTGTCCTTCATCATTTTGCACAAATCAAATGCAGCTTCACCCACCCAAGTGTGAATTATCTCCCTGGTAGTCAGCAGTGCTTGGAAAAATCTTGCTACAGCTAGCATCTTTTAAATTGCTTGGTATTTTACACATTATGAAGATTATTTGTCCAGTGACTGGCACCTGCCTCCTCCTTATCTTTCTTCTAGGCTAATAAAAAACATAGCTATAAATACATTCAAGAAACCTAGTATAGTACTTCCTAGATCTTTGAGATATCGTGCTATCTGGTTATGAAATAATCAATTTTCAGACTCTTGAAATGGAAAGAAAACTCCCTAATGCAGCAAAATCAAACATCCAAATGTTCCTCCAGCAACTAACTAAAAATGAATTCAGACTTTGGGACAGAGTCCCACATCACTGTTTTCTTCTTTGCTTTTCTAAAAGTGATGTAATGTCCTCATTTATGCTCAAGTAACTATAGTAACCTTCTTGTTCTGGAACTGGGATATATTTCAAGGCACACATTTAAGAAAATGTAAATCCTGACATCTCATGGCTGGTGGGCTCTTTCAGTTTCCTTTAGGATTCAGCAGGCGGGCACAGGGTGTACCAGTCTTCCTCAAGGTTAATCTCTTGAGTAACCTTTAGCTGAACATGAAAGCTGCCTCTTGCAGGTTGCTGGAAATTCCTGGCTTTTCTGAAGTGTGGGGCTACTCAAGGATGACACATGGAAGCAGGGAGAAATGCATTGGTCCTGAGATTTCATGTGGTCACTCCTTATGAATACAAAATGAATTTGAAATGCAAACTGAGGAGAGTTTTACAAACACCGAACACGGGTGTAAATGATTACCTGGGCTGGGTGTTAGCAGCAAACAGATACTGACATGGCAGCAATTTCTTAACCCCTTCTTTCCTTTCTGCTTACCTGGGTATCAAGGAACATATTGGGATACATCAGTGGCTCACCCCAAGTTCCATGGACATATCCTCTCTTATACATGTGATGCTCTGTTATGAAGCTGGTGACCTCCCCCCCCTTGTCAATCTTTATTTTGTTTCGGTTCTCATGATTGGAGCGTTACAGGTCTGTTGCACAGTATAACTCCATGGTGTGTTATATGCTTTGCTGAGTAAAGCAATAAGGAAGGAAAGAATCAGAGTCAAGACACAGAAGCTGGAAAAGCATCTGTCGGGCAGTACAGGCTTACTCTCCAGTGACTTGTTCTTGCATTGACATCGGTCAGCATGAAGTGCATGTTCTTATATGTGTGTGTGTGATTCCTGGTTGTTTTTATGCTATGTCTGTTCGGCATTGTTTTCCCTGAAGCAGAGTGCCCTGGGTAGGTCTGATCCTCTGGCAAGGAACAGAATGAGAGACAGTGGGGTTGTGTGAGTACAGCAGAAGTCACGCTGGGGTGGTGGCATTGTCATCAGCAGCTGCTCGCAGTGCAGCAGGGCAGCTCTCAGGAAAGCCTGCTGAGTGCCAGGCTCTCAGAAGGATGCTTCTGATATAAAGCCAAGCAAGGAACAAAGTTTATTTTGATCAGTCTGTAGCTCTTTTGGTTACAGATGATTCTGTAATTTTGGAAATCATCTATCCTCTTTATTAAAAACAGAAAACCTCCACTGTTCACTAACTCTACACAAAGGTGTGGAAATGGTGACATGGAACACAAAGTGCTGGAACATACAGCTTTGATATATGTTTTGTGTGTGAACAATCATGAATATCCATGCTCTGAGAGTCTGGTTTTTCTTGCTGTGCTGAGTGCAGGTCTAGTACAAGGCGAACTAGAACATCTACTGATTCACTGATCTGGTAAGTAGTAGACTTTTCAGGCAATGTCCCTAAAGAGTAAAAGAAGAAAAGAATGTCAGCTATTGCATGATAGTGAGATGGTGCAGAGACAGTAGGTCCAGCAGATATTCTGCGCTCTGCTCCTTATCTCTAAGAGCTACACACATATTAGTAGTTTTAAATTCAAGCTTAGATTTCACTTTCTATTGACATTACCTCGAACAAGTGTCACAGGATAACTCAGTCACTGGACAGAATCAGTTGTATTTTACTATGAAATGCTAAAAACCTGCTGTGTGCCACACTACACGTGTGACAGGAGAAACTGCGAAATCAGCTGGAAATCAGCTTCATATCCATTTTAAAGGCTCTGTTTAAAGACTCCCAGTCCTGATCCATGTCACGGTCACTGCACAGCAGTGCTCTTACACGGCGCTCGTGACCCTGCTCCCACAGCCAGGGCTTTTCTGCTCATGCAGATCATGCTTAAGTGAACTGAGGCATCCTTCCATTGCAGCTGAACTGGTGCTTCCATTCCTCATGGTATGCTGGGAAGCTAAAGGTCCTTCACGTGTAGGTGGGACTCCTCTGCAGGCAGAGCACATCTTCACACAGCCCCAACCCAGCAGGTAGAAACCCTGAGGACTTCAGCCTTTCTGCTGCCAGCGTTTGCAGCTGTGGCCACTGCACATCTCATGGAGTGGGGCACTGTGCAGCTGCCGGGCAGCCTCTCCTTCCCTGCCTTCCCACCTCAGCTCACCTCTCCCTCTGTCCTTTCCATCTTTGGAGGAAAGCAGAATTGAATTACCAGTTTTCAAGGGATTTCCTTATGAAAATGCCTTTGTTTACATAGAGCTGCTCCTTATGCCCAAAATGTCTAAGACGAAGAGCAGCAAGTTCTGCTCTGCAGCAACCTCTGGCTGAGGATTTGCTTTTTTCCTTTGCAGATCCCCCTGGATCTACTCCATTTTGTCCTGCTCATTGTGCAATTAAGAACTGAAATGGGAATGTGATCGTTCAACCCAATACTGAGGCCCCTGTGGACGGGCACCTCATTTCTCTCCCATCTGTTGTAATGGCATGTCCCCACATTTATTCCCCTGGTGCTCTGCTGTACTGCTCCGGTGAGAAAGTCATTACCCTTTTTCAGGGAAAAGCTCCATGGCATGCAGTTGTTGAAGGCCTTAAAAGTCAAAAAGCTCTTATTTTTGAAACAAGGAAAAAAAAAAGCAAAAACCAATATTTGGAAGCTGCAGCAGTTTTCTCAAGGACAGCTGCAAATGGCACTTACTGCATACAAATAGGAGCCAGCAATGATGAAAAGAAAGCAACACATAAACAAATCAATGACAATGCCAACAAAAAAGTGTTCTGCTGCCAAGAACATTCTTTATCTCTTATTAGCATAATTATTGCTTAGCATTTCAACTCCAAATGCCACAAACAATTAAAAAGTTATGTTATGCTTAAATATTTTGTCATTTTTTGGCAAGAAGGCAGGCTTAAGGGAGAGCAGGGTATGAATTGCATCGCTGCCCTGTTCTATGAAGTTATCTCACTCCTTTGAGGAATTACCCTCTTGCACTGATAAGCCAGTGGCAGCCAAACCTGATGGAAACAAACACGGCCCCCCTGCAGCAGGGAGAGTAGAGGGAGCTGCTGCCGAAATGCAGCAGCTTTTAGATTTTTAAGATGCTGGAAACAGAACCAAGGATTCTCACTGAAGAAAATTTCACGCTAAACTTTTTACTTCTAGGGAAAGGTTGGGAGAGGCAAAGAGCTAAGGTCTGGCCAAGGAAAGTTGTTTTTCATGGATATTGCTTCAATTATCTCTTTCCCCAGACCTTACAGCGTGTAGAGACAGAGCTTAGGGACCCAGATGGACAGTGAGCAGAAGTTTGGTGTCACCTGGGAAGGAAGCAAAGAGCAAGTAGTAGGGACTCCCTCAAGCCAGAGAAAGGAGAGATGGCATTTCCTAGTCCTCCTCAAAGCACTGCTTTTAACTGTGTATAAAATTATCACGTATCCCTTCAAATATAGCCTTATATTTAGGCAGCGAAAAATCTGCATGAAGACAGTAGTTTTTACCCAGCCTCATCCATTTCATTTAACTAGGAAAATAGGTACCGGCGTTTTGAGAAGCAATTACATTCTTGAGTCTTTTATGAACCAATAAATTTGAACTGCATATTTCTGCCTAAATACTGCACTTTCTTCACTCGAGGATGGTCCATATTGCTTCCAAAAGAACTTTAAGGGAGCTTTGCTGGTAACCTCTCTGGGATTAAAGTCCTGAAGCTGAGTGAGTCATGTATAATGGATCCACCTCTGAGAAGTCCCATCAATTGAAAAGCAGGTGTGCTGCAGGAAAGTGCTCTGGCAGCAAATCACCATCAGAAGGACCTTTCAGAGTCAAGTCCACCCTTGTTTTATTGCAGGGGGCTGCTGGGCCATTACCTTTGGAAATCAATTCCAGAGGGTGACAGATGCTTTCAGCTTGCAGAGCTATGCACTGTGGAAGGCACCAAATAGCTGCAGTGCTGCTGTGGCTTCTGTGGAGTCTGTTGATAGCTGCTGGCTATAATTAGCAGAGCCCTTTATGCAACTGTCGTGTCCCTGAGAGAAATCAATGCTGCAGCATTGTTTTACCTTCCTTGCCTTACCTAGACTGCTCTAAATTGAAATGCAAACGCAGCCACAGCTGCAGGCTCTGAACCACATTTTGAAGAGATTCACTAATGTATTACAATACTTCAGCCGTAGTATAAGGCAGTGCAAAATAAAGATGTTTGTTCATATAATTGCCTGGGGAGACCTCAGGGCTGGGAATCTTTAACAGGTTAGACAGATGTTTATCAGGTATGACACAGTATCATTTATCCAGTTGGTTGGTTTAGGAGCCCCCCAGAGGTCTCTGTTTTCCTCATTTTGCAATGATTCTGTACATGTGGGATGATCGTGTTACTTACAAACTGTTAGGCAAACTGGAGGACCAATAAAGCTTAACTGGGCTCCTGTGTGGATTCCCTTACATCTAATAACGTGAATGGGGTTTACAATTATTCCTGGGAAAGCATGTACAGAAAATACTCCCAGAGTCTTCTGTTGCTGTAAATATTACAGGACCAGAATACCTCTGAGACCTCCAAAGCTTTGATTGAAATTGTCTGGTTAGTACAGCAGTTATTATACAAGTGCTGACACACCTACCTGCAAACAAGCACAGAGAGTGATTGCGAGAGCCCTATTACACCATGAAATCAGGTTGAAATGTGAAGCTGATGCAGGAGCCTTATGAGGCAATTTAACAAATGACCACTCTGGGGGGGGAAACAGGAGGAGGTACATAAGGTTTTAATTATACCGATTATGGAGTGGATGTTTTAGTGCATTGCAGCCATAATTTTGTGATAATCAGGCAATTCAAAGCCATCAGAAGCTCTTCGTAAAATTTTCTCATTTATTTTGTGTCACTGGTAAAGGAACTGGAGTGTATGAGTGTATCTCATTCGTTTATTATGGTCATCACTGGTAAAACACTGATGACCGTAATATGCATTAAAGTCTTATTAAGTGGGATTAAAACAAGGCACAGATTAATAGCATGAATTTTATGTGGAATTTTAATTTTGTATGCTTCAATGCCACCTACACCTGAAGGCAGAATGAGAACTGCAGGTGATGAACTCATGCATGAGTTTAGTGCTGATGATTCTTACTTACAGAAGACAGAAATCTTGGGGTTGTGTTTGACCTCTTCTGTAACATTGCAGGAGTGTATCCACTTTAACATCTCTCAGAAAACCACAGGAGAATGTAACAAGGAATGTTAGCTGTGTTTCTCCGTAAAACTCTCTCTCTCAATAGGAACAAACAAATGGGGGAAGTTGAGTGGGGATTTCCTTTGAATCTCAGAGGTTGTTGCAGATGATCATTAAAAGAGCAGGTCTGAACACTGAGGACATGGAAGAGGGAGCACATCAGGGAACAGCATCCTCATTAAGGCAGAGAGTGATGCATTCCACATCCAGTGGAGGTAGAAATTATGTCCTTTTTTCCCATATCTTCTGCTGACACAAGAAGGAGTAAGTAAAGTCAAAGGAATCACACTGAGGTCAGGTCAGAGGAGCTAATGAAACACTGTGTGGATCTATCTAAAGAAGTACAAGGCATTAAAACAAAACTGACCATGAGATTCAAGTTTATTTTTGCTGTGATCCTTGCTTTTCCCAATTTGTGCACTGCTTGCTTTGTCAGTGTGCATTTTTACAGTTGCATGCAAATTTATCCCCAGGGTTTCTGAACAAGAAATGTGTAGGTGACCAGCCAGTGTTCATGGCAGAATTGGATGGAAATATTTTGTTCATCTTTCATTTCCCTGCAGTAGCTCTTCCCTTCTGACTAAATACCAAAATGTTGCCTGTAGCATAACAAATGGGATGCACTAGAGTTCAAGACTACAAACAGTCTAAGGAAAAAATGTTCCACTGATGGCTGCCACAGGCTAAAGCTGTTAAAAATGCCTCTCTAGCTTCTCCTGCCTTCCTCCGCACACATGCATTAGAAAGAATCATCTAGAGGAAGCCACTGGAATTTGATGATCCTAGCCTTATTCCAGCTGATTTGATGAGTAGAGTAGAGTCCAGTGGGAGCAAGCCCTGGAAGCACAAGTTAAAATAGATTATTTGTCCATTGAGTTGCTTGAGGTCTTCTGCTGTCACATCTTACCCACTGATGGCTTTTGCTGGTCTCTGAGATGGAGGGTGATGAGGTTCTGTGAATGTTTCCAGACTGAACTGGGAGTTTGAGATCTCTACTCTCATTCCAGCTTAAAATGGTGAATGAAACATTCTGGCAGCATCCTGCCTTGCCTTGCCTCTGCCCTCTCTGGGATGTTTATGCAGAGCTGTGAAGTTGGACAGAGCATACTGCTGGGATTGGCACCATGCAGACAGCTTTGTCCCCCACCACTTTCTTTTGGGCGGGTTTTTTTTGGGGGGTTTTTTTTTGTTTGTTTTGTTTTGTTTTTGCTTTTGTTTTGGGGGGTTTTTTTAATGTCTGGTTTTAATTAGCAGCCTATAGGAAAAAACTGTATGCAAAATAGTTTTTCCCTTGGTTTCTTAAACTCCCTGGAGCCACCTGTTTGTAATGCCTGGTGTACTAATGCTGGATACAAGGCTCCAGCAGCTGGGGTAGGTAGCATTTTAATAATTCATACGTGGTCGGCTTGTCAGAGCTGTTTTCTCTTTTCACACCAGCACAGCAGCTCTTTCCTTATGTGACAACTGGAATGTTCCCTCCAGACTACCCTGTGCACAGTCACTCCACACTGCTTTCTGAGCCCAGGCAGGAGATGTAAATGATCAAGGATGCATAAATATTCAGCAGAAGGCAAGGCTGGTTCTCAGTGGAAAGATGAGCCACTGATCTCTGGATATCATCCTGTCTTGTCCTGCCACTGGCTATCTAAGCAGTTTCAGCAGCTTTTTGAGGTATACCAACTCTACAATTCGCTGATGGTTCTTGTTAACAAAGAAGATTCTTGGCAGGGATCGTTTCTGATTAAAGGATTAAAGCACAAGGATGAAATTGAGAGGGAATCAATTTTGATTTCCTAGTCTTTAGATGCATGAAAGATGTTTTCTTAGCTCTGGAGTCAGAAAAACTGTATCTGTGCTGATATGTGTTATGTTTGCTTCATCCAGCTGCTGAAGAAAACAGGCTTCACTCCCTTTGAAGTTTACCCTTCTGAGCTTAGTGCTGGTACAAGTAACAGAAGTGACAGCTTTGCCCTTTGAAGATGCTTCATTTTTTCCTCAGTTTTCTTCATTTTCTTCTTTGGAAGCTGCTGGAGTTAAGGGAATACAGAGCCAGTGTGAACTCAATATCAGTAAGGCTCTAAAGTCCTAGTAATAAGAACACTGTAATAAGCCAAGTGAAGCAGTAGCATTATCATCATCAGATTTCATCACATCTATCCCTGACAGAAAACACTTTATTTGTTCTGGTCTCTCCATGGAGTGTTGTGGTGTTGGAAGTGACTCCCTCACCAAGGCTACAGAGGGTTGAGTCTTGTAATTTATCAGTGCCATTAGGTATATAAACCCAGATGAAGCAAACACCCTACAGCACCACATCAAATCCATTCAATCACCACAATTCCTCTAGCTCCTTAGAGATATGTATTACTGGGGCCATTTCATCATATATTTTACATTTTCCATTTACTTTTTCTGTGTTCTTAATTAGCACTTAATTTTACAGCATCATTCTGACTTCTTGATTATTCAAACTTCTTTCCTTTATTTAATACACTACAGACAGATAAAAAAAAAAGTTACAAAGTTCAGCCTCTCCCAGCCATTTTCATCATTAATTTCATCCATTTCTGATTTTTAATTGCTGTGTTATCTCTCTAGCTCCAGTCCCACTCCAATATGTTAAAGGGAAAAACCCATACAGACCAACCTTCTGGTTTCTCCTAGCCCCTTTGGCTAACAGTAACTCATTCTAGGGTTTTAATTGCATTTTTAATTAAGGCTGCTACAGCTATTGCCTTTGAGCCTTTCATCATGCACAGTATTTTTTTAGCATGCAAAGCAGTGCTCACTGTTTGACGACAGGGACAGTCTCTCACAGAGGCAGAGGTACAAAGTGGAGCATGTTAACATTATCTTCTTTAAGAGCCTGGGCAGGGAATATGGGGGTGTTAGTTAATTTCTTAGCTGTCTCACATGCTTGGGTTTAATTTAGTCACCTCATCACTGTCTCAGTTCTCTGCCTGTAAAATATCCTCTCTCTTACCTGCTAGTGGCACAACTCAAAAACACTCAGCCTCTTTCTGCTTCAATCATCCTTCCATTAACCAGCTTCTTCAGAAGCAGCTTCTTTGGCACACACCCTCACATAGGCACCAATTAGCCCCTGCCTCAGCACCAACCCTTCTGGTATTTGCAGGATGCCAGGATAGCTTCCTTCTCTCTTATGCGTGCCAAACCCCTGCATCAGCTATTTTCCCATATCCCATATCCATTATCCACTCCACAGAGCCCAAGAATGAATAGAGTGATGTGGCTGCCTGTCCCTACCTAAACCTTGCCCTTCCTCTGCATGTTTGCACGTCCTTTGTGTGACCTAGGAGAGGAGTGCATGCTCTCTGCTGTGGACAGAGCGAAAATCCATCCTGTCCCTGCTGAGTGCTGCACTTGTGCCACCTTAAGCGGAGCGGTCACACACCATTAATGCCCAGCTAGTGTAGAGGACACACACCTAGCTGTGGCTTCAGTGATCAGCTTTTATTGCACTGTACATGACTCATCTCTCTGACCTTGTGTTAACATAAAATCCAGACTGGTGCTAATAGGAGTTGTGTTTGAACAGTTGTAAGGGAACACCCTTGACACTGCAGTCATTAAAAACAGCATTATTTCATTACGAAGAGTGCACAGACTTTAGCTTTCATATCATAACCAAATTCTAACTGCTATCCTTTTCAAATGCTATCCTATACTTTTTGCATCTCAGAGTGATTTCTGTCATATTTTCTAGCAATCACAGTTTTGCTTCCTACCCTAAACCCCATTGGATTGCTCACTTGTGCACTTGTGCTCACTAGTGCCACATAGAATGAAGCTGTTAGCGTATTTGTATACTGGAAAACATTCTGATAAGACAGCAAATAATGTTCAAATATAAGAATGTATCCTATTAGCAACTGATATATTCTTCCAACTGCTCTGTGTGTTCATAAAATGCTCTGAGTTTCTTTGATGTAGTGTGAGCTGTGAGAACAGTCACTGCTTGCACAGTGGTAAACTGCAGTCACAAATGAACCTGAGGTGTCATAATTGCTCTGCCTCCAGATTCAGCAGATTTCACAATGCCTTAGAAAAGCATAACCAGCACTAAGACTGCAGGGGAATTAGTTCAGTAAAAGCAGGGTGGACTTCTTGTAAAACAAGCTAACATGACTCATTTATTTCAGATTTCAGGAAGAAATTAACTACTTAAATTTCTGACTGGCAGGAGCTTCTGACAACCACCGAGCCAGGAGCTGACTCAAGCGCAACATTTAGGGAACTGGTATCCGATCGGTCCTTCCCATGGCCAGGTTCTGAGGAACAACTGATCAAGCTGGAGCTCACAGGTTCCCCTTGCCCAGTGAGGACAATCCCAGCGACGAGAAATGGAGCAGCTGCACAGAATAATTCTAGGAATAATTCATAAATAACTTTCAAAAATGTATTAGCACTTTAAAGTTAGTTTCCAGAGAAAACCTACTCACTCTGATATGGCACCCAGCAAGGTTTATGCCTATAGATCTAGCTGTCAGAAGATGTTTGTCCAACTAAAGTGTCAGGTATTAGACAAGTCCCAAATACCAACTTTGCAGTGACTGTTGTTTTTCCTTGGAGTCATTCATACTCACAGGCAGCCCATGAACAAAGGGACATTTTTCTCAGATAGAAAGAGTTTCAAAGCCCAAAATTCCTTCCAAACGACTTTCTTCTAGGCAGCAGAATATCAGGATACAAAATGCAAGCGAGGCTTACCTGTTCATCACAGCTACTTTTCCTCCGATTGTGTACACAGTAAGGTGTCCTCTCAGTGGAAACGAAGCATAGCTCTGTGCTGAGCCGGGAATAAGGCTCGGTGACCACTACAAAGTGACAGATGCTCTTAATGCTTTGGCTCTTCAGACTTGATGCTGCAGAACAGAAACATATGAGTTGAGCTGGTCACAAGCAGACTTAATATCTCCTGACAGTTCATTTGAAGGTCTTACCAGGTCAGACACAAAAGTCCTCTAAAAATCACTACATTGATTCTGCACCCAAGTTTAACAATTACCAACATTCTGCTCAGTGGGAATCACAAATCACCAAGAATCACAAATCAATCCTTGTGATGCTCTCCCAGATGGCAAATCCAGACGGCAAGCAAATAGGTGTAGTTCTGGATGTAAAGAATATTCCTGCCTTCTGAGCTGCTGGGGCAGGTAGATGACAGTGGTATTTTAAGTAAAATTTGGGAGGTAATTGAAATAGTCAGCCTTAGTGATACTTCTTAGAATTTCACCAAGTCACTTCTAGAAGCTTTTAATATGTAATTATTTGTAGATCACTGCTAATGATTCATTAATGTCATTAATTTCTTTACGAATCCTTGAGTTTCACTAAATTCACATATACTAGATTTTCCCAGCTTTCTCCTTTCTACTTTTTCTTGATAATCGAAACCTTGTTTTCTAAGTGTTTTTTCTTTTTGCTTTTCATTACTTTTTCTTTGAAACAGCATTTTAAAAGAACTGTTTGATACAATGACATTTATTAGAAAATTATTACCCTTGCAGGCTTTTGAAGCACCCTGTGGAGTTTAAAGGAAAATTGCATCTTCAGTAGAATGTTCGAAGCCTCAAGAGTATCACTGAAAGACGCTTATAACAGTTCAGAGGTTTTGATAGCAATTTTCAGTAGAACATTTTGAATGTGTCCATAGTTCTCCTGCAACTTTAATAAAGCCTCTTGGGACAATCTCAGCTCACTATTTGTTGATGGATTTGCTGTGTGCCATTTCCTTGAAAGTCATGGCCTGAAGGCTAAATTGTTACATGTCCAAGACCCTTTTCCTTTGCCTCATTTGAACACTATCAATGGGCCTTAGAAGGAGCATGTAAGCAAAAAAGGAAATTAGCTACTGTTCTTTGTGTTTGGGAAGAGACAAATTATATGTCTGAGAAGATTTTCAAAGTCATGGGAAGGAACCACTTCTCTGATTTCAGTGGGTGTTGCCATGCTGTTTCCAGAAGGGGAGTGTCCTTGCAATTTTTCAGCCTTCGAGTAATCTCTAAACCTCTCTTGGCTGCTTTGTGTGCTTTGCATTTTCTTTGCTCATCTATTTTAAAATAACCAGACAGACACACTATTATAGTTCAATTTATTCTTCAATATTGATTTTTTAGGCTGGCATATGATTTGCTCCCATGACTGTTTGCAGAGACAGCTCTTTGGAGTCAGGACGTTTTGATAAAAGAAATTGCGTTATTTCACCAGCCACGTGTCTGTAAGCCAGGAGGGCCAGGCAGCCTGGGACACCTGAGCTGCTGACACTGGGAATCATGGCTCTACGTACATGACAAGTAGTGAAAGTCCATGTATATGTCGTAATTAGATTTGAAATATCTGAACTGAACTTTGTATGGTACAAAAAGTGCCA
Source organism: Origma solitaria (assembly GCA_013397895.1). NCBI lineage: Eukaryota > Metazoa > Chordata > Aves > Passeriformes > Acanthizidae > Origma > Origma solitaria. The sequence goes on from VZRL01000787.1 coordinate 774,424, forward strand.
AAATGGGAGATGCTGTCTTACCTACCTAATACAAAAATGGTTCCTTTTTTATTTTTATGCCAGAGTTTAAAGTTAACAGTTTAATTAGGTTAGAGTTTCAAGTACAGTCAGAATTCGTGTGGGCTGAGGTGTGATTTTTACAGTTCATTTCTGGCTAACAAGAGTAATTCTCTCTTCTGAAAATCAGAGGTCCAGAAGGGAAAATATTTCCAATTGATTTAAACACAAATCCAGCAATGGCTGAACACCTGAGAATGAGGTGTACCTGGTAGAGGAGAGGGTCAGCTTTACTCTTCTCAAGGACAGAGGCATCCACATCAGGATTGCAGGTGTGACAAACCATCTACATTGGTGGTGTTTACCCTGCTCAGTGCTGGCTGATGATCTGGCCTTGTGCACATTTACCTGCCATTCCCTCCCTGTCACTGCCCAGAGACTGACTTTGGGGGGCACATCTGAGCTGGTCAAATGTTAGAAGTGGACTGGAAGACAAGGAGGAAAGGATCATGGAGGCTTGCCAGCGCTGCAGCAGCTCCTGCAGGAGTGCACATCTCCAGAACACGTCAGAGCCGCGAGGTGGCCAGGGAACACCACAGGTTGCTTGTGTTCTCCACCCTGTTCACACCCTCCGTGCTGATATGGTGTCAATAGTTTCTTTAGGAGCTACATTTTACTCTTCAGTGTATTTTTCAGACAACAACTCTCGATTTCGAAACAGCCACCACAGATGGAGGAGTGAAAAACCTAGCCTTGTAAGCGATGGCATTATGGTAGGCAATTAAAAAACCCAACAAGAGTTGGTCAGTTGGCCTCTTTTCTGCCAAAGGACAGCTATATAAATATCTTCCATACTGATAACTTTTTTCTTTATATAGTAAGATTGCAGAATGAGAGAAAATATTACAATTACTGAAATTTCACTGCTCTTTATGTAGAATAAATAGCACTTCATATACACAAGCATCACTTGTAAAATACAAAATAGACACATTTATAGTAAAATTCTGTACCATCCTTAGCTACAGATGAATAATTTTCTTCACAAACTTACAACACACGATACATAGAGAAAAGCAAATGAAAACAAATTATGCTACAGGAATGAGACTGCATCAACTATTAGATTATCTTTTATAGCTGATATAAAGACATACTCTCCTGAAAGCATACCACATGGTCATAATTTTCAAAAGAGGAAGGCTGTACTCTGGAACAATATACTTTGTAAGGACTACAGTCTGTAGAAATGCTAAAATGCACTGATAGGAGTGACATTTAAATCTAATGATAGACAGATTTTCTATCTCAGCAGACAATATAATTTCCTCTATAGTTTAGTGAAGCTATTTTAAAAATAGCTTTCTTGATTATTCTATTTTCATAACCAGAACCATTACAATATAAAATGATGAGGTGAAAATGCAGTTTTCTGCTTTAACATGAAGCAGAAGAAATATGTCTTAGGGAGTTCATTTGGGGGGCTGGAGGAGAGATCATCTCTTGCTGCAAAGCATCACACCATTTTTCATCAATTTAATATATAAAAGAAGTGCCTTGGGAGCAAAGCCACAAAAGTATATTGCACAATTGTATGTAAAATGCTGTGATATATATTTTTCATAAATATTTAATGTTTCAGGAGTTACATCCAGATTATCTTTCAGTCTGAACTTCCCAGAAGACAGGGAGGATTTATATGATCCTGTGGTAATGGCCCATTTTGTTCTCCCAAAATAATGTCTATCTATCACAGAATATGAATGGGAATGTCTAAGCAGAAAGAAGCCTGTGGCTAAAAATTCAGGAGTGCCTATCTTCAAGTTTCAGAATTGGCATCTAGGGAATTAACCACCAGATTCTTGGCTTTCCTAAGCCGTTACAGGTTCTTTTATGCAATGGTCCTTCAGGTCTGTTGTCCCCTTTGCCTGTGGAAAACCATACCTGAGCCTCATAATGCCATGTGAGGGAGGAGCAAGCAGGCATCTGCAGTGTCCCTGGCATTTGTCACACATTTCCATTGGGGATAATGTTTGTTGAATCATTAGCAGGGGAGGGTGTCAAGTAGAGAGGGCTGATGGTGACTGGCATCAGAGCATTTGGGACATGGATGAGTTTTTGGACATGCCTGCATGCATACAAATCATCCAGAAAATCCCACAGGAATTACTGACAGGTAAAGAGAGTGGCCCAGAGAAGCAGGAAGGTAAGACCCTGACAGGGAACAAAACTTGCTGGCAGAGGACAGCTTGGAAATCAGACATCCCTTCCACATTCTGCAGAAAAATACACTTTCCCTGTGCTTTACATAGAGACTTATTTGCTGGCAGCAAGCAAATGATTTCATCATTGGTTTCTCCTCCATGCAGTGGCTTTGGTCACTGGGGATTAGAGGTTTAGAAGGCAGACAAGTTCTTCATAAGATTTCAAAAATATTGCTATCAACTGTACATGTCAACTCCTAATGATGTCAGTAGGGGTTTGCTGGCATTCCTGACTATGTTATTAAACGCCTCTCCCCATCTCATGGTGACTGGGTTTCATAAAGTGCTCTTCTGTTTCTATAACTCCATTTTTCAGATATAAAATGAGAAAAACAGAATTTCCTCACTCAAAGGCTGTTAGGAGATTAGAAACACTGAAACTTTCTCTTCTGTCAGTGCTCAGAATCATTAAGATGTTCAGTAATTATGGCATAATAATGTAATATATTAGATAAATTTTGTGGCTGAATAGAATTGTTAATAGCATGACAGTATAAATATTCTGTAATATTGCGGTTCTTTGTAACCCTGAACAAAATGGCTATGGTTTTGGATAGCAGGAATAACCATCATCATTTTCTTCATCAATGTAATCCCACACAACCTCACCCATTGTGTTATTCTTGTAACTATTATTACCTGACAAGTAGCACTTCTCTTCTAGTTGCCTTAAACAGTTTGAGGCAACTCCACAAGATCCTTTCACTGATCTTGGCTAGGGGAGACTTGTCCTTACTGAAATCCTGACAGGAGATCATTCAGCCTCTAGATGCTTGCTGCATATTCTGCTTGAGTTCTCATGCTTGTTTCCCTTGTGGAATGGGGCTGAGAATCCCTTGAGGACTAAGGGGTCTATTCAGCACTAACCTAACTGCTTAATATCAGTGAATCTTAGTCTTAAATACGTGTCACCATGCACCATTCTTAACAAAAATCTTGCTGAAACATTCTTTGATTACAGGCTGATTGTTTTCTGGCTCCTTGGAATATACTATGCCTTATATTACGTTATTGTCATCAAACCTCAGATTAACTAAGCCCATAAGTTGCTTCTCTATAAACAATACTTTCCTTTTAAATTCAGTAATAGGTTTTGGATATACTGAATTTAATCAGCAGATTTATTTTGTTCACCAACAGTGCTTTGGACTGTCGCAGGTAAATTGCACTTTATTAATAAAGCTTTTTCAGAAAGAAACATTTAATGTGGTGTTGTAAGCATGCAGCATATGAAAGCCTTTGCATTTTATAGTCAAACTCAACATGGTAAGAATTTAACTAGTGAAATAGAAGATAACAGTACAATGTGAAAACAATTCATTTGTCCCTTTGACTAGTGATATTAAAAGTTACTCTAACACCCAATAAATTAAGCGTTTCTCTTTCATCTTTCCTTCTCTGTGCTCTGCCTAGAAAAACATTTCCCTTTACTTAATAAACATAAAATAAAAGTAATTGTCATTGTGGCGATGTATCTGATTACTATTAGTTGTAACTTTATATTAATCATTAATATTTTGATTGGTTTTATGTTGATGAGGTGTATGATGTTGACTTGGAAGCAGAGGTTCATCCAAAGCATAAAACCTATTGGGAAGATTGTTCCTAACACTAAGCTGTATATCTACTGTCCCAAAATCAATTTCAAACCAACTCAATTTCATTGGAAAACCTATGCTAATGGTCAGTTCTGCAGCCTGGTTTAAGATTTGATCATTAATTGTTTGCATTGAGGTAATGCTTAGGACTTCATTCATGAAAGGATAGCTCGAAAAATATATATAGCGTTAATTTTATTTCATTTTTCTGTTTATGAAAATATAGTCCTAAATTCACTTTATGGGATGTGTAGGAGACAGGACTTTATTTAGGAGCAAGAAGAGGCACAGATAGGACAGGTTTGAACAAAGAAGTGGAGGAGGTAGAGAAAATCACAATGCAGCATAGAAAGAAAATTCATCATTGGCAATGTTCAAAAGGGCTGCAAATGTTAGGTCCCAACCTAACATCTCAACTTTTTTGTAGATCTGTCTTAAGATCAGGTGTGAAAGATCAGAAGACAAATGATGGCACTGTGAGAAACGTGGGGTTTTTTCCCTGGAAACTGGGATTTTTCAGTCTTTTATTCTTTATTCCTGGCCAGGCTGAAGACGTGTTTGAAGGATAGCAGGTTGGATTCTGGGAAAGAGATTTTTAAGAGGAAGAAAGGAAGGAAGGAATGATCTTCTAGCATTTGTTGTAACTGTTTCCTATATATGTCTCCTGAGTTCAGACAGAATAGGATCATGTCACTGATACTTGTTTTGCCGTAAGAGCAAGAAAAACAGACTTTGGTGGCAGGGGTGATGGTGAGGTGTTGTTTTTAAATTGCTTCATGCATTTTTGAAAGTACAGGGGAAAAAACTATCAGGCTTTTAACAGAGGTTCTTCTGGATAGACCTACATTTTAAGCTATTTTAACAGCCTGTAGGCCAAACATCTTTTAGGTTTCTTTATCTGGTAAATGTTATAAGAATGTACAGCGCACTTTGACGGAAGTGGATAAAACAATACTACTGTTGTATTATATTTAAAATTAAGCAACCCAATAGTATAAAAGCTCATATTAAAGTTGTCTTACTTTACATTAGTTTTTCTCTTTGTTCTATGATTTTCTTTCTAAGTGTACCTTTTCAAGGGAGAGTGTAGAATTTGGCCTTGCTGAAATTGTATTCTTCGTAAACATTATAATATCTCACATGACTCAAGATTTACAAAGGTATAGGGCTGAGTGACAAAATCTTTCTTTTGTACTTCTGATAGGTTTGTTAGGTTGATTGAAAGTCAGTGGGTGATAATAAGATTCAGCCTCAATTTTGATTGATGAGTCAGGTGACATAGTTGAGAAAAAGTAGGACACTGTAGCTTGTGCTCCCTCTAAGTGGATAAAAATAAAGGACTAAATTTTCAAAAGATTCAGGTCACTGAAATAGGCTTGGTGTTCATTATAGCAGGTGCATGTGGCAATAGTACCCATGGGCTGTTCCAGACATTGGTTCAGTGAGGCAATGAATAGCACTTATTAAAATTTAACACTGCTGAGGCAGAAGGGTTGCCTGTCCAAATAGCATGGCTAGGTGGGAGTATCACAAATTAGATGGTTTTGCCCATGTTTCCTCATTGGTAAATAGTAATTCCTGCTGACTTCATTGTGGTGATGTGGGCCTTCAGCTACAAGGAACAAATGCCATGGCTGAGGGTTTCTGGTACAGTACGTTGGTTTGTGCTCCACTCCCAGGGAAGAACCATTAGGCCTCTGAGCTATCCGGACCAGCCACAGAAACAGATGGATTTGCCCTACAGGAATGATGAGAGCCTGTTTCAGTGCTCACTGCCACCATGTGCTGGCTGTAAAGCCTGTGCCCAGGGAAGAGGTTGCCTGCGTTCTCCATCCTCCTAGAACAGTTCTGGGAAAGTATTGGAACTTATGCCACCCTACGGTTAAACATTAAACTCCTTTAAACTGTAGGATGCAAACAGCACAGGAAATACCCAAGGTCAGTCACAAATGCTGTTTACAGGTATGGCTGAGTATCTGGGTTAGAGCGTGTTATGTATTAGAGACTGCAAAGATGGACTTCACATTGGGATTGCTCTCTAGGAGTCTAGAGCCCTGAAAATCCAAGCTGCAGTGCATCCTAGCTATCAGCTATGGATGCAGCCAGAAAGAGAGATCCTTTCCCAGATCTGCAACCCTACTTCTTCCATGGTCCATTACTTCTTGGGCTGCATCTAGGCAGTATCTGAAACTTATCCTAAGAACCTGCCCTATATGATCCACATGGAAACAGCAACATCCAGCACCAGACTTCCCTACTTAGCAGCGCATCTTGGCCCAGAGGTGATGTGGACTTTCCACTAGGTCTCCTGTGGGCCAGGACTGTTGCATTGCAGGCATCCAGATGTTCACTGCTACAAATGATAGCAGCTTCAGAAACACCTCCAGTCCCTGGGGCCCAGCTGCCTAAGGCAGAGTCGAAGAGCAGTGGGTGTCCAGACCAGGCTCCAGCACACTGGCCCCAGTGCATGCAGCCCAAGTGTGCACGCACTGTTCTGTCCAAACTCACAGCCCAGGGCAGGGAGGCCTCGGAGGGCAGTGCTGTGCTGTGTACACATGCTGGAGCTCAGGAACACAGAGTCAAACTGAGCTGAAGCTGAAAGCTATTTTGACAAGTTAATGTGACCTTTCCGTGAATGGGTAAGAGGGTGCGTGAGCTGTCAGTGAGAACGTCACCACTGCTGCGTCCAAGAGTTTGTCCGCCACTGTAACACAAGTTCAACTCAGTCTGTTGTATAAAATTGATTATACAAGTATACAAATTATGCAGTGATGGAAACTGAATTAAAACAGGCAAAAGGGCCTACCAATACTCCCCAATGGCACCAGTAAACCAAGAGGCTGGGACTGAGCCTCAGTTAACCAAAATCAGAAACCATGGAAATATAGCCTAACTGTTGTAAAAAATAATTGCAGACAGACCATTTAGTGTGTAATCCTTTCTAGGTCTGTATGTTTTGAAATTGACCCAGAGAAAGCTGGTGGGCTTTGCTGACACCATCATTTCCTGGGTGCCCAAGAAGTGGACAACATCTTCAAGACCAAGCCAAAATCAGTCCCAGAACTCGTAAGATCAGGATGGAGGCTTGGATACCCACAGCTGTGTAAGCCCACCTCAGCTAGTGCATTCTTCTATTTCCCACCATAACCATCTTTAAGAGCAGACAGCCAAGCAGGGAAAAGGACAAAAAATTCTACAGAATAGATGGAAGAGATATAACATATTTTGTGACATGAACCCTTATTTTTCAGTACAAAGTATTACGTATATTAACCATTTTTCTTCTTTTCTACATCTTGAACAAGAGATTAAAAAGACTAATTCTACTGGGTGACTGTCACAGGACTTGGGAGGGCAAGGTCACTTTATTGAAAACATTGAATTTTATTTAATGTTATTCTCTAATAAGGTAATGTTGACATCCTGAACTCTCTGAGCTTTTACATTCCTTTAGAGTTAACACAATCCTACAAATCACAGGTAATTACCTTTCTAGAAAGACATAGCACAACTTAGAATATAATAGTGAGGAGTTTGAGGAAGCATGCTATATATAAAATTATATAAAACCATATACGTATATACATAGATGCATGTATTTATGTACATATATACATCCCCATTGGGCCTATACCCCTCAGAGCAACCAAGTTGCTTTCTGGATAATGTCATTGGGTAAACCTGATGGCAAATATACGTGACATTACTTTTTCCGTAACATAAAATGCTTATCTTAATAGAACAGTTATCTATCAATCATTCTACCTGGACAGCAAGATCATTGGTTAAATACGAATACTTATTGCAAATCTTAGGAAAATTACATCTACGTTGAACAAGGATGACTCACTCAACAAAGAAATTGTGCCTGACCATGCATATAAACTTCCTTGATTCCAAACACCGGTACTTCATGATGTAAACCTGCCCCTAAATATAGCTCCAAACTAGGCACATTCATTCCTTTGCTATCACACATCAGTGGTCTTAACCTTTGTGCACAGTGTTGCACCATTAAGTTAACAGCATTACATGATTTTTTTTGAGGAAACCACTAAATCTCAAGCCCTCTCCCCTCCCTCTCAAGTAGAATTTAGCCAGCCAGGTTGTTGGAAATGGCATGAACAGGGACACACATTTTGCTTGACTGTTTTTCTTCCGCAGCAGTATTTCTGCCACCAGTATGGTTGCTGATAAATTCTAAAGATGTAAATACATCTGCACTCTCTTATTCCATCTCCATTTTCCTGCCAAATTAAGACGGGAATGCATCCTGTCTTCACAGATTACTTTTTTTCCTAAAAAGCCAGGCTCTGTTTTTTCAACTTTTATAAGTTTTACTTTATTTGACCCAAATCTAGATGATTCTGTTTAGCCAAAATAGAACACCTTACCTATTGGAAACAGAACACATGGCAACCCATCTGACTGCTTCTCAACTTAACCACATTTGTGTCAGTGCCTGTGAGGATGTGATTCTTATAAATTCACATCCTGACTGCTCACAGGGCCATGACATTCAATCAGAACCACTAGCCAACCTTATATTAACTTTTGCTAAAGCTCACAAATTGGGTCTTTAGAAATGATAGTTCAGATATATTTTCTTCTATAAAAGTAAATGTATTATGTTCCAGCCTTCACCTAACAGAGCGAATAATGAAGGATTCTACTTCTTATCAGTTTCATTAAAAAGAAAACATTCTTGGGGCAGAATTGTTAATAGAAGTGAATTCAGAGCATCTTACATTTATGGCAATCTTTCTTCATGTACGCATAATTTAGGATGATCAGTCAGACTTTAAATTTGCTATAACCACTGAATTTATATTCATGCCAAATTTGAAGAAAAATCATGAAGGACAAATCAGTTCCCTGCTGCTAGTCAATATTCAGCTGTCAGGGTGATGCAGCTTTGATACTGCCTCATGTTTTTCCCACGTAAGTGTTTGTTGCCTCCCACACTGTCCTGGTTCATCCCATGGTTCCTCACCACCACCTCCTCTGTTCTCTGTACTGTGAGGTCACGCTGTAGGTATGCCAGAGCAGAACAGGTTTGGCAGGATAACTATTGCATGGTAACTAATTTTATTTACGCAGCTTCTGGGACTTAAGGTTCTTCAACATAATGAGAGGAAGGGCTTTTTCTTCCAAGACTGATTTAAAAAATTTTGTGATACGGCCATGGGGGGGGAAAAAGGAAAATAAGTAATCCTTTCAGTCAGCTTGAAGCTTTCTGTGCATATGAGTAATTGTCAGTTTTCTTTTTCATGCTGAAAATATTTTATAGTCTTGATATTAGTAACAGTGCCAAACATGGGTGGTTCCCTTTCCCCAGACTCATTCCTGCTCACAGAGTAGAGCTCAGTGATTACAGCAGCAGAGCCCCAGTGTCAAATCTCCTCTTTGGCCTATGCCACCCAGCACAGACCAGGCTCTGGGCACTGGAGCACTGCTGTGAGCCATTCGTGCTTTTCACTGAAGCTACTATTTTTATCTGTTGTCATTTTCATTCACTGGGCAAAAGACTAGAGTGCAGTGATCCCCCTCTCTGGTCACTGCCGTCAGGCTGTTCTCTTCCTCTAGCCACCATCTCCTGGTCTTCTGGTGCTTAGAGCACTTCAGCATTTCATTGGAAATGTTTCGGTAATTAAAAAGATTATTCTAGTTAACCAAAAATCTCAGAGATAAACCAGACAGCCAAAGCCTCTTTAATTCAATTTTACTTCTCCCAACAGAAAATGCCAGTGATTCATACAGCTCTGGGAGGCCCTTACACTTCCTATGTACAAGAGAAGATTTTCTCAGCCTCTGGACTATGCTATAGAAGCTGCTAGCCCAGTGATGTGATAGGGGAGTTGTCTGTCCTAACATCCCCAGGCAGCAGTCTCTTTCTCTGTGGTTTTCTAGCACCCCAGGACACAGCTGTGGTTTCTGTCTCAGTTCTATGGTGGATTAGGGTGTCTGCCTTCTACTCTTGTAGACAGGCAGCTTGTGTTTGCATTTTCTGTGGCTCAGAGGGGAGTTTTGCACAATGGAGAGCACCAGTATCTCCCAACAGTGGGTTTCTTCACTCTGCTTGTAGCTGGGCTTCTCCAGCTGTAAGGAGCTCAGTCATCACAGAGCATAGCAGGTGGACATATGATGTGATGATGTGGTACAATTTATTAACAGGATTCATGTTTTATTAAGAGGGATGATCACAGTAGAACAAAACTTCTGCTGGGGAAAGGCTGTTCTCTAACAGCCTGCTCTCCCAATTTCAGTCACTCCCTGCTGAAGCATGTTGTGACGTCCTGTTATACAGGACGTAACACAGAATTCAGTACACTGAATCCTTGACTAGCAAAATAATATGAAAATGGATATAACATACTCTGGAATGAAGCTGGAATCCCATAATTGCATTCACATGTGATATTATCATGGTAAATACAATCACCCAAAATCAGAAAACTGAATATGAAAACACCTTCCTATCCCAAAGAAATCCGTAATTAAGTTATCAGTTATGTTAAGTGTTTTGAGTTAAAATATGAACATCAATAATGGTGGCTAAAACTCAGACTGTTCAGTTCTTGCTTTGGAAGCAAGAACTGAACACTTTGGTGACACAGCTGTGACGCTCTGTCATTGTTCCCCTCAGCCCATGCCTCCAAAAAGCTTTGGGGATAAAAATTGAGTTCTAAGAGTATTGCAGGCTATGTTCAGCAGAGAGTCCTCCTTTTCTTTTTAGCCCAGCAAGCCTCCAAGTGTGAGAGGCTTCTAAAAATGGAGAGTGACTGATTCATAAAAATGGAAAACTGAAGGAGGCTGGTAAATAAAACTGTTCAGCTACCCAGCTACAGTTTCCTATAACTGAAGAGAGGTGTGTTCTTAGGCAAATATTTTCTAACCTTTAAACAAATATTTAGCTTGAAGGTTGGGAAAATACTGTTCTACAGCAAAGACATGACCACTGCCTATCACAAATACCACACATGTGTGCCTCCAGCACATCATTGAGAGTCTGCCTGCTCAGCCTGTTTCCTGCATACCTCCCACAGCCCCCAAGTGCTCTACTGACCAACCATTCAAGCAGCTGCTGTTTGCATGTATGAACACATTTACATTTTCATCATGAAACAAGGGGGTGGGGGATGTGTTGAAGACCCTGGAATGACCCAGCTGTGGCTGGCAGTGGGGAATAGACCAGGAGCTGGATGAGCTGTTCTGTCAGGCCAGATTAATCCCATAGCTTTATGGAGCTGTTATATAAAAGGAAATATCGACATATTGTTTTAAGTTTCTAGCCTGAAAAATTGTTTTGTGCCTTTCATTTTTCTGTTCTTTTCCCACAATAGTCCTTAATGCTTAGAGGGATACCTCACACCTTAAGATAGGTTGCTGGATTTTATTTACTCTGCCCAAACTCCCTGGCTCAGCCCTACTAAGTTTCTACTTTGCAAGCTCCTACTTTGTGTCTGCATAAATTGCCATCAGCTGAGAGTTGAAAGGGACCTGGCAGAACTTTGTGACCAGGGGATATTCTCTCTCTCCTTTACCAGAAGCTGTCTTTATTCGCCCTAAGGGATACTTTGGGAAGCTGTAATTTTTACTGCTCCTTTTCCTCTGGTGGGGAACCTCATCTGGCAACTTTACTGTGTGGTCGCTGGTAGGAGTTTGAGACAGATGAAGAAAGAAGCATTCAGAGTGAAACTTGTGAAGATCACTGGCTGGGGCCACACAGAGGGCTGGCTGCACAGCACATTTGTATTCATCGTGGACGCTGCTCTGAGCACTAGCCAGGCACTCCACACCATAAAGAAGTGTCTCCAGGAGACCCGCACAGGAGCAAAGACTCCTTTAGCTTGTTTGGGGAGCTGCTGGAGGTCACCTGGTTCAAACTGCACCCCCAAACAGGCCCCATTTTGAAGTTCCAGACCTGGGGGAGGACTATTTCGCCTGACATGTGGGTTTCTCCTTGAACTCTTCACATCCTGCACTGAATGAAATTCAGCCTCCTGCTTCACACTGCGTCACCTTACTCCGCGCTGAAACGTGAACGAATGAACGCATAAGTAAACAATAACAAAAACCCCAACAGTGGAAGGAATTGCTGTTTGGGGGGTTTCTCACTGCAGGGGGAGGGGAGCAGTGGGGCAAGGAAATCTCCAGAGACTTTTGTGAGGAAAGGGGAAGAACCCTCCGACGCAGCGCGTGGCGGCGGGGGGAGGCTCTCGGTCGGCTTCGCTGGGCGCCAGCGGGGGATCCCACGCGTTACTCGGAGACACGGAACAGCAGCGAGAGAAAGCGCCGGCGTCCCGACACGCGGCGGCAGAGACGGCGGGAGCAGCAGCAGGAGGAGGAGGAGAAGGAGGCCCTTCCTTCCTCCCTTCCCTCCCTCCTTCCCTCTGTCCCTGCCTCCGCCGCGGTACCTGCGCCGCGCGGCCACGTGAGCGCCACATCAGCGCCGCTCCGCGCTCTCAAAGTCAGCCAGCGGCCGCACAGGGGGCAGGCGGCGGCCGCGCTGCCCCTGCCCTTCCCTCTTTCCCTCGGCCCCCGCTCCCCTCGGCGGCCCGGCCCGGGGCTCAGCCGGCCCCGGCTCGGGAAGATGCTGCAGTCGCTGGCGGGCAGCTCCTGCGTGCGGCTGGTGGAGCAGCACCGCTCCGCCTGGTGCTTCGCGCTGCTGGTGCTGGGCTACCTGCTCTACCTGGTGTTCGGCGCCGTGGTCTTCTCCTCGGTGGAGCTGCCCTACGAAGACCTGCTGCGCCAGGAGCTGGGCAAGCTGAAGCAGCGCTTCTTGGAGGAGCACGCCTGCCTCTCGGAGCAGCAGCTGGAGCAGTTCCTGATGCGGGTGCTGGAGGCCAGCAACTACGGCGTCTCGGTGCTCAGCAACGCCTCGGGAAACTGGAACTGGGACTTCACCTCCTCCCTCTTCTT